>JACTOM010000045.1:3692993-3747816 GCA_015832385.1 Elymnias hypermnestra | reverse complement strand
CTCTCTTTGCCTCTCTAATGTGTATAAGAGACAGGTATTAGAGAGGCAAAGAGAGAGAGCAGTCGATGCTCCTCCCTCCTGCTGGAGAAGGGGAGGTATAAGACGGCGCAATTATGAGCGCCTGCTTCCCCTCTTTTGAATCCTTGAGTCGGACGCATCCGGGGCGCCAGAGATGAATGTGTTAGCGAACATCTGACGTCCAATATACGGATGAAGAGGGTTCCGCTGGGTTTTAATGGGTATTCTGGTTACAGTGAGTCCCACGCTCCTGGATGGAGCTGTATTCTCTATCCAGCGTGCGTTAAAGCATTTCCCACCGACAAAAAAAGGGTTTTACAATTGAATATGTCAAAATGAAAAAAGGGAGTATTTTTGCTTTCCGTTGACGTAATATTTTTAAATATAGTTTTCATTGACCTTAAACAGTAATAATAAAAGTTACCATGGTGTTAATAACAAAAAATAAAGCAATATTTTTAACTTTTTTGATGTTACACTTTGTATTCAACTTTACAAAAGCTTGGTAACCTATTTTAACTGTCATGATAGTTCCCCTTATAAAGACAAAACTATCGTGTTAGTCATTTTAAATTAAATAAAACAGGATCTAAAAGAAAGCAACATATTTGCATTTGAAATATGATGACCTTGCTTAATACTTACTATAAAAGCGGCTCCTTAATAAAATTATGTATCAGTATCTAGCGATAGCTTTACAAACATGTTCTCAAAAGTAAGGGGGTTTAGTTTTGACTAAGATTTTTTTAAAGTGATATATATACATATATATATATATATATATATATATAAGTGTATAAGCACAACATAATAATCAATATTTTTTTTTTTTTTTGTAAATTTTAATGAATTAACAATCATTCATTTTTGTTGTAGATTATTGCATTGAGCGCCGTCTTGGCAGTGTCGGCTGCTGGACTTTTGCCCGCAGCGCACTACTCACCAGCCACAGCCGTTTCTTCCCAAACCATCCTCAGACATGACCTGCCCCGTGCTATCGCTGCCCCAGTAGCTCTTGCTGCACCAGTAGGCTTGTCCGGTGGTTTAGGCTATGGTGTTGGTGCTCGTCTTGGAGGTCATGCAGTCTCATCTCAAAACGTCGTTAGCCACAATGTAGGATACGGTTCCGTCGGACTTGCCGGCGGTATTGGCTACGGCGCTCCAGCACGTCTTGCTATTGCAGCTCCCGCTCACGGCATTGTTGCTGCTGAACCCTATGACGTAAGCTATATTTATAATTTTTAAATGTTGATATAAAACCCATCTTCTACTGTCTTTCTTAACCTGTTATTATATCTTTGCAGGCTCATCCTAAATACGACTTCGCCTACTCCGTAGCTGACGGCCACACTGGAGACAACAAGTCCCAACACGAGAGCCGCGACGGTGACGTTGTTCGTGGTCAATACTCTTTACTGGACGCTGATGGTGCCGTGAGGACAGTTGAATACGCTGCTGATGACCACAATGGTTTCAACGCTGTCGTTCACCGTTCCGCTCCCTCCGTTCATGCCGCCCCTGCACCTGTACTCGCACATGGTCCTGTCCTCCTTTCGCATTAAATACAAGATTATTAGCAGTAAAAGTTTCTCCATAAGAAATGTAAATAATTATTTATGTACGAAAAATAAATTATCAAAGTTTACTTTAAACAATTATTTTATTTATCAATTTATTATTATTGCTTTTATGTTTACCCTGTTCCTTCAAGTATTAAAGTTTCCAATTTTATGTTACTGTAATTGTATGTGAATTTTTAATATTATTGATGATCTAATTACGCGGTATGCTCAGTGAAATGATGTTAATATAAGAAAGGCAAATACAACAACTTCCAAATTGTACTGTGAACGGTTGAACCCTAATATTTTTGTTTAAAATTTTATCGTACAGATGAATAATTAGTAATTTAGGTATATGTTTTAGTTACTCAAGATGGTTAAGTATCCTTGTCGTGCCTTTCGTCGTCGACAACAATATGTTAGTATCCATTACAGCACTACTGATTGCACATAACACATTTAAAGTTATCAAAATCGAGTTTTCGTAACCCCCTTAGTTGTTTTACAAACCGGTCGAAATATTTTATTCACAGATAATGTGAAAGGAATCATAATTTTATGTTTGGTTACGATTTTGTTGTGTTCTCTTGATCGTTTTTATCCAGTTACCTTATTAATTAATGACAGGAACATCACAGGGTTACTTGTTTTGACGTTAATCTCTCAGTTAACCTAGATTCAGATGTTAACCTAGATTTAGTTCTGGGGATTTCAAATTAATTCCGTCCATTTTCAAATGAGGCTCAAAAAACTTAAAATTTTTGAATAATAATATCTGATTGCTATATTTTTAGATCGACTGAACATCTGCTGACCTTCAGCTATAAATATTGTGTTGTTAACTATAATAATTAAAATTATTTTCCAATTAAATAGCATTTGCGGAAAGTTTTTTTTATGTATTATTAAACTAAATGCATAGCATTTTAAGAGGTCTCCAAATGGACCAAATTAATTAGCAAATACAGCATAACTAAAAGCAGAAGTTTCGCTTCGATTACACGTACTATCAAACACCACTGTTAAGAGAAATGATCATATCACTATCTGTTTCTTATAACAAATACAAAATTTGTTACTAAATTTACAGTTTTTTAAGCTTGAAATTTTGAGTTAAGCTTTAATAATGTTGAGTACCTTCCAAACCTCTGTATAAATTTCACCAGCCCAGAAATGTCCTGAAAGTCCTAAAAGTCCTAAAGTTACCTGGATCACAGTCTCCAATTAGCTGCTTTGGATAAATTTGTACAAAAACTCATATTCAAGTCAATAAAAAATGATGCTGTTGTACCAGAATCTTTAAAAGATTTTCCTTGATCATCAGATTCTTAGATTTCTTTAATTAATAAAGTTAGCTAGTTTTTTTTAATTATTCCTCTTTAAGTCTTTTTAAGTTGTCAAATGTGTGTATTGTTATCACTAAATATTAGTCGCAACTTATTTAGGTAATTGTTTCAATGTAATTCACTAATTTGCATTTTTGTCCATAAGTTTTTTTACATTATTTTCCCAATTTTATCGAGTGTTTCATATGTTTTCAAAGAGTTACAGTTATTATAATATTATGAATGTTATTGGAACTACGTAAAACATTTAGTCTATTTAAACATGTTTGTGTACATGTTTTTACATACGCGTACTAAAAAATTTATAAATCATAATAATTTTGATCAATGTTTTACAATTTTTTAGAGTTTTCTGATCAAAGATCTAATTCAGTATTATTTTTGTCAATATCTCTATATTAACAGCAGACTCATTAACGGTTTATTTCGGACGAAAGTGTATTTCTCTCAAGGGTGTTTATTTATAGTATAGCAATAATTAATAAATACAAATAGGCGCGCTATGAATAAAATATATCTATCTAGTATATATCTATATAGTTAGTATCTATGAGATTTAAACCTACAAATATATTCTCTCCTTGTATTTAAGGAATACTCAATATTATGAAATTTAATTTCTTAAAATGCAAGTATAATATTGTTTGTTTTCACAACAAAGATATCAAACATTTTTTAAAACCCGAAGTATCCCAAAGGTATAGTAAATTGGATAATACTTTGTTAAAGTCCACGAGACATAAACATTTTATTCTAGAATATACTATACTAAAATTACTTAGGAAAGCCCTTTGACACAGCATAACAAGGTGTACGAGTATATAGATGCCTAATAGTCTATAAGGAAAAGTTATATCATAGCTAAATTCGATGAATCACATACAGCTACCTCATACAATATATTTTATTAACTATTTTTTTTTTTCATTTAACTTGATATTTGTCAGTTTAATTACAAAACACATCAAACGCATGCATAAGTATTTGACAACCATCAATTATGTCCACCATAAGTCGTAGTGATACTATTTTGCTTTTAAAGTCTAAATAAGCTAAAATCAATTTATTAAATGTTTTTTTTTAATTTAAAGGTACTCGAATTTATTTAAAAAATGTTAATAATATCGAATGTGTATAGAAGAAGAAAGACTGTGTATAGGAAAATGAAATTAATGTTTTTATTATATTCCTGGTAGTTTCTTGATATTTTATCTCCATTAAAATTTTCCCTGGACATTCTTAAATATTTCATGACCAACGTAAGCCAAATCGGCTTAGTAGTTCGCGAAATTTAGCGACTCAATCGAACAGAAATGTATTTTTATGAATATAAATTTATTGCAAAAGTGTATGACATAAAATCGAATTGGCGAAATTCCTTAAACTAAGACATAAACGCGAAAGTTAATATTTGTCAATAGTATAAGCTTATAAGGGTGTAAAAGAAAGTAGAATATTTGCTAGTTGAATTTTTGACCTTGCATAATTTTAAATATAAAAGCAGCTCCTTGCAGAAATTATGTATCAGTCGAGCAATAACATTATCAACATGTTATCGAAAGTAAGTCTGACTAATTAATTGAATAAATACTTGTAGTACATTTTTTAATATGTAGAAAATAATAAGACAATATTTTAAAAACTGTAAATTGTGTACATTTAAAGTACATTCTGTATTCACGTACTTAAATTAATTTGTTTTTTAATGCCCGTATAAAATGAACATAATATACAACTTAATGTTTTTTGCAGGTAATTGCTTTGAGCGCCATCCTAGCGGTGTCATCAGCTGGACTTCTGCCCACAGCGCATTATTCACCAGCTACTGCCGTCTCTTCTCAAACCATATTAAGACATGACTCCCCTAGTGTCATCGCTGCTGCTCCAGTAGCCCTTGCAGCACCAGTCGCCTTATCCAGTGGTTTAGGTTATGGTTCTGGTGCTGGTATCGGAGGACACGCAGTCTCATCACAGAGCATTATCCGCAGCAACGTAGGATACGGTTCCATTGGTTCCATCGGAGTAGCTGCTGCCCCTGTTGCCTATGCTGCACCCGGACGTATCGGAGGGCATGCGGTCTCTTCCCAAAGCATTGTTCGAAGCAACGTAGGATACGGTTCCATTGGATCAATCGGATCTATCGGAGTAGCTGCTGCCCCTGTTGCCTACGCTGCACCTGCTCGTATCGGAGGGCATGCAGTCTCTTCCCAAAGCATTGTTCGTAGCAACGTAGGATACGGTTCCATTGGATCCATCGGATCAATCGGAGTAGCTGCTGCCCCTGTTGCCTATGCTGCACCCGCTCGTATCGGAGGGCATGCAGTCTCTTCCCAAAGCATTGTTCGTAGCAACGTAGGATACGGTTCCGTCGGCTCCATCGGATCTATCGGAGTAGCTGCAGCCCCTGTTGCCTACGCTGCACCTGCTCGTATCGGAGGGCATGCAGTGTCTTCCCAAAGCATTGTTCGTAGCAACGTAGGATACGGTTCCATTGGATCTATCGGAGTAGCTGCTGCCCCTGTTGCCTACGCTGCGCCCGCTCGTGTCGGAGGACATGCAGTCTCTTCCCAAAGCATTGTTCGTAGCAACGTAGGATACGGTTCCGTCGGTTCCATCGGTTCCATCGGATCCATTGGAGTAGCTGCTGCTCCTGTTGCCTACGCAGCACCAGCTCGTCTTGCAGTTGCAGCCCCTGCTCACGGAATCGTTGCAGCTGAACCTTACGATGTAAGTCTTTAGTTGTTGAAATGACCAAGTAACTTAAACTAAATAATCTGTTATACTGATAAATCACAACTCACTTCATTTTTGCAGGCTCACCCCCGATACGACTTTGCATACTCCGTAGCTGACGGCCACACCGGTGACAACAAATCCCAACACGAGAGCCGCGATGGTGACGTTGTTCGTGGTCAATACTCCCTTGTTGATGCTGATGGTGCCGTGAGGACAGTAGACTACGCTGCTGATGACCACAGTGGATTCAATGCTGTCGTCCACCGTTCTGCTCCTTCCGTTCACGCCGCTCCTGCACCTGTACTCGCGCACGGTGCTATCCTCAGCCATTAATACCAAAGTCCTTAGCACTAAAAATTTCATCTGTTATCTAATGTACTATTAAAATATGACTTCTCAAAAATAACAGCCTTTTTATTTATATTTTCGCTGATCAATATCAAATTTTTTTTTTAATTTCAACTGTTAAGTCATTAATTCGGGACATATTACCATGAAACTGCCTCATTGGTCTAGTGGTTAGCATGTTCGACTACAGACATGAGGTCCTGGGTTCGAGTCCCGGGTCGGGCCAATTCAAAAATCAATATTGAGTTTTCTATTAAGATTTTCTCAATATTTGCCCGAAGTTGGGAAGTTGGCGGTGTGATCCACCCCCGTGCCTCGGAGAGCACGTTAAGCCGTCGGTCCTGCGCCTGATCTCTCTCCGGTCGTGTCGGATTCCCGTCACATCGGACTATGAGAGTGAAGGAATAGAGAGTGCACTTGTGTACTATGCCTGCCAATCCGCAGTGGAGCAGCGTGGTGGGTCTATGCTCTAAAAACCCTCGCTCCTCGAAGTGAGGAGGCCTGTGCCCAGCAGTGGGACGTTAATGGGCTGCTACTTACTTTTACTTACTTTACCATGAAACACCTAAAAGTGACATAAACTTAAAGTTTTTATATAAATCGGATGTAAAAATTATAGAGATGGTAATTCAAAGAAAGAATATTAAGATCACTTTATTATAAAAGTAAAGTAAATGAACTTAAAGGAATTCTATGATTATCCTTTGTTTTATTGATTACTTGGTACATTATAGTAATTATATTTTTTAAAGTACATCAATTTAATAGTAATAATTTGACAATTTAATTAAACGTTTTTTGATAAAAAATATTTTTTAGATTACCCTGAATTAGATTATAATTAATGCATTAAAACTTTTATAGTGACATAGGATTGCAACGATATCTTGGGTTTTATAGTAAAAATTATTTGTTATTTGTCTGAACTTTCTCTACATATAACAAAAAAAAATCTAATAAATAACCCATCAATTTTATAAAATTATGTGACGCCATTATTTCAAACACTTCTAGTCTTATAATACTTTTAATTAAATAACTCGCAGTCTGTGTACATAAATAATATGATACATTCAATGAAGTCCTATAGTAACAGTCAAACTACAATCTCGAAAAGAAATTTTAATATACAAGTTCCATTATATATTTATAAAGGTTAAAGAGCACTCTGATCTCATTTAAGCGATAATACAATCTAAAATGGCAACGCGCTTTTGGTGACATTTAAATAGTATTTATGTATTACATGATTTCCATTCCACGTGGCATATTGATACAAGAACACGCTTAGTTACCACAGATCCTAATTCAATTCCAGACAGACCAAATTTACGTAATTGTCTACGCTGGGCTAGTGAGAGAGCTATATTTTTAACCGACTTCAAAAAAAGGAGGAGGTTATCAATTCGTCAAGACAAATTATTCGTTATTCGGACGAATAACTCAAGATCACGCCAACCGATTTAGATGATTCTTTTTTTATTGAAAAGCATATACTTCAAGGTTTTTTTTTATACCCTTGTTATGTTCTGATGATGGATTCCATGAAAAAGTGACGGAACTCTTCAATTCTTAGGAGCAAATGAACGATACTCGACAGAATCTTCTATAGGCTATCCAGATATTTGAGTTGCCTACCGTAACTTCGGTATGGTCAAGTGCTAGTCGTAGTTAAATATGAAGATCAATGGATCTCCTCAACGGCTTACAGTTAGGGTGCGGTTTATAGCAGAAAATATAAGTGTCTGTAATCAAATAGCAATGAGCTTACGTTTGTTGCTGCATTGCAACACGTTTACTTCAGATTCACTAAAAATCAAATAATAAATAAAAAATTTAACAAAAACGCAATTATTTCTTACTTTAAGAGCATATTAATATATTTGTATGTCTGTTTTGAAGGCGGTTCTTTTTTTGATAAAATTTTTATTTATTATTTCAACACATAATTGTAACATTTTCACGCAATATAATTAATTAAGTCCAGTGTGATTGTTAGTGTACGAAAAATATTATTTTTATTTACAAAATAGCTTACATACTTTAAAATCACATTTTTCAGTCGAATATTTCTTTATAACTGTGACGTTAATCTGTCGTTACGTTTACGTAATAATTGTAACGGAAACGCCACTAGTTTTAATATTTACCAATAGCATGTGGCATATATTTTTTTATTGCTGAGAGTTTAGCGCTTGACTATGATCTCTCGTGATGATACAGTCTAAAATGGCAGCGCGCTAACCTAAGAGGCAATATACCCTTTATGGATTCTACAGAGCATCGTACCAGAACACAAATCTCTTTGTTTGGTGGTACGTCTTTGCTGGTAGGAGGGTAACTAGCCACGTCTGAAGCGTCCCACCAGTCCAGACTCAGACAAATTAGAAAATACAATTATCTAAATTCGTCCTGCTGGGGATCAAACCCGGGACTTCTGCTAGCAAAGCGAGTACTCGCACCACTGCGCCAGCGATGAAATATGCTATTTTTCATAAAATAAAATATTTCATAAATTCTCTTTTCTAAATTTATATTAAAAAACAAACTTTTGTTTAATTAATATTGACAAAAAACCCGTGGCATTTTTATTTATAATTCGTCATTTGAGATTTGAATAAATTCTTTATATTCATTTTCGACACTTTTAATATTTTAATGACTATTAAATTCCTAACATATCTCCCTTTTTCCCTCCCTCTAAGTCTCGGGAATCTTAATATTTAAATTTGTATAAATATAAACAAGACTTAAAAATTTGTTTGCCAAAAAATTCTTACTTGAGGGTAACTAATGATACAGTTTAATATGGAATCGCGCTAATGCTTTTTCATTTACCGACGTTATCCTACTTTAATTGTGGTCGGCTTTCATAATCGCTTTTCACCAGAGATGACATATCTGAGCCGTCTCTGAAGCTAGGTCTTTTTTACTGTTGCCATCCATTGCATTGCACGTATTCCGTGTCCTTCCTGCTGATTTTTAAGATTTTTGAGATAATCTCCAGTTCTCTAATTTTCTTTCAAGTGCTCAATAAAAGTGGACTGAGTGCTGGAAGCGCGCATACCTAGTATGAGGTATTTTACCTCTTAGGATTTTTACACCTCATTGTATGCTTTTGACAACTTTTTGCAGATAGAGTGGGAACTAGCTATATAAAACGCTGCGCTAGTGCAGAATGAGACAAAGTATATAATGCAATTTTGTAAATTTCCCCTTCTCGGCAGGAACCCAAGACCTCGGTTATTAAGAGATTCCTTTCAACAGTGCTCCAGCGAGGCCGACGAGCTTATGGAAAACGTGTAATGGTGAAACGAAACACACTATCTTGAGCAACATTGTGAGTCTCCGCTCTAACTTCCCTGTGAATAAATCCTACCCATAGTTCACTAATAAGATCTACTCCCTCTCTTTTAAAAGTAGCTTTCTTGTATTGATCATTATGCAGTCAAATTTCGGTATGCTATAATTAGCACAATGCTATTTAAAAAAAATTAGATTGTGAAAAATTTGAAAGCTAAACAAGAATTTAATTGAGTGCTAATAGAAACGATGAGTTTTATCCAAGTGAAAAGAAATTATCGTCATAGATTCGGGCGTAACAGTTCACCTTTGTAGCCGTCTGCAAAAAAAATATAATTTGAAATCATCATTACAACAATTGGACACACCTAAATGTATTTGTCATTGAAGTTGTAAGACAACTAAAGATTCGGAATTAATTTGGCTTTCTGTGTTTTGATTTATTTTAGCGATTATTTAATTACCTTGAATTGTATTATCCATTTCTGACTATGTGCCTCAAATATATATGTAATCTCATGTTAAAATATATTTTTTTAAGGTTCATAAAGTTATGCGAAAAGTACTTAAGAGTAAAATTTATATAATTATAATTTTAGAGATTCTATATTTATTTTGTTATTACACAAACAACCCCTAATCTACTAACCAGTTAACACGTATTGGCTTATAATATATTACAAAATTAGATTATAAAGAAAGTAATATATTCGTCACATAATTTAGTGACCTTGCTTACGACTCGCTATAAAAGCGCACTTTGCACAAGCTGTGTATCAGTCGTTCAATAACTTATTAACATGTTATCCAAAGTGAGTTGGTACCCCACACACTCCTTTCCTTTAAATTAAATACAAACCTTTGAAAGTTTTTAAATTAATATGCTTTATTACAGATTGTCGCGATAAGCGCTATCTTGGCGGTGTCCTCTGCTGGACTTTTGCCAGCAGCGCACTACTCACCTGCCACAGCGGTCTCTTCCCAAACCATCCTCAGACATGATCTGCCCCGTGCCATCGCTGCCCCAGTAGCCCTTGCTGCTCCAGTAGGCTTAGCTGGTGGTTTAGGCTATGGTATAGGTTCTCGTCTCGGAGGACATGCAGTCTCATCCCAAAACGTCGTTAGCCACAATGTAGGATACGGTTCCATCGGACTTGCTGGCGGACTCGGCTATGGCGCTGCAGGACGTCTTGCCATTGCAGCTCCCGCTCACGGCATTGTTGCTGCTGAACCCTACGATGTAAGGCTTATATATAAAAAATGTGATAGTATTTTATTCAAAAAGTGTTTTCTTGAGGGAAATGTTACAATTAACTTTTACTTTGCAGGCTCACCCCAAGTACGACTTCGCCTACTCCGTAACTGACAGTCATACTGGTGACAACAAGTCCCAACATGAGAGTCGCGATGGTGATGTTGTTCGTGGCCAATACTCTCTTGTGGACGCTGATGGTGCCGTAAGGACAGTAGACTACGCTGCTGATGCCCACAGTGGCTTCAACGCTGTCGTCCACCGTTCAGCTCCCTCCGTTCATGCTGCCCCTGCACCTGTACTCGCACACGGTCCCGTCCTCCTTTCGCATTGATTTCGAGTTTATATGACCTAACTGTACCCCATAAATATGTGTAAATTATTATTTATTAACTGTAAATAAAAGTGTGAAACAATATTTTTATTCATTATTATTACGCACCGCGTATTACCTTCAAAAGCAATTTGAAAAAATGCTGTGAAGTTAATATTGGTTAAGACGTACAAATATTCGTTTTATGATTTGTTGTTATCAAAATATAATCCACAGTAAAACCCAGAACAACAAATTATGTTCTAATTGGCAAAAATGACTTTGTTGCACCACAGCTTTTGAACATGTCATTAGTTGACTTAAACGTTATAATCATTCATGGAAACGACTTTTCTAAAAAAAGTGATTTTATTTTTAATATTTCGCTGTTCTTACAAAGTACTCGCCGCAATATAGGAAATTTTTCATTTTTTCATTTTCAAGAAAAAAATTTATTCCATTATAGCATTTCCTACAGAGTAAATTTCATTTTCCTTCTTAAAATATATCTTAACCTAGGTTCGTCTCGTAGGTTCCATATCTTTGGATTCCTAAAATCATCACAATTTATTTAAAAATTTAGGCGTGAAAATGTAATGAGAGTTTTATTCGCATTTAAAACATTAGTTAAGCTTTCTTTATTTACCGGTAATAGATATCAACTGTTTTTACTTGCTCGTGTTACTGTTTTTGACCTTGCCCTTTGGGTCTTGCAATACCAGTCTGGCTGTATGTTTTACAGAATAACGAAATGAAAGTCATAAATTTGGAAATAAAGTAGTTTCTTAATTATCACTTCAGTGGTATTAATTATTTGATATTAAATCTTTATAAATCAGTCACGACCAGTTGTAATACTGACGACTTAATGAAAACTGAATAGTAAAGGTAAGGTAAAAAAGGTAAGTAGCAGCCCATTAACGTCCTACTGCTGTGCACAGGCCTCCTCATTCATATGAGAGAGGATTTTTAGAGCATAGACCCACCACGCTGCTCCGCTACGGATTGGGAGGCATAGTAAACAAGTGTACTCTATATTCCTTCACTTTCATAGTCCGACATGATGGCAATCCGACACGACTGAAGAGAGATCAGGCGCAGGACCAACGGCTTAACGTGCTCTCCAAGGCTCGGGAGAGGATTACACCGCCAAATTTTTCTCAACTTCGGGCAAATATTGAGAAAATCTTAATAGAAAACTCAATATCAATTTCAAATTGGCCAGACCCAGGACTCGAACCCAGGACCTCATCTCTGTAGTCGAACATGCTAACCACTAGACCAATGAGGTAGTAGAACTAATTAGTAAACTGTTTAAATCGATTCCGACAAAATTTCAAAAACCAAGTAAAGTCCCACTGCTGGGTAATATGGCTCGTCGCTCTTAAAGGCTTGAGTTTGAGGTTAACACCCACGTTACGTTAAGACAGACTGACAGGTTACATAAAATGGCTTCCGGAAAATTAGAAAGTTTGCTCTTAATGTTTTCTTTTGTCATAAGGGCAATGATGAGTTTCATACAACATTAATTATACATATATTTATAAAAAAAACTTAGCTGTGCCTCACCAGGATTCGAATATGTGGCTCTTTTAATAAGAACCCACAAGTCTATACACTGGGCTATACTGGCATGTAATTAACATTCTCTTGAGGACTTTTCCAATTCCATTAAATACAAAACCATATCTACACAAATGAATTCAATTAAAACTGTATAAGAATAAAGTGTCATAAATAACAATAATCACAAATGTTTTTAAAGTTGGCTGAATCTATAAAACAGTAACCTAGTACCAGTTGAAAATTTGAAGAATTTCTATAGGCAGAATATGTATTAATAGTAGCAATTTTAAAATACTTTCTAACAAGATAACAACAATTACGAGTTATTATAAAATAAAATTCTTTGCCCCGTGTGTTTGTGATGAATTTTAAAAGTACTAAAATATATATTATGGAATTTTCAGTAATAGATACGGTAATTTTTGAGGAAGATTTATAAATATATATACTGTCAAAGTTTTTTGTAATTAACTAAAATGTGCCCGTTATAATTCGAAAAAATCGAGTCGCCTGGGAGCTTTTATCGAAAACGCTTCCTTAATCCTTTTGAAATATAACAAGACAAACTACAATGAAATAATTACTTTTTTTAAATAACTTTATCAATGTTTTCTTCTTCTGCTACTTATTTAAAAAGTAGCTGTAGACAATATGTTGCACTACCCAAGAAAAGCTGGGGTGGGTTGGTAGTAAAATTGATACAAATCTTTTTCGAAGACCTCGCTGGCGTAATGGTGAGAGTACTCATTTCGTTACCAAAACCTAAAGGTTCTATTACCAACGATGCAAATTTTGAACGTTAAATATTCTTTTTGAAATATATCTGTCTAGATATGAATTAGTTGGAGGCTTTGGCCGCGACTTTACTATTATATATCGCTCTATAAACAAAGTCATGCCGCCAACCGAAAAAAGTACCCTTAGTCAGTATAAGTGATGAATAAAAACTAGAAGTAATTTTACCTCCTACCAAGTCAACGCGCAATTATTAGACTCTGTCAACGCTTCCTTACCAGAAATGAAAAACTTTAGAAAGAATAGAATACTCTTTATTGTACACCACAAACATGAAACACAGAACAGTAACACAGAAACAAAACTTAAAACAACATTACAATCAGGCGACCTTATCGCTTATTAGCGATTTCTACCAGACAACCTTAGGGTTAAAGAGATAATGTGAGGTAAATAGGGTAGGTGGTCCCTAACTATATCAATACGTACATAAAAATATTCCTAGATACTAATATATACACTTTAACTTACTTAAAAATACTTACGTAAATATTATAAATAGATACATAATAATATACCTGTATATAATATATACAACTTAGAACAAATAGATCAAATAAATGTCGTCATTAGGAACATGAAGATAATAATTCTTTACCTGTTTTCTGAACAAATCCAATGGATTTAACCTCTCTTAAATGTAGAGGTCACTGGTTCCATAATGTTATAGCTGGAATCGCAAAAAATCTGGTTTTATGTGGTATGACATTAAGTTTTAGGTCACGAGTGGGTCGTAAACATCTTCCATCATAACCATGGAACAGAAATTTCTGCCTTAAATAAGTAGATTTACATTATACGTAACCATATACCACATTCTTCATTGCACCCTCTGACTAACAAATATCATTACTTAATATAATTTCACTTCACTTTCAAACTTTCAGGGTCCTACTACAGAATTTTTAAAAATTAAGATAACATTTTTTTATTTTTACTGTATTAACTAGTAAAGTAAGTAGCAGCCCATTAACGCCCCACTGCTGGGTACAGGCCTACACACTCCGAAGAGCGAGGGATTTTAGAGCACAGACCCACCACGCTGCTCCACTGTGGATTGGCAGGCATAGTACACAAGTGCACTCTCTATTCCTTCACTCTCATAGTCCGATGTTACGGGAATCCGACACGACCGGAGAGATATCAGGCGCAGGACCGACGGCATAACGTGCTCTCCGACGCACGGGTGTGGGTCACACCGCCAACTTCCCAACTTCGGGCAAATATTGAGAAAATCTTAATAGAAAACTCAATATTGGTTTTTGAATTAGCCCGACCTGGGACTCGAACCCAGGACCTCAAGTCTGCAGTCAAATATGCTAACCACTACCTTTGAACTTTAGACCAATGACTAGTATTTTAATGAAATTAAAGAATTTGCTTAATATTTTTTTGGTATGCCATTGGTATGTTTTTCTGAAGCCTAATAAGTAATATAAAATCGGTTTTCCATTCATAAATTACAATATTACACTTGAAAGAAAGTACAAATTCGTCATTTGATTATGCGACCTTGCTTACTACTCGCTATAAAAGCGCTCCTTGCAGAAATTATGTATCAGTCGTGCAATAACTTTATCGACATGTTATCCAAAGTAAGTGGGTTTAATTGATTAAATCGACCAGAGTTATGTATCAGAGTTAATTATTATAAATTACAAATAAAAGTCGTGATAGCACAATGGATAGACACGTAGATCCTTATTAAAATTCATGAACATGGGCATGGCCTACTAAATTGTCTTTGTAAAACCTCTGTCCCTGATTATTGTTTTAATTTGATCATTGTGCTTTAGAGTGACGGAAAACATCGTGAGGATATCTGCGTATCCTCGGAGAAATTCTAGATGTGTAGCCTATACACCTGCAGCCAAATATATCTATATAGATATATGAAAAGGCTTGCTCCCAACACTGAGATTTTATTAGGCGTTAATAATAAATGAAAACTAAAATGTATCTAATTCATTCAATTTGCGTTTCAGATTATTGCCGTAAGTGCCATCTTGGCAGTATCCTCTGCTGGACTTTTGCCCGCAGCACACTACTCACCAGCTACTGCAGTCTCTTCCCAAACCATCCTCAGACATGACCAACCCCATGCTATCGCTGCTGCCCCAGTAGCCCTAGCCGCACCAGTAGCCTTATCCTCTGGTATAGGATATGGTCTTGGCGCTGGTATCGGTGGACATGCAGTGTCATCTCAAAACATTATCCGCAGCAATGTAGGATACGGTTCCCTTGGTTCCATCGGAGTTGCCGCTGCCCCTGTAGCCTACGCCGCCCCCGCACATGTTGCGATTGCCCACTCTGCCCCCATTGTCCATGCTGCTCCAGCTCATGGTATTATTGCCGCTGAACCTTACGATGTAAGTATTAATGGCTAAGTGACTTTTTTTGGTGATATCTGACAACTTTAAAACGAAGCGGAAATTACTTTGGTAAATGAACCGCATTTTCATTGTTTATGAATACATAAACAATAAAAATGCGGTCAATTCGTTTTATATGATTTAAATAACATATATGTTAAACTGAACCCGCGGCTTCATCTGCGTCTAATGTATTTTTGGTAGCATTTTCATTAATTTAGGCGAATTGTTATACAAATAGGAAACATACCAACAAATTCTGACCAAGTTTTTCATACCTTAACAGATATAGTTTGTAAATTGGAAGTTTGAATTTCTTGTCTATAGTGAAAATACGATTTCTTTTAATGAAAAATTCCGTTCTTAGCTGATCTCTACTCGACAAAAGGAATATTCCTACCATATTTTAATTCAAATTTTATAATTGGGATAGATTAGATTTGATCTTCTTTTTACCGCTTATGACTAATGTCTTTTGTTTTGCAGGCTCACCCCAGGTACGACTTCGCCTACTCCGTAGCTGACGGCCACACTGGTGATAACAAGTCACAACATGAAAGCCGCGACGGTGATGTTGTTCGTGGTCAATACTCTCTGCTGGATGCTGACGGTGCCGTGAGGACAGTTGAATACGCTGCTGATGACCACAATGGCTTCAACGCTGTCGTCCACCGTTCAGCTCCCTCCGTCCACGCCGCCCCTGCCCCTGTTCTCGCACATGGATCCGCCATCCTTTCGCATTAATACCAACACTGTTAGCTCTAAAATATTGTCCTCGTAATATGTAAATAATTATTTAAATAAAACAATTTCAAAAACATACTAAACCTTATGATTCATTTATGGTTAGGTTTGATATCGTTTACTTACATACATTTTTTAAACAAAATATTCCAAGTGCAAAGGCAAACCAAACATTCTTCTATTTTAGATCACTGTCGCTCGTTGTTTCAACCGATGGACGTCTGGACAAAGTTCCCACCTAATGATGCCCAAATGGTCCGATTTTGCGCCACTTTGCTCCAGCGGCTAAACTTTATCTTAACATTATTATTATACCTCTACTAAAATCATCATATCACGTACTTCGAACCAACCTTCGTAGTAAAATTAGCTTTATTTCATTTTATCTATAATAGATTGGCTTTCAGTGTTATATTACAGTAAATAAAGAACGTTTAAAATGCAATTTGTATGAATATGTGCAACGATAAAATATATTTTGCATTGATTTACAGTATTAATTACGAAATTGAACTCGAAATTATTAATAAACATCATTCTGCAAGATGATCTTGTACACTACAAGAATACTTTATAAAATTAGTAAAAAACTGCAGAATAAATGAGTTATATTTATTTTATTTCCGTGGTTACTAGTGATCAAAGATTGTTCTTTATGTTTTAAGTACCAGCTTGTAAATCGTATGTAAATGAAGTTTAGTAATATGCATTGGAAAACAAAAATTTTAAAACCATCAGCATTGGTAATTGGATGTGTGTACCGTTTTAACATATTTATGCAAATATAAAAGCATGAAAATATTAAAATGAGTAGAACGTTATCGAGTTTACACACACTGAAATATTATTTTATAAGCTCAAATTTTATATTATTTTATAACATTTACTTTTCCCTATCCATAATTATAACTGTCAAATGCGTTTAAAATCCCGTACAATATAAGTTTGTATAATATATACCAGAAACCTATATTTAGTCTGTTCACGGTTTAGTTAAAAGATTTTTACTTGAAGTAGACTTCTTAAAAAAAAAAATAGAAGTACGTGCGTACGAAGTACACACATCTGAAGTGAAACTTCTTTGGCATACTAATTTTTAAATCTTGTTTATATTTATACAAATCTGAAAATTTCTGAGACTTAGAGGAAGATATGTTAGGAATTTCATGAATTTAATCGTCATTAAAATATTAAACGGTTAAAAATTAATACAAATAATTTATTGAAAATTCAAATGACGAATTGTAAATAAAAAGACCACTTGTTTTTTATCAATATTAGAAATTATCACATGTTTTTGAATTTTTCAATATTAGAAATTATAAATAAAATTTTGGTATTGAATTGAAAATTTAGAAACGAGAATTTATGAAATACTTTCATTTAACATTTTATGAAAATAGTATATTATTTATTTATTTTTATTTGGGAAAACAAACAATTTACTTATAGACTAACATAGGTATTCACTTACAACTAACACAAACATCAGTAAAATTTCCACTAACAACTAAAACATAGCGTTATTGTGTACTTATCTCAACATTTTTTCTTTTTTTACTTTTTACTTAACAGGTAAGATTTAATATATCTTTTGACTGAAGATTTTTCATCATTAAATATGTCTATATCACTTAGGTTATTGAACATTTCACAAGAATTTATATTATATTAAGTAAGTAAAAGTAAGTAGCAGCCCATTAACTTCCCACTTGCTGGACACAGGCCTCCTCACTCCAAGGAGCGAGGGTTTTTAGAGCATAGACCCACCACGCTGCTCCACTGCGGATTGGCAGGCACAGTACACAACAAGTGCCCTCTCTATTCCTTCACTCTCATAGTCCGATGTGACGGGAATGCGACACGACCGGAGAGAGATCAGGCGTAACTGCCTCATTAGTCTAGTGGTTAGCATATTCGACTACAGACATGAGGTCCTGGGTTCGAGTCCCGGGTCGGGCCAATTCAAAAATCAATATTGAGTTTTCTATTAAGATTTTCTCAATATTTTCCCGAAGTTGGGAAGTTGGCGGTGTGCTCCACCCCCGTGCCTCGGAGAGCACGTTAAGACGTCGGACCTGCGCTATTATTAAATTATATTATATTATTAAATGACGAGTGGCAAATTAAAATGCTACATGTTATTTGGAAATATTAACCTGCAAACGAAATAGCATAAAAACCGTTGTACATCTTCGTGACGTTAATTACGCGTTTCATTCGTAAAAATTTTACCCTCATGCGCCATGAAGTATCACTTCAATAATAGTAATATCGTTTTTCGAAGATGTCGCTGACCTAATGATAAAAGTACTCATTCCTGCCAACAGCTAAAAATTTGCGTATCAGATGCTCTATGGAGACCATAAAGAGAAATGGAAACCATACGTTTACTAGGTTACGTTACTGTCTTAGACACTCATAACTATTTAATCCGATATATGTTGTTCCTCAGAGATTCATTATCCCAAAGAAGTTTTAACTTTAAATATTTACCAGCATTTATTGATAGAGTTACATTCAAACATTAGTTAAGCTTTCTTTATTTACCAGTAATAGATATCAACTATCTTTTCTTGCTCGTGTTACTCTTTTTGACCTTGCTCTTTGAGTCTTTCAATACCAGTCTGGCGGTATGGTTTATATAATAACGAACGTCGCTCTTAAGGGCTTGAGTTTGAGGTTAACGCCCACCACGATACTTTAAGAGAAACTGACAGGTTACACAAAATTGCTTCCGGAAAATTAGAAAGTTTGCTCTTAATATTCTCTTTCATCGAAAGAGCAATGATGAATTTCAAACAATATTAATCATATACATATTTTTTTTATAAAAAGAACTTACCTGTGCTTCACCAGGACTCCAATATGTTGCTCTTTATTAAGAACCCACGAGTCTATACACTGGCATATAGTTAGCATTCTCTTGAGGACTTTTTACCAACTCCATTAAATACATAAACATATCTACACAAATGAATTCAACAATTAAAACTGTATCAGCATAAAGTTTTATAAATATAATAAAAAATGTATTGGACTGGATGCATAAAATAGTATCTTAGTACCGATTTCAAAATTTGAACAAGTTATATAGGCCGAGTATATTTTTGACAAGATAAAAACAATTACTACAAATTATAACATAAAATCCTGTACCACGTCTGTTCGTGATAAATTTTAAAATTACTAAACGGATTGTCATGGAACTTTCACTTATAGACAGAGTGATTTTTGAGGAAGGTATAAATATAAATTTGGACAAGATTTTGTGTAGATTACTTGAAATGTAACTAAAACAATTGCATGTGTCGGAAAAATTCGCTTGGGAGCTTTCATCGGCTCCAGCGGCTACAGGCAACCCTCTTTATGTCGTCGGTCCACCTTGTGGGGGGTCTCCCTACACTGCGCCGCCCGGTACTGGGTCGCCACTCCAGCACCTTCGGGCCCCAACGTCCATCGGTTCGACGGACTATGTGCCTAGCCCATTCCCAGTTCAGGTTCGCGATTCGTAGGGCTATAACGGTGGCTTTGGTTCTGCTACGGATCTCCTCTCTCTTTGAACACGTAGAGAAACTCCGAGCATAGCCCTCTCCATCGCACGCTGAGCGACTCTGACCTTTCGTATGAGGCCCATAGTCAGCGACCACGTTTCGGACCCGTAGGTCATCACTGGCAACACGCACTGTTCGAAGAGCTTTGTCTTCAGGCCCTGAGGGGTATCGGACGAAAATATCTGGCGTAGCTTCCCGAACGCTGCCCAACCGAGTTGGATTCGGCGATAGACCTCCTTCTTCGGACCTACCTAGCTGGACTATGTGACCCAGGTATGTATATTCGTGTACAATTTCGAGAGCTGAGTTCTCAACGATGACTGGGTGGAGCGAAACACGGATATTGGCCATAACTTTCGTTTTATCCATGTTCATTTTTAGGCCCACCTGTTGAGAAGCTCTGCTGAGGTCATCGAGCATTGCATTGAGATCTTCCAGAGTCTCTGCCATAATGACCTCGTCATCGGCAAACCGTAGATGAGCGGATGTACTCGCCATTGATGTTGATGCCCAGTCCGTTCCACTCCATAAGCTTAAAGAGGTCTTCCAACGATAAAAGTAAAATGACATATATCCTATTAAGAAAGCTCAATATATAGCAGGTGTAGACAATATGCTGTACTATCCGAGCAAAACTGGCCTGGTCGCTAGTAAAATTAATAAAAACCTTTTACGTAGACCTCGCTGGTGCAATGGTGAGTACTCGTTTCGTTACCAAAGGCCTAGGTTCTAATACCGGCGGGCTAAATTTTTAACGCTGTGTTTCCTTTATTTTAATTAGAGTTCTAACTTAATCAGAGGCTTTGGCCGTGACTTTACTATAATATATCATGCCATTAATCGAAAAAAAGTGCTTATCGTTATGTTGATGAATAAAAGCCAGAAGTAATTTTACCTCTTACTACGTCATAGCGCTATGATTAGACTCTGTCATCGCTTCCTTACCTGTCGGGAATGAAAAACTTTACATTATTCAGTTAAAACCTTGACCTCGGTAACTAACTGACGGTGGAAGAAGTCCAAGTATTTCAATAGGCACTTGATCGAGCGCCAAGTCTTTCATACAACACAAAGGCTGTGAAAGCTTTTGGTCGCGTAGCTCCATTTCACTCAGAAGTTTTTGAAACCGCCGCAGTTCAAACTCTTTATATATGGTTAGCAATCGATCCTTCAAATTGTCATATTTCTTCGATTCCGGTGGTTTCAGGAGAATGTCACTTTCTTGCTGGATTACTTTCCTCCCAAGTTATGTGGCCACAAGGTTGAATTTAGCCTTAAGCGTGGCTGGTCAGTCCAAAAATCGGGGATCCATGAAGAAATTTAGATTATTAGTTATAAGTAACAATAAACTCGTAAACAATCTGTCCGCATTCTTCAGTACTCCATCTGAATAACAAATATCATTACATAATATAAACTTTCAGCAGCCTACTACAGAATATTTAGAAATTGAAATAGTATATATCTTTATATATTTTTTTCATTGCGTTAACTAGTAACTAGCCGATGGCCTCAATGGCGCAGTGGTGCGAGTCTCGTTTTACTAGCGGAGGTTCCGGGGTCGAGCCCCGGTAGAGTGAATTTAGAAAATTATATTTTCGGCCGCGGCTAGTTACCACCCTACCAGCAACGACGTACTGCCAAACAAAGACACTTGTGTTCCGGTACGATGCTGTGTAGAAACCACAAGAGGTACGAGTATATCGCCTCTCACCAGATTAACGCACTTCCATCTTAGACAGTATCATCACTTACCATCAGTCAATCGCTAACCTGTCAGAAGTAAAAAAAGGGATTTCAGTAAAATAAATGTTTAAAAAAAATTACAATATTTTAATAAAATTAAATAATTTATTTTTGGTTATATGCAAGCTTAAAAGTAGTTTAAAATCATTATTCCATTCATATATTACAAAATTACACTTAAAAGAAAGTACAAATTCGTCATTTGATTATGCGACCTTGCTTATTGCTCACTATAAAAGCGCTCTTTGCAGAAATTATGTATCAGTCGTGCAATAACTTTATCAACATGTTATCCAAAGTAAGTGGGTTTAATTGATTAAATTGGCCCTATTATTTCTTAACATCGCAACTGCATAATAATACCAGCAATCATTTTAATCATTTAATACAACGACATATATTTTTATGGATAGAAAACGTGGGTTTTTGTTAACGCGATTTATTCACCTGTTTTCAGATTATTGCTGTAAGCGCCATCTTGGCCGTGTCATCTGCTGGATTATTGCCAGCAGCGCACTACTCACCCGCCACTGCAGTCTCTTCTCAAACCATCCTCAGACATGACCAACCCCACGCTATCGCTGCCGCCCCAGTAGCCCTTGCTGCACCAGTAGCCTTATCCTCTGGTTTAGGATATGGTCTTGGCGCTGGTATCGGAGGACACGCAGTGTCATCCCAAAACATTATCCGCAGCAATGTAGGATACGGTTCCATTGGCTCCATCGGAGTAGCTGCTGCCCCTGTAGCCTACGCTGCCCCCGCACGTGTTGCTATTGCCCACTCTGCCCCCATTGTCCATGCTGCTCCAGCTCATGGTATTATTGCCGCTGAACCTTACGATGTAAGTATTAATGACAAAGCGAATTTTATATATATATATATATAATTTCTGACCAAATTTACCTTTTTACTACTTATGACTAATGCATTTTGTGTTGCAGGCTCACCCCAGATACGACTTCGCCTACTCCGTAGCTGACGGCCACACTGGTGATAACAAGTCCCAACACGAAAGCCGCGACGGTGATGTTGTTCGTGGTCAATACTCTCTGCTGGATGCTGACGGTGCCGTGAGGACAGTTGAATACGCTGCTGATGACCACAATGGTTTCAACGCTGTCGTCCACCGTTCAGCTCCCTCCGTCCACGCCGCCCCTGCCCCTGTACTCGCACATGGAGCCGCCATCCTTTCACATTAATACCAACACTGTTACCTCTAAACTATTGTCGTCATAATATGTAAATAGTTATTTAAATAAAACAATTTAAAAAATATACTAAACTTTTTGATTTATTTATGGTTAGGTTTGATATCGTTTGCTTACATATATATTTTTTTAAAGAAAATATTACAATTGCAAAGGCAAACCAAACATTCTTCTATTTTAGATAAACTGTCGCTCGTCGTTTCAACCGATGGACGTCCACTGCTGGACAAAGTTCTCACCTAATGATGCCCACAAAGCCAGATTTCTTGGCTGGCTTGCCACTTGCCACTTGGCTCCGACGGCTAAACTTTATCTTAACATTATTATTATACCTCTACTAAAATCATCATATTACGTACTTCGAACCAACATAATTTTTAACCTTCGTACTAAAATTAGCTTTATTTGTTTTATCTATAATACGAGTAGAGTGGCTTTCAGTATAATATTACAGTAAATAAAGTGTCTTGAAAATGAAATTGGTATTATTACGTGCAACGTTAAAACATAATATTTTGCATTACTTTACAATATTAATTACGGTATTGAACTTGAAATAATTTATAAACATCAGTTTGCAAGATAATCTTGTTCACTAAGTACAAGAATATTTTACAAAATTGGTAAACTGAAGTTGAGTATTATGAATTGCAATCGAAACACAAAACTAATATACCTTTATACAAAAAAAAAGGTAATTTGATAAATATCGTGTACACATTCGGCAAGCACTGGTTATTTGACGTGTGTTACCATTTAAACATACTTATGCAAATTTACAGAAAATATAAAATGAGTTAGCATGAAAAAATAAAATGAAAACAAAGTTTTCGACCTTAAAACACTGAAATTTTATTTATGAGCTCAAATTTTACATTATTTATCGAATAACAATTGATTTTCCTTATCCATAATTAAGACAGTTAAATTCCTTTTAAACCCCATACATTATAAATTTCTATAATACACACCAGGAACCTATATTTAGAAGTTTGTTAATAGTACTTCTGCATATGGAAGATTTTTCTTGAAGAAGACTTGTTAAAAAACAATAAAAGTAACAATAACATTTTTACCAAGATATTGCTGGCGTAATGATGGAAGTACTCATTCCTATTACAAATTTATGTATTGTAATTTCTTTTAAAATACCTGGGTCTAGATCTCGATTGATCGGAGGCTTTGACCTTGGCTTTATCATTAAGTACCACAACCCTACCAGTACAGCTAAAAATTTGCGTTTCGGCGCGATGCTCTATGGAAACCAGACCTCTACCAGTCTTAGACACTGTCAGAACTATTTAAATCCGCTATATGTTGTTCCAATTGAATACGCAAATGAAAAACCTGAATACTATTCACTATACTAAAACAGTCTTAACTTCAAATATTTACCAGCATTTATTAATACTGTTTTTTTTATTAACAAATATCATTATTTGTATTGTATTAACTTTTCCCCGTATTTTACAACCTTACTATTGAGTTTTATCAAATTATGAATAGGTACCTTTTTCATTTTTCAGTGAAATATTCATAGTTCAATTAAAGGGAATGATACTTCAGGGTACCAATCTCAAAATTTTATTACATTTATATTATTCTTTGTCGTTGGGATAAGCTTTATTCACGCCGGATGACGTATAAACTTACATCTGGGAGTGTGGGACTCGCTGGTTTTACCAGGATAACCCACTAAAACCCAACGGAACCCTCTTCCTCCAGCTGTCGGGGTCTATATGTTCGCTGACACAATTGCGCCTTCCCATCACCCCCTCCCCTCATCCGGCAAGAGAGAGTAGCATTTCCCATAAGTTCCCTTTGTCTGGTTAGTGTCTTCGTCTGACATTTTCACAGAAGGAGTTTCGGCGACGGCCGGCTCACATGCGCGGCAAGCAGGCGTCTCTTCAACAATCTGGTGCAGATACTTGCCAAAACAACCATGTCCAGTTAGCACCTGCACTAATAGGTAGGAAAGCCAATCTTCCAAGATGGCGATCCGAGGTCCTCCTTCCTGTTTATGCACGCTATATTTACATATATAATAAATCGTTCCTTATGTTAGTCTTTATGGATCAAATCCAACAAATACTGAGAAGTCTGTTCATTGAATTAGAAAGTTTTTATTTTAAATTTTATATCAAAAATAAATTTTTACCCCACGAAATTGAATCCGGTTAGCACTCTTACCAAACCCTTAACATGATTTTTTTTTATTTTTAATGCTGACAGTCTAGCGCTTGACTGTGATCTCACCTGATGGTAAGTGATGATACCGTCTAAAATGGGAACGCGCTAATCTGGTAAGAAGCGATATACCCATTATGGTTTCTACACAGCATCCTACCGGAACACAAATCTCATTGTTTGGCGGTACACTTTTGCTGGCAGGGTGGTAACTAGCCGCGGCCGAAGTCTCCCACCAGTCCAGGCTCAGACAAATTAGAAAATACAATTTTCTAAATTCGTCCTACCGGGAATCGACCCCGGAACTTCCGCTAGCAAAGCGAATACTCGCACCACTGCGCCAGCGAGGCCGTCAATAATTATCTATATGACAATTAAGATTCTGTTCAATTTTAGTAATTTTATCTTTGCGTCCATTATTTAATTAGTCGCAATATATTTTGAACTCTAGATTAAATAGTGAACTGAGCTACGGTAAATCTGATGTTTGGGATATAGATTTATTTAGGATACCATTTAAACCTAATTATCGTAATAATTTCTTTTCATAATATGAAGCCTAACACGTTTTTTTCGTAAACATTTAACAAATAACACTTAAAAGAAAGTACAAATTCGTCATTTGATTATGCGACCTTGCTTATTGCTCACTATAAAAGCGCTCCTTGCAGAAATTATGTATCAGTCGTCCAATAACTTTATCGACATGTTATCCAAAGTAAGTGGGTTTAATTGATTAAATCGGCCCTATTATTTCTTAACATCGCAACTGCATAGTAATACCAGCAATCATTTAATACAAGGACATATATTTTGATGGATAGAATACGTGGGTTTTTGTTAACGCGATTTATTCATTTGTTTTCAGATTATTGCTGTAAGTGCCATTTTGGCAGTATCCTCTGCTGGACTTCTGCCCGCAGCGCACTACTCACCCGCCACTGCAGTCTCTTCTCAAACCATCCTCAGACATGACCAACCCCATGCTATCGCTGCCGCCCCAGTAGCCCTTGCTGCACCAGTAGCCTTATCCTCTGGTTTAGGATATGGTCTTGGCGCTGGTATCGGAGGACACGCAGTGTCATCCCAAAACATTATCCGCAGCAATGTAGGATACGGTTCCATTGGCTCCATCGGAGTAGCTGCTGCCCCTGTAGCCTACGCTGCCCCCGCACGTGTTGCTATTGCCCACTCTGCCCCTATTGTCCACGCTGCACCTATTGTCCATGCTGCCCCAGCTCATGGTATCATCGCCGCCGAACCTTATGATGTAAGTATCATGATAAGGCAAAACTACTTTGTTGAGATATATGTTGCCTAACAAGTTAACATCGAAATATAAATTAGTTAAGCTAAGCATGTAAACACTGAAACTGTGGCCAATTAATAATTATGGCGTTTCAAATGTATTGAATAATATGTTTTTGGAAAGTTATGTAATGAAAAGGGGAGATATACGAGTAATTTAAAGAATAAAATAAAGAGTGGTTATAACAACATTAACAAAAAATCCATATATTGCTCGCCTGTGTCAGGATATGAAACACTTTATTAAGTTATAGGCTATCCGGATATTTGAGTCACCTACCGTAGCGTCAGTATGGTCAAGTGATTTTCGTAATTAAATATGATAGTCAATGGAACTCTTCGACGGCTCGCAGTAAGGGTGCGGTTTGTGGCAGAATATATGTCTGTAATCAAATGGCAAAGAGCTTAGGTTTGTTGCTACAATGCATTATTAATAAGGTGTATAAAATGATGAAGCGGTTCTAGCCGAGTGTGGGGGGGGGGGACTTTTGCGTATTAGTGATGTGCTCGATTACTATATAAAAGACTGGTAACAACGTGGTGGCAAAGTAACCGACCTGTAACGTATAAGGTTGCGAGTTCGTACCCGGGTGTGGCGCTACCAATGTAAATTTCACTTTTAAAAGTTGTTTCATTTAAACGGTGCTCATTCATATGAACAACACGTTTTTTAGGTGTACCCATATTCACATTATTTTTATAAATCCTTTAATAATATGAATTGAACAATATGTCGAAATAAACTCACGATGCAATAGGATAATAATTCACTTCTTATTATGAGGTCAAAATAGATTTGATTATCTTTTTCTTTGAATACCTTTTATTTTGCAGGCCCACCCCAGATACGACTTCGCCTACTCTGTAGCTGACGGCCACACTGGTGACAACAAGTCCCAACACGAGAGCCGCGACGGTGACGTTGTCCGTGGTCAATACTCTCTGCTGGACGCTGATGGTGCCGTGAGGACAGTTGAATACGCTGCTGATGACCACAATGGCTTCAACGCTGTCGTCCACCGTTCTGCTCCCTCCGTCCACGCCGCCCCTGCCCCTGTGCTCACACATGGAGCCGCCATTCTCTCGCATTAATACCAACACTGTTAGCGCTAAAATGTTATCCTCATAATGTGTAAATAATTATTTAAATACAACAAAATACAAAACATACTATTATTTTTTATTTATTTCTTGTCACCTGTACTTTAAATCTTCTGCGGAATTAATTGAATAGTTACATCCTCTAAATATTCAATTTACGCAAATAGTAAACAATATATTATTGCTACCCTTTTCTTTTATAATAATCCAGTAATGACTGTCAATTCATTTAAGAAAATAGATTGAAATGGGCAACCATTCTTCACCATTTTCTACATAGTATAGACACTGCATTATGTTAATCACACACCGCTATCCACATCTAAAATATTTATGCGTTGATGTTATATAAAAATAAATTTATTTAAACAATGTGATTTATATTAATACATCAATTATTTATGCAAATTGCTTTAGTGTCAATTACTTAACTGTCCTCGTAATTTTTAATAAGCCTCGGCTTATAAATGAGCTATCTTAAAAAGTATAGTTTTTTGTTATGATTTCATTTTTATAAGGATATATATAGATATCCAGGTATCTATTGACTCATCACGATATCCCTGGAACCATACGGCGTAGAGACTTGAAATTTGGTAGGAATATTCCTTTTGCCAAGTATTCAATTTATTATTTGTGAAACAGTTTGCCTAAAGTAATGAAAATGTTACCCATAAAACATTCCAAGCAGACGAAGTCACGGGTGACCTATTATAAATTGGTTGCACTCTTCAATGAAACACCTTGTGAAAGAGAAATTTTTCAGACGCAATAATAAATAATGATGATGGCAGATGGTCATCTGACCCTTGAACATGCCACATATAATTAACCACGGGAAAATCATGGATTTTTAGATACAGACCACAAACTTTCAAGGACTGGCCTTGCGATTGGTTAATAGTCATGGCGAATGCAAGTCGGATCGGAAATTAAGGCAAAGATTGAAATCATTTAATTTTAAATGGCATATCAGTTATGATCATCGAGATCCTTAGAATGAGAACTTCCTCACCTTCGAAGTTTCCTTTGAGTATTTTGGCGTATATCGCATTGTTCATATATTTAGATACCACCAAACACTTTCTTTTGCAAAGTTTTGATTGTTTTAGGTTTCAAAGACAAACTTTAATCATAAATTAACTGTGCGGTGTTAAAAAAAGTGAAATTATTATATGCCCTTCTGGTTCTAAGCGACCCCCACACTAATCTTCAGTCAAATCTGTTCAGGCAATCTTGAGTTATAACTAACACTAGTTTCTTTCATATATACTATCAGAAAAGATTAAAGGGTCAAAAAATATCTAAATGCTTAAGGTTTCTAATTTTAGGATCTTGCAAAAATCTTTATTTATTTTAGGATCTACAAGCTTCAAATTGATTCTTATATCACTCCGATACGACCATTTTTAAAAAAGACCCATTTAAAAAATTTGATATACTGATCCCTTTTTTACTACTATATATAATAGATATGTAATGATGGTCTTATATACTGGAGTAACTTATTGTATAATTTTTAAATAACTGCAAAAGAGGGAGGATATAGTTACTGATAACATAATATAGATATAAATATTAAATGCCAATAATTTAGACCTGTTAATTTTTTCGCACAAATTCTTTGTATACTTAATAGAGAAAAACTGCAATGGGTTATGATAAGAAGGCTACATTTACGTACACTGTAGGTCTGTTTAGGTAAGTGAACTTTAGCAGGATCACACACAAAAACGAACAAACAATAATTGTAAAAAATAATATCGGTTACACATTTACACGCAACTAGTCAGACCTTACAACAAATCCAGATTAGAAAATCAAATACATATATATGTCGGAGAATAAGAGAGAACGGAGAAACATAAAACACAGGGGCGTAGGGTTCTCCGCCGACATCGTTATTAATTAGATCCATTATTTAATTTCTTATTCTGTGGGCGTTCATGGGTATTGTTGGTGCAATCAAACACTGTATTAATTAACTCGGTTTATAATGTTCAATCACTTAATGTTCCCGATATCAATTTACACAAACTCATTAACACTAATAGCTAGGAACGCGACAGTTTCAACAGTTGACTGTTCCGATCGAGCGCTACTCGACAACTGTCGAGTGACTCCCGCCGGACTGCCACCATTGACTCTGTCGACGCCGATAGATGGCGCCAGCGTTCCACAGATATCTGCCCTCCGACATATATATATATATATATATATATATATATATATATATATATATGTCGGAGGGCAGATATCTGTGGAACGCTGGCGCCATCTATCGGCGTCGACAGAGTCAATGGTGGCAGTCCGGCGGGAGTCACTCGACAGTTGTCGAGTAGCGCTCGATCGGAACAGTCAACTGTTGAAACTGTCGCGTTCCTAGCTATTAGTGTTAATGAGTTTGTGTAAATTGATATCGGGAACATTAAGTGATTGAACATTATAAACCGAGTTAATTAATACAGTGTTTGATTGCACCAACAATACCCATGAACGCCCACAGAATAAGAAATTAAATAATGAATCTAATTAATAACGATGTCGGCGGAGAACCCTACGCCCCTGTTTTATGTTTCTCCGTTCTCTCTTATTCTCCGACATATATATTTATATGTGTGTGTGTGTAATTTTGTTTTAATGGGACTCAAACTCGGATTTATTTATGTAAATACGGCAGCGACGATCCGAAGTCAAAATTTTACCGGGCCAACTTTTGAAACTCGAAGATATTTTTAAAAATTCTTTTATTTTTGTGCTTGGCGCGATGTAGCAACTTTCTCTAGTATTATTTCTCACTTCGATTTTCGGCAGAATAAATTTAGGACCCTGTATTTTTTGATTAATTTCTCTGGGTCTGGACTGATGGGAGGTTTCGATCGTAGCCAGTTTCTACCCTACCAGCCACGCGCTGCCATGAAAAAAGTTAGAGGTCAGTTAAGAACGGATTTTACGAAATTCCAACGGCAAAGGGTGTTTCGGGGGTGTTACTTATTGAATCATCACGATATCTCTGGAACCGTCAAGCGTAGAGACTTGAAATTGGGTACGAAAACCCTCTCTCATGCAAGTGAGGAGGCCTGTGCTCAGCAGTTCAGCAGCTTTCAGCTAAGAACGGATTTTACGAAATTCCACCGTGAAGGGGGGTTGCGGGGGTGTTAGCCATTGACTCATCACGATATCTCTGGAACCATAAGGCGTATAGACTTGAAATTTGGTAGAAATATTCCGTTTGTCGAAAAAAGCTTTCGGTTAAGAACGAATTTTACGAGATTCCCGCTGGGTGGCGTGGGTATTCATTAAAAAAAAATCAGATTTTCACATTAAAAAAAATTCAAATTCACATTTACAAAACTTTATAATCTAGAACCTGAAAAGGGACTATAAGCTATTTGCAGTGACACACAGCAAATAGCTCATTGATGTATTTATGTTTCCTACTTGTAAAGCAACTTAATGAAAATTAATGAAAATGCTACCCAAAACACATTTTACACAGACGTAGTCGTGGGTCCAGCTAGTATATATTTATAGATAAGCTAAGTTCATATTTATTACATTATATTGTACAAACATAAATATTGTAAAATATTTTTTAAAACAAATTTTTGGCAAAAAAATAGTAAGTTGAATTAGGTAAACCCAATTAAACCTAACACTTGCATATATTTTTTATTTATTAACGTAAATAGCAAAGGCTAAATTTGAAAGAAAGTAGAATTTACGCATGCTATCCTTCAGACCTTGCTTACTACTCACTATAAAAGCGGCTTCTTGCTTAAAATTTATATCAGTTGTCTCAAACCTTGAACAACATGTTGACCAAAGTAAGTTTCACTAAATATTAAAAAAATAAAAATATCTATGTAAATGAAATCAAATATTTCAGTATTTTTATAAAACTAGCTGGCTAGATGCGTCACCCGTATAGTTCCAGATTCTGTGGAAAAATGGGGAAATCCATTATTTATTAGACCTAATCGTTATTCTAAAATAGACAGACAGTTTGGCGCTTGACTGTGATCTCATCTGATGGTAAGTGATGATACAGTCTAAGATGGAACCTCACTAATCTGGTAAGAGGCGACATACCTCTTAGGGTTTCTACACAGCATAGTAGCGGAACACAAATCTCTTTGTTTGGCGATACGTTTTTCCTAGTAGGGTGGTAACTAGCCACGGCCGAAGCTTCCCACCTGACCAGACTAATATAAATTAGAAAATACAATTTTCTAAATTCGCCCTACCGGGGATCGAATCCGGGGCCTCTGTTAGCAAAGCGAATACTCGCACCACTGCGACAACGAGGCCGTCACATAGTATATGTCATCTTACGTAAATATAATAAATATCTGTATTCTTAAAATTTTACAAAATAATATAAAATGTATAAAACACAAAATTTGTTTCCACCTACCTGCATTACAGACCACCAACCGATTCGCTACAAACCAGTTTTCATTAGAATCGGAATAATGCGAAGAACTATTAAATTTAGTCAAAATAAGATCTCTAAAAGGAATTTGCGATTGATTTAGCAACGGGACTTTCGGATTGTAACGCTGGCTAAATACAGATTTTCCCATATTTCCACAGGACCGGGAACTATGAGCTACGGGTAGCCCTACAGGGTAGCAGTAGCTTTTCCCTTTACATTTAGTAAAATGTATTGAATATATTTCTTTTTCCAGATTGTTGCGTTAAGTGCCATCCTGGCTGTGTCTTCAGCGGGACTTTTACCCACCGCCCACTATTCACCAGCGGCTGCTGTTTCTTCCCAAACTATTCTGAGACATGACCAGCCCCATTCTATCGCCGCCCCAGTTGCTCTTGCTGCACCAGTAGCCTTATCCTCTGGTTTAGGGTATGGTGTTGGCGCTCGTCTCGGAGGACATGCAGTTTCGTCGCAAAACATTATTCGTAGCAATGTTGGATATGGTTCTATTGGTTCCATCGGAGTAGCCGCTGCCCCTGTCGCCTACGCTGCCCCCGCACGCGTCGCTATTGCCCACTCTACCCCTATTCTCCACTCTGCCCCTATTGTCCACGCTGCCCCAGCACATGGCGTCATTGCAGCTGAACCGTACGATGTGAGTTATATTACAAATTTAACTAATCTTTTATATAAATGACTCAGTTGTCACTTCTATGATTTATTGATAAACTTAGAACAGTTACTGTTCTGTATTTACTCAGAATCTGCTGAATTTTTTTAGAGGTATATATAAATAAAAGAGAAAAAATAGTTTTGTATATACAAATATAACGATGCATTGAAGCGAAAACACTGTAACACACACAAGCTTTTTGTTTTATTAGATATTTTATTTGATGAGCATAAATAACATTATGCTCATTTTATATAATAAGCAAGTAATATATTTACAGGCCCATCCCCGATACGACTTCGCCTATTCCGTAGCTGATGGCCACACTGGTGACAACAAGTCCCAACACGAAAGCCGCGACGGTGACGTTGTCCACGGTGAATACTCTTTACTGGAATCTGATGGTTCCGTACGTAGAGTTGAATACACTGCCGACCCCCACAACGGTTTCAACGCTGTCGTTCACCGTTCTGCACCTTCCGTTCATGCTGCACCAGCACCTCTAGTTGCACATGCTCCGATTCTAACGCATTAATACGAAAAATATTAATTCTAGATCTTTATCGTAGAATGTAAATAACTATTTAAATACAACTTAATTTAAAAGCACAAAACCTTTTCATTTTTATTAATATAATTGACTTTGACGCCCGTACTCGTCATAGAGAAGAGCCAGGAGTTTTGTCATGACAACAATTCCCGTCATGCATTATTAAGTAGTAACTGTTGGTTACTTAGTAAAAAAAAGTAAGTAGCAGCCCATTAACGTTCCACTGCTGGGCAGAGGCCTCCTCACTCATATGACAGAGGGTTGGCAAGCATGGTACACAATATGCAATTTCGTAAATTCGCCCTATCGGGGATCGAACCCGAGACTTCTGCTAACAAAGCGAACCATTGTGCCAGCGAGGCCATCAAATATAATATGACATTGAAGATACAATGTGACGCTGCCATACCGTAAGGATAGTCTTCTCAAATTGTATATTAAAAAAACAATAAACTTCTGATTTATATTAAATCTTATTATTCAATATTATTCTACCATTAGAAATAATAATTATGTAGGATAATAACTATATATACAAAAGCAACTTTTTCTTTCTTTGTTATCGATAAACTTGAAAACTACTGGACCGATCGGCATGAGACCATGACCATTCGACACGGATTTAATTGAAGAAGGTTTAAGGCTATTCATTTTTTGAATTCCATCAACCCTTTACCATTTTTTTTTTTTCAAATTTATGTGAATAGTCATTTGTTTCTGCTACGAAGTGCACAAAGACCGGAAAAATGTCTCACGTCACTTCAATGCTTAAAAACGCGTTTCACCCACGCACTCCCCCGCATCCACCCACGCATCCACCCACGATCCTCCCACGCACTCCCACGCATCCACCCACGCACTCCCACGCGTCTACCCACGCATCCACAAGGTTGTGACATGATTTATTAGACCGTTGTCTATAGTAACGATTTTGTTAATTAATTTCCAGGTTATGTAAAGATGTCATTTATTATCGCGATCTTTTGTTTGTAAAAAGTTATATTGGCGGCGAATACGATTTAAACATGAGTAAAGTGATAAATTGTGCGACTTTGATGTAGCGGAAAAATGTTTTATTTAATTGTCTATCATGTAAGTATCTTACGATTTAATTTAATGTGTGTAAGAAAAGATGTACTATTTTAACTATTAATTATTTTGTATAGATGCATTATATCCAAAAGGTTTCGTCGCAAGAATTCATGAAGAACAGCTAGTTTGTTGAATAAATATCTTTAATGTCTTTCAGTAGTTTTACAGGCAACAGATCATAAAAAGTTACTCCCCATAAAATTACCTACATAAATTATATAAATGATATTGCGTACTCAAACTATAACAAAAAGTAATAAGTAGTTTAGCACATACTTAGTATCCTCTCCTATGTAGTTTCGCTTTATTAAACCTTTTTTATACAGAGTTGCGTCTCGCTTGTTACGTTAATAATCTGTTAAAAGGTAAATTATTGATATATTCATGTTTGATACTCTGGATGGCATCATTAGGCTGTTTTACTTGGCCTCACTTTGCTGATACAGTGATTGGTAACAACAACAACAACAAGTTAGAAAATACAATTGCCTAAATTTTTTCTGGTGGAAATCAAACCGGAGACAAATGAACCGAACAATTTCATAATTAAGTCACAGCAGTCCTCACATACTTTTCGTACATATCAAATCAAATCAAATCAAAATATCTTTATTCAAGTAGGCATATTACAGCACTTTTGAATCGTCAAATTATATTTTTTTTCCACACTCTGATTCTAATATACATCTGATGACGGTACTCAAGATCGGCTTAAAATCTAAAGTTACGAGGGTTCCTTCGCGCCCTGATCCGAGAAGAACCCACAACAAACTCAGTCGGGTTTTTTTTTTTACCATCATCATTACAATAACAAATTAGTTTACTATATTTTAATTAAAATTAGAGCAATTTGTTCACTCCCAAGCGTTTCTATCGTCTAGGTAATCTTGCAACTTATAATACGATTTTTCTATCAACTTTCTTTTAACAAAGACTTTGAATTTATTAATTGACATCTTTAGAACGTCTTGTGGGAGTTTATTATAGAAACGTATACAGTTACCCTTAAATGAGTTGTTAATCTTATGCAGCCTACTAGAATTTATAACAAGTTTGTTTTGGTTTCGTAAGTTATATGATGTACATTCACTCTTTTTATTAAAAGAGTCAATGTTTTTATGTACATACAACAAGTTTTCTAATATATATACGCAGTGAACTGTCATTATGTTAACTGCCTTGAATTTGTTTCTTAGCGACTCTCTTGGACCCATATTGTAAATCGCACGAACGGCCCTTTTCTGCAGCACAAATATTGCATCTATATCAGCAGCATTACCCCAAAGTAGAATACCGTATGACATAATGCTGTGAAAATAGCTGAAATATACCAGTCTGGCAGTATCAACATCTGTCAGACGACGAATTTTTTTAACAGCGTAAGCCGCGGAGCTGAACCTATGCGATAGACCACTTATATGGGGCCCCCACTGTAATTGTTATTATCTAATGTTATACGTAAGAAAGCGGTACTATCTACAAGGTCTAGTTTTTAATTATTAAGTTTAATTATTTATTTTGCGTTTGTTTCACATTAGGCAGAGTAAACTTTACACATTTTGTTTTCTTTCCGAAATTATATTATATTATAGTTGGTTGTATATTATATTATATTTAAAAAAATATATTATAGTTTGATTTAGGAATGACGTTTGTCGTAAAAATTATCATATCTTTAGTAAAAACCACGATGACAAATTTAATGTTACACAATTCAAAGAGATTTTAAAATGGAAACTTTTTTAGGCGAATGAGCGTAATATTTTTACGCGTGAAACGCGTGAGTAGCGCCACGAAGATGTGCAGCATTTTTTATGCCAATTGGTTTGAAGGATGGTAGTTTTTGATCTACTTCAAAAAAGCGAATGGGTGAAGCGATCATGATGATATTTTTGTAAGAAAGTTGGTGCTTGTATTAGGGTACTATTTTTTTAATCCAGTTCTGATGATGGCATCCATGAGAAAACCAGATAAGTGTTAAATTGGTCTTAAATTGGATAGGTGTGAACGGCACGGGAGCTGCCAATTGGACCTGCGGGATACCGACCTAGTCTGACGCCGGCTCCGTATATAAGAATACGGAGGAATCTAAAAGAGAATACGCAATTATTGTTTACTTTTTAGAGCATATTAATATATTTGTAAGAATTTGTTTTCAAGGCGGTTCTGTTTTGGTTAAAATTTTTATTTATAATATTTGCAAGTAACATGCGGCATTTTTATTTGCCACTCGTCGTTTAATAATTTATAATATTTTCATAAAATTAAAATATTTCATAAATTCTCTTTTCTAAATTATAAATTCAACAACAAAATTTCATTCATAATTTCTAATATTGACACAAAGACACGTGGCATTTTATTTACAATTCGTCATTCGCGATTTCAATAAATTATTTGTATTAATTTTCGACACTTTTAATATTTAAATGACAATTAAATTCATTAAATTACTAACCCTTTCTCCTCTATTTTTTGTATAAATATAAGCAAGACTTAGAAATTAGTTTGCAAGACGTAGAAAGTACACATGTCAGAAGTTTCACTTGTACGCACACACTTTACTAACGGAATATAAACTATGTTTATAACAGCAACGGCTTGTTAGGATTTATGGATTTAAGACTAAGGCAGGCATTACTATGCTTTGTCTGTAAAAGTCTGCTTATTTGTTGTTCAAAATTTGTTATTGTGCTATGCGATGATGGAAAACTGACATATCTGCAATATGTGTACGACCTCGAACAAAGGAACATGGAGGGTCGATGCTCTAACTAGCTTCTCTTTTGTAAGTGAAGCTTGTGAATAACCTAGGGACTGTAATATGTTTCTACTTACTTAACTTCTCCAATTAATATGACACATTGAGGGAAACTAAGGGAAATCGGAATTCTGAGTATACAAATAATGTCAACGACCATATTGACTAGTATTATCACAGTAAAATCTTGTTCTGTTTTTATAATTTCTTTTCATAATATCGTAGCGAATTCAAGTTAAGAACATCTATATTTCAAACTAAAATAGATTTTAATTTTCTTTTTATATCCTCATACATAGTAGAAATGTATTCCTACGTATCATTATTATCTATTATGCCACGTGATGATCTTTTTCTTTTCGTATGCACTATACACGTAAACACTAGCCAGTAAATAAAGAAATCATTTTATAATTTAACCAAAAATGATGTCAACGAAAGTAAAATATAAACTACTGAAGTTTTGACCTCGGAACTGCAAATCACTTGCTATAAAAGCGGCTTTTGCCAAATATTACGCATCAGTCGCAAAACGATATAGCCAACATGTTAGTTAATGTAAGTATTTTATTGCAATTTAATAAGAATTACTTTTTCATTTGAGCTTAAGCCTTTGGATACATTAACATCCTTAAGTGATAGAATTGTGTATACTTAATTATCATAAAAAACAACTTTTTTCAGATTATTTCATTGAGCGCCATCTTGGCTGTGTCATCTGCTGGACTATTGCCCGCAGCGCATTATTCCCCAGCCACTGCAGTTTCATCCCAAACCATCCTCAGACATGACCAACCCCACGCCATTGCTGCCGCCCCAGTAGCTCTTGCCGCACCAGTAGCCTTATCCTCTGGTTTAGGATATGGTCTTGGCGCTCATCTAGGAGGACACGCAGTGACATCCCAAAACATTATTCGTAGCAATGTAGGATACGGCTCCATTGGTTCCATCGGAGTTGCCGCTGCCCCTGTTGCCTACGCTGCCCCCGCACGTGTCGCAATCGCGCACTCTGCCCCTGTACTCCACTCTGCCCCCATCGTCCACGCTGCCCCCACACATGGCGTTATTGCTGCCGCTGAACCTTACGATGTAAGTATTTTATTTTAACAAATCTATATTTTATTTAAATATGTATGTACAATAACGCGTGAGGGCCTTATAGATAGTCATGTGGATATCATTATGCAGAAAAACATCTTATAAAAACCTGCATATCAAAGGGACTATTCTGAAATATGTGTTACTTCAAGTCGCATTGAAAACACGTAGTGTATCAATATTTCAAGAAAAAAAAAACATCATTTCTAGTACTCACTACCAAATGGTGTTTGAACTATTTTTTCATGATCCTTGCTTTTACTTTGTTCAGTAACATTTTCTGCTATCTTATATTTGGGCACGTGTAAATAATTTCAAAAAAAAAAATGGCAAGTCTCTTTGTTTATTGGGTTAAGTTTTCTTTTACATGCATGAGTCCTGTTTAATTCCAAGACATTTTATCTTTACAGGCCCATCCCAGCTACAACTTCGCCTACTCCGTAGCCGATGGCCACACAGGTGACAACAAGTCTCAGCACGAAACCCGTGACGGTGACGTAGTACAAGGTGAATATTCTCTGCTCGAGGCCGATGGTTCAATCCGCAGAGTGGAGTACACCGCTGACCCCCACAATGGTTTCAACGCTGTCGTCCACCGCTCTGCACCTGCAGTTCACGCTGCACCTGCTCCATTAGTCGCACATGGACCCGCAATTCTCACCCACTAACCATAATATTGTACAAAATTGAAACTGTATCGTCGTAATAATATAGGATAATATTTATATACAACCAATTTGGCACTTTTATTTTCCTTGACAATACTTTTGATTTTATAGACACGAAAAATGGGGGATTTTTACTTCAGTGAAGAGGTCAAGTTTTTTACTGGTACTTTCTCAAGAGTTTTTCACTATTTGCCTTCAAATTATTGTATGTCTTACATTCACAGGAAAACGTAATCTATATTTGATCTCAAATATATTTTAGTTTAGTAGTAGTAGTTTTAGTTAACTGCCTCATTGGTCTAGTGGTTAGCATGTTCGACTACAGACATGAGGTCCTGGGTTCGAGTCCCGGGTCGGGCCAATTCAAAAATCAATATTGAGTTTTCTATTAAGATTTTCTCAATATTTGCCCGAAGTTGGGAAGTTGGCGGTGTGATCCACCCCCGTGCCTCGGAGAGCACGTTAAGCCGTCGGTCCTGCGCCTGATCTCTCTCCGGTCGTGTCGGATTCCCGTCACATCGGACTATGAGAGTGAAGGAATAGAGAGTGCACTTGTGTACTATGCCTGCCAATCCGCACTGGAGCAGCGTGGTGGGTCTATGCTCTAAAAACCCTCGCTCCTCGGAGTGAGGAGGCCTGTGCCCAGCAGTGGGACGTTAATGGGCTGCTACTTACTTACTTTATATTTTAGTTATCCTGTGGTATTACCTGCGTAGTTCTCAATTCCATCGGAATATAGATAAATTCGTGCTTACGTTCGCAAGAAAAGGTTAGGCCACATTGATTGGATCGTTTTAAAGTTCAATAACTTATGTCCTTTTCAAAAACCTGGTTTGTCTTTATTGCTATTCTATTGTTTATCTAGTAAAAGTAAGTATAACAATAGTTAAGAGGTTAACACATTATACTAAAAGTCCGTTACAATTGACATGTAACATTTCTTAAATGAACGGCCTACAGTTCTTGTAGGCCGTTCATTTAGTACATTCGCTTGGAAACTTCTGGCAACCTAAAAATGTCATCCACATCGATGTCAATACGTATTTAATATCATCACGGTTATCAAAAGTGCCGGAGAATTAATATCTGTTAATTATAAGAAGTATTATAAAATCAATACATAGAAAGAAACTTTTAATCCTTTTATGAGAGTTTTCATGGTAAATCAGTACCAGGTTAACGTGCTTCCATTTTAGACTTAGAATCATTTACAGTCACGTGAGATTAGAGTGAAATGCCAACCTGTCAGCAATAGAAAAAGGAACTTCTTCTTCTTGTCGTTCCTCTCCAATTACTGGAGGTTGGATATCAGCTGTGAAAAACTGTCTTGATCTCGGGTGAGGTGAAACGATTTGGCAGCGCTCGTGACACCAGTCCACTCACGAATGTTCCGGAGCCACTATTTCTTGCGGCGGCCAACACCGCGTTTTCCATCGATCTTGCCCATCACTATCAGTTGCAGGAGGTCATATTTTTCGTGTCTGAATACATGACCAAGATAGGCAACATTCCTGATTTTGATGGTCTACAATAGCTTGCGGTTTTGACCAATTCGACAAAAAGGAACTGACATGGAAATATAAATTTAGAAATATTGTCTGTCAGTTGGTATGTTTGTTCTGACTAATTTCGGAAAGGACTGGACCAGTTTTGATAGAACTCATTTCACTGCCAGATAACTGTAACTGTGTAACTTATAACGAATAACTTAGGCTAAGTTTATTATAAAAAATTGGATTCTGCGAAACAAAATTAAAAACAACGAAATAGTTTCGCCACCGTAAGACATTCTTGTTTCAGGTAAGACTACTTTCAGTTAAAAGTAGCTGAGTAGCCCTTGTAACTTTAGTTTGACATATATTGTTATCAGTTAGAAGCAATATACAAGCATACTTAACCTTACGATATGTCAGAAACGGTCAAGTTTATAAATAATTAATTTAATTAAAGCCTAATATAGTTAATTTTTAATTAGAGCCTACTTGATTAAAATGCTGGTCTGTTTAAAGTAAGTAAGATTAACAAAACTACAACTTTTCAGCAGAGAAGGTTTAGATGTTGATTTAAATCATGTCAAGCGTGAAACCTTTCCGCGCAGTACACATAACCCAAAATTTCAAACTACAATATCTTTTTAAACACTTTATTACATCTTTAAAGAAAATACAATGTAATAAATTTAAAATAATAGAAAAAAGTACAACCGGTGGTCTTATCACTTAATAGCGGTTTCTAGCGTAGCTTTAGGTTGAAAAAGCTGTAACAAAGGAGAAAAGTAGGCAATAACATAAACATATGAATGCACATCAAATACATAAATAAACTAACAAAATATATGAATAAGGTCAGTAGCAGCCCATTAGCGTCCCACTGCTGGGCACAGGCCTCCTCACTCGCATGAGAGAGGGTTTTTTAGAGCATAGACCCACCACGCTGCTCCACTGCGGATTGGGGGGCATAGTGCACAATTGCACTCTCTATTCCTGCACTCCCGGTGTGACGGAGAGTTGACGACCGGAGAGAGATCAGGCGCAGGACCGACGGCTTAAGATGCTCTCCGAGGCACGGGGGTGGATCACACCGCCAACTTCCCAACTTCGGGCTTATATTGAGAAAATCTTAATGGAAAACTCAATATTGATGATAAATATATGAATATATAATGTCGTCAACTCTTTCATTTTATTGCAAGAGATCTAGCAGCTCTTTTGTCAATCTTTTGATTGTGGCCAGCGATTTTGATTCTCAGTACCTTCCATAATTTTTGATTAACGATGAATGAAATGTTATCAATGAAACTAACTATCAAACTACTCTCCTAAAAAGTTGTTTTTGTAGATCAGACTTCATCATTACTGACCAGTAAAATAAGTAACCGTATCTTCGCTTAATAAACGTATAAATATTATAAAACGACACAATCCTGAACCATATAAAGTTAAGATAACCCTATAACACGTGAATGTTGTTGAACAACAAGTGTTTTCTCAACATTATTAGCTATGGTACTTCGTACTATAGGGATTAACGTATTTTATAAGTGTATTAAAGTTATGCAGGAGTAAAAGTTGTTAACCTATATCATTAGTGATTAATATTAAGCTTAATTGACTTTTGCACGATAAGACTACTTTAATTATACTATAAAAAAGTATAATAACTATTAAGATTTTGTTAAAGACATCATGTCATATAACAATATTTGCACTGAAACGTCATTCAGTTAACGTCTGATTTATGTAATAAACTCAATTAAAATGTCAAAGAAAGTCACGAAGTAATTTTTATCGTACTGGAATTTGACCTTGCGACTGCAAAAAATCTGTCACTATATAAGCGGTCTCTTGCAAAAATTGCGTATCAGTTGAATAATAACTGCGTCAAAATGTTATCGAAAGTGAGTATGTTAAGCACGATAAGCTTTAAAAAGAAAATAATTTACTTAAAATGTTACCATATTACAAAGGTTTTGTCAGTATCGATATAATGCATTTTCTTTGCAGATTGTAGCATTGAGCGCTATCTTGGTTGTGTCGTCTGCTGGACTATTACCTGCAGCTCATTACTCACCAGCCAGTGCAGTTTCTTCCCAAACCATCCTCAGACATGACCAGCCCCATGCTATCGCTTCTCCAGTAGCTCTTGCTGCACCTGTAGCCTTATCCGGCGGTTTAGGCTATGGCCTTGGCGCTGGTATCGGAGGACACGCAGTGTCATCCCAAAACATTATTCGCAGCAATGTAGGATACGGTTCCATTGGTTCCATCGGAGTAGCCGCAGCCCCTGTTGCTTACGCTGCCCCCGCACGTGTCGCAATCGCCCACTCCGCCCCTGTGCTCCATTCTGCCCCCATTGTTCACGCTGCCCCTGCACATGGTATTGTTGCTGCTGAACCCTACGATGTAAGTATCCCTTACGTAGTACATATATTATTTGAAAACAATGTCAAGAATTAACAGCCACTCTAAAATAATTATACAAATACTCGATCCTTATCAGAGACCCTTCTATTTTATAATTTTTCGTTTAAAGTTAACTCAAAACTAGTATGAGGGATCAACTGTCCAAAAAAAATTGTTTTTATTGAAAAAGCTACATCTTGTTTTATTAAAAACCTTGCGTCAATCTCGTACTTGATTTACAGGCTCACCCCAGCTACGACTTCGCATACTCTGTAGCTGACGGCCACACTGGTGACAACAAGTCCCAACACGAGAGCCGCGATGGTGATGTAGTACATGGTGAATACTCTCTGCTCGAGGCTGATGGTTCAATTCGTAGAGTGGAGTACACCGCTGACCCCCACAATGGCTTCAACGCTGTCGTCCACCGCTCCGCACCTTCAGTTCACGCTGCGCCCGCACCTTTGGTCGCACATGCCCCCGCACATATTCTCACGCATTAACATCATCTGTTCCCAAATCCTTATTCTGTAACGATGTAAATAATTATTTATTAATGATATATTAAAGGAAATGTTTTTATATTATTTTTAATTTCTTTTTACGAAATCAGTGTCGTAATGGAAAGGAAAAACATAAAAAATCCCATTTAATTTTTGAAATAGAACCGAGACGATATTATTGTTATTCCAAAACATTTGACGTAAAATTACATATGCTTAAAGTTTAGTTAGCAGTTCATAACTTGTTCAGATGATCATTTCATTAACTATACGCCCAGTAGTCTTCAATGCGTCTTTCAATAGCATAAAAAAATTCTTATATCAGAATTTCCAAGGAAAGGAAAAACCTCAGACCCAAGAATGATATTAACCCATCAAACCGTTATTTGTTTTATTTAATATATATCTTCTTTCATTTTAAGAATATTTAGTAATGTATACTACATTAGTAAGCAATTTTTTTTGTTTAGAAATTCTGTTATTTGTATGATAGAACACCCCGTGATGAGTAAGAGCCCATTAAATGACTCAGTTTAATGCAAATTATTTTATTTACATTAAAACAATTCATTCACTCCCACGCCAAAATTTATAAATGAATTTTGTTTTTAAAAAAGGATTTTAATTTATCATGTGACATCTGGAAACCTTGTAAAAGAGTATACCTTAAACATTCTTAAAAAGTTACCCTTAAATAGTTGTTAATTTTAGGAAGCCAAATAGAATTTATTACAATTTTAATTTTTTTTTCTTATAATATAGTATATACAAGTGCAACAATTTTACATATACGTACGCACAGTAAACTGACATTTTTTTCCAAATCAAATTCAAAATATTATTTTTATGTTATCTTAATAGGCTCAAAAAGCACTTTTGAATAGTCAGTAGTCTGTCCGTTGATAACAAATCTACCACGGGTTCGGAAAGTTGAATCCGCTGTGAAGAAACCGGCAAGAAACTCAACGATTACTCTTTTAAATATAGTTTTGTATGTTACAATGTGCAATATATTGCTTCTGTGAAGAACTGGAATCAAGACCAAGCAATTCTATCGCTTAAATAATCTTCAACGTTATAATATGCCTTTTGTAAAAGGATGTTTTTGACATATTTTTTCAAAATATGTGGAGGCAAATCTAAAACTGATTGATGACTGACTGATTCTGAACCTTCTCCATTCTAAAATATGGAATTACAAGTTTGTTTTTATTTCTTGTATTAAAATCGTGTACTTCATTTTTTTTTATTATAAGCGAATATTATCACGGATATATAAGATATTATTCAATATATATAGCGATTCTCTCAGAGAACTGTAGGATCTTAATTGATATATGACCCGTATTGCTCTTTTTTGTAAAATAAATATGTTTCAATGACCGTCGCCTTACCACGTAACAGAAGGCCGTATAACATAATGATATGAGAAGATGGTGTATATCGCCACCATTTTCGTAGTTTCAACATCAGTCTATTCCAAGTTAATAAGTTCACTTGCCAGAGTCTTAATATGGGCACCCTACTCAAGTCCCGAATCTAAGGTTATACCTAAGAATATCGTAGATTTATCTTTCTTTAAAGGATTATCATTAGTTTGATTATTTGTACAAATTTCTTTTGCATTTGGCTAAGTGAATTTAACATACTTAGTCTTTGACGAGTTTAATGTTCAATTATTAAGCTCGGCAAAGACTAAATATGTTGAATTCTAAATTATCCTCGTAGCAATTTTTTAAGATCCAATATTTTAGTTTTAGTACAGTAGAAATATTGTATGTATATCGAATTCAAGTTTTCAATATATATAATCTCAGATGATTCACTATTAATTCATAAAGTAGGACCAATGGACAATCATGGACCTGTCCTAAAATTTTACATGATAGGCATAACTGTTTTAGTAAATGTGACAATATCAAATACTTTATATATATATCGTAATACAAAGTCGTGTTCGTTACACCATATAACTCGAGATCGGCTGGAACGACTTTTATAATATAACTGTTAATTTAAAAAAACGAATAACATTTAAAAAATCGGGTATACGGTTTGATGTTGTAGCTACATATCTATCACCTTCATTGAAAACTTAATAAACTGAAAAACCACTGGATAGCTATATGATCAAAGAAACAGGAAAGTGTGGGACTCGCTGAAACAGAATAAAATTACGTGCAAAATTGTCAACAATTAAAGAATAACTTTCACGAAATACGGATTTTCACGACATGGGTAACACTACGGGGAAAAGCTAATATATAAATAAAAGTATTTTATTTTATACCATTTTTCGACTTTATTTATAGATTAAAATTTTTGGTTGTGGATTGTAGTGCAATCATTACATTTATAATATAAAATTAATATTTTGTGAAGAGCATTTCGTTATTTTTTTATATAGAAAAAGTAAGCAGTGGAGTACAATCTATTTGCAGTGAATTAAAATTGTTAGGAGAAGATTGCAGAGTAACTGCTCTTTCGTAGTGAAATAAAATTATAAAGATTGGATTGTAGTGCAATTTTATCTCTAGGAGTTACAAAAAATTTTGGACTGCTGTTTGATGCTATAAACACGTGGAAAAGGTTAAATTTAAGCAAAAATCTATGACGTAATTTAGCTTTGAAAATAGTCCTTGATGTGTCTATCTTTTAAGATTGACTCACTTATTAATAGGAATCGAATATGTTCTCTTCCCTTTCATGATGCAGACAAAGTTGCGCGAGTGAGATAGTATAAACTATGTATAAATTGGAGACTAAGCATTTTAAATTATATAAAAAATAAATATTGAACATGAAATGCATGTACGTCGTCGTTCCAAAAGTTTAAAATAATTTATCATTGGATTTATAACTAGGTTACATTAAAACCAGTGTAAAACATAATAAATTAAAAAAAATATTGAATTAACTGAAGCTAAGGATGTCAACGAAAGTAAACTATGTTATACGACTGAAGTTTAACCTTGCGACGACAAAATTGACTTACTATAAAAGCACCTCCTTGCAAAAATTACGTATCATTCGGAAAATAACTTCATCAATATGTATACTAAAGTAAGTGAATTATATTTTTAAATTTATTTGTGCCATTTCTAAATAAATTATACCAATTTACTCCTACATAGAATTATTAAATCATTTTTTTTTATTTATAGATCATCGCAATAAGCGCTGTCTTGGCAGTGTCATCTGCTGGACTATTGCCCGCAGCGCATTACTCACCAGCCACTGCGGTGTCTTCGCAAACCATCCTCAGACATGACCAGCCCCATGCTATTGCTGCCTCTCCAGTAGCCTATGCCGCACCTGTAGCCTATGGTGCTCCCGCTCATATCGGAGGCCATGCAGTCTCATCACAAAACATCATTCGCAGTAATATAGGATACGGTTCCATTGGTTCTATCGGCGTAGCTGCTGCCCCTGTAGCCTACGCTGCTCCAGCAAGGGTCGCAATCGCACACTCTGCCCCCGTTCTCCACACTGCCCCCATTGTACACGCTGCCCCCGCTCATGGTATTGTTGCCGCTGAACCTTACGATGTAAGTACCATAATGCAGCTTTTGATTTTTCTGACATAAATGTTATTTTGAATATTTTTCCATACTTTACTAATTCAATATACAGATTCATAAAACGTTTTTGTTTTGTTAGGATTACTATTTCAATAATGAATCATGTTTACAGGCTCACCCCAGCTATGACTTTGCCTACTCAGTAGCTGATGGCCACACTGGTGACAATAAGTCCCAACACGAGAGCCGCGACGGTGATGTAGTACATGGTGAATACTCTCTGCTCGAGGCTGATGGTTCAGTCCGCAGAGTGGAGTACACCGCTGACCCCCACAATGGCTTCAACGCTGTCGTTCACCGCTCCGCACCCGCTGTTCACGCTGCTCCTGCACCTTTAGTAGCGCATGCCCCCGCACATATTCTGACTCATTAAAAAAGATATCTCCACTTTGTTTTGTTAATAATGTTAATAATAATTTATAAATAATAAATTGAAGAAATGTATCATACATCTTTTTATTTCCTATCTATTTCGTCCAACAATAATAAAATAAACCATGCGAGGAAATAACACATAGTATTAGCACATTATTACCTTTCGTATTAGAATTTCGATTAATATAATTACTACTAAGTGATATAAATTCGGGCTCTATAACAATATTTTATTTTTTATAAATCAGTATATGAAAACATTATAAAACATGCAAACTGTTTATTATGTTAAGGGAGTTTATTTTATATCTTCAAAAAAGTTGATTATTCATAAATTTATACTAAGTAAACCTACCCACTCTTTGCAGTAAGTAAGTTTGACAATTACGCGGATTCTGTGATAAAAAGAAGCTTTAGATTTACTTTATAAAGTAAAAACATACCTCCAACCAAAAAAATGCCTTCTACAATGATGTGTAGAAATCATAAGAGGTAAATAATTTTTTACAAGAACTTCTTCACTTCCCATAAGATAATATTACAGACAAACGCTACTAGCAGCAATTAAATCTATTGGAAAAGTTAGCAAGTCCATAACACCAAACCACATAACAGATTTAAATCATTTTATGACTTTGCATAGATTCAGTTTGAATTATATCAAAAATTTACATTTGAATTATATAAATGTAAATGGCGCTCTGCGCGCCTTTATAAATAGCCAGATGTTATCTCAAAGGGCCAGACTGGCTGTGCATGCTGGAGTGTTGGTGCCATCATTTATGTATAGTAGTAAAAGTTGGCTATGGCAGAAGAACCATAAAAGTAAAATAAATGCGGTAGAGATGAGAGCATTGAGAAGTATGAGTGGATTAAAACTGAGTTATAGAGTAATAAATAGTGTGATAAGAGAACGTTGTGGTGTAAAAGTATGCTTAGATGGTTTGGGCATGTAGAGAGAATGAATGAAAGGGGACTGACAAAAATGATTTATGAGTCAAGAGTGAATGCGAGAGTTGGAAGGGGAAGACCATGGCAAACGTTGCTGGACCAAATCCAGGACATTTTAAATCAGGACCAGGTCAAGAGTACTCTAAGCCGACGAATTTGTATGAAAGGTTTAATGAGAATGAAAGAAGCGAAGGACATATGCAAGGATCGTGGCAATTGGAAGGACGTGGTCTCTGCCTACCCCTATTGGAATGAGGGGGGATGCTATGTGTGTATTTTTCCTAGTTAGAAACAGCTTTACAGCCATCAAATCTTCCATACGAAGTCGTAATTCAAACATAAATAAATTTCTTCTAATTTTCAAAACGAAACGTAATTGCAGCCGTAGTTGCGGAATGGCGGAGACTATCCCAGGAGACCATCGATAACATCATTCTCTGCAGGCCTAGACTGGTAGAAACTTTAATAAGCGCACGTGGAGGAAATACGCGATATTAATCACCATTGTTGAAATTTAATTAATTGTTATTTTAATATTAATTTTCACTTTTCTCGGTTACATAAAAAATTCAAAAATGTACCATATTTCACAAATAGCCATTACTTACAAAATGTGTTCTTAATGTGATCTCATTTTAATTAAAACAAATTAAACTTTAAATAAAAAAAAAGTGTAGTTAGTAAATTTTAAAATAAAATCATATTATTTAAATTATGGACTTTTTTTGTGTTCCGCTTAATATGCCGGTGTGTATAGCTTTATCGCACTCCGCTGCTAAAGTTGCATCCAAGGGCGCGTAATATCATGTTCCATAAAAAAATTAAAAATTCGTTCATATTGTTTGTTCTTTGTTCATACTGTGTTGTTCATATTGTTCGGACATACTATTTGTTTTTTTTTTTTATTTTGGCTTTTAATCTATAATTGTATAGAGTATAATTCATTTATAAATATGAAAAACTTAATAATCCATTTTTCTACCAATCTTTCCATCATTTGAAGGCCAAGGAAGATGCAACTTAATTTGGCTATTTATTATTATAACCAAGAGCTTACTTTGCATATAATTAATATATTTATTAAAGACTAGCAATACCCGCGGTGTCACCCGTGTAAATATCGATCTCATGGCGGTGGAAAGTCTACTAATTCGGACTATACATTTATTTTTGTTAACCTAAAAGTTTTATTTCACTTAATTTATCATTACTTTCTTTCAGATTATTAGATTTACACTTATATTTATAATCTAATCAATCTTCAGATTTTTTTATAACAAATATATATCTCACTAATATATTTTAAAATTCGCAATTAATTATGATATATTGTTAAAAATAAAAACCAAGAATTTAAAATGCAAAACTTTCGTCTGTAATATTAGAGAACAGATTTATTTTTTCTAGAGATTTTTAAATTCGTTATTTCTTTTGAATGGAATGACCAATTTTAATAATCTAAAAAGTATTTTACAGATATTGAAACGGTCTTGAATAAAATATCATGAGAGGTATGAATAATATGGTTTAATTATTGTCGTAATTTTAATTAACTTGTAAAGTGTAAAAAAAGTAATTATAGTGGCATAACATACAGTAGTGGACATATGGTATCGCGGGCTTATTGTATATTCTACATAATATGTTCAATAATATTGTAGAAACTTTTTTTTAAGTAAAATAAATGCGGTAGACATGAGAGCGTTGAGAAGTATGAGTGGATTAAAACTGGGTGACAAAGTAAGAAATAGTGTGATAAGAGAACGTTGTGGNTTTATAACAAATATATATCTCACTAATATATTTTAAAATTCGCAATTAATTATGATATATTGTTAAAAATAAAAACCAAGAATTTAAAATGCAAAACTTTCTTCTGTAATATTAGAGAACAGATTTATTTTTTCTTGAGATTTTTAAATTCGTTATTTCTTTTGAATGGAATGACCAATTTTAATATTCTAAAAAGTATTTTACAGATATTGAAACGGTCTTGAATAAAATATCATGAGAGGTATGAATAATATAGTTTAATTATTGTCGTCATTTTAATTAACTTGTAAAGTGTAAAAAAAGTAATTATAGTGGCATAACACATAGTAGTGGAAATATGGTATCGCGGGCTTATTGTATATTGTACATAATATGTTCGATAATATTGTGGAACTTATTTTTTTTAAGTAAAATAAATGCGGTAGAGATTGGAGCGTTGAGAAGTATGAGTGGATTAAAACTGGGTGACAAAGTAAGAAATAGTGTGATAAGAGAAAGTTGTGGCATAAAAGAAAACGTAGTGACTAAAATTGAGAACGGTATGTTTATATGGTTTGGGCATGTAGAGAGAATGAATAAAAGGACACTGACAAAAAGGATTTTGGAGTCCAGAATGAATACGAAAGTTGGAAGGTGAAGACCAAGGCGAATGTCCCTGTATCAAATCCATGACATTTTAAATAAGGGCCAGGTCAAGAGTACTCTAAACCAACGAACTTTTATGAAAGGTTTAATGAGAATGAAAGAAACGAAGGAGATATGCAAGGATCGTGGCAAGTGGAAGGATGTTGTCTCTGCTTACCTCTATGGGAATGAGGCGTGATGCTATGCATATATGTATGTAAACAACATATTTCCTCATATTTCCACGAAATCGAGAACTTTAAGAGTCCCCTAAAAACCAGTGAGCAAACGAAAATATTTAAAATTAATTAATTGCAGTTAAAAAGATATCGAAGAAAGCAAATTAATGACATACTTTTTGACTTTAACCTTGCGACGGTAAAAACGACTAGCTATAAAAACCGCTGCATACAAGATTTACATATCAGTTGAACAATATTTGACCAACATGTTAGCTAAAGTGAGTTTTTAATGTTAAACCTTAATGAATTAATTTATACACATTCGACTAATACGTGTAATTTTGATAATAGAAGGAACGTACAAGTTGAAAAATTGTTTTATATCCGCAGCTTATTACGGCTGTCAACTTAACATTGATTAAAACTTCCCATTATAATAGAAATTTCTCTATAAATATTTAAAGCAAATAAAAAAATCAATAAGCTATTTGAAATTTGGAAATATCAGCGAAAAATTGCATCCCCCTTTTTTGCACAGATTTATTTGTCCGCAATACAATTTTTCCCCGTTGTTTATCACCTCAGGAGTTAAATAAATTAGAAATAAAACTTCGTTTAAATAACCCCGTTTGTAAACTAATTTTTCATTACAGATTATTGCTGTAAGCGCCATCTTGGCCGTGTCATCTGCTGGATTATTGCCAGCAGCGCACTACTCACCAGCCACTGCTGTCTCTTCCCAAACTATCCTCAGACACGACCAACCCCATGCTATTGCCGCCCCGTAGCCCTTGCTGCACCAGTAGTCTTATCCTCCGGTTTAGGATATGGTCTTGGCGCTCGTCTCGGAGGACATGCAGTCTCGTCACAGAATATTATCCGCAGCAACATAGGATACGGTTCCATTGGTTCCATCGGAGTAGCTGCTGCCCCTGTTGCTTACGCTGCCCCCGCACGTGTCGCAATTGCCCACTCTGCCCCTATTCTCCACTCAGCCCCTATTGTACACGCTGCTCCCGCACATGGTATTGTTGCTGCTGAACCTTACGATGTGAGTATTATGTATGATGATATTTTTGTTACTTTAAATATTTTTTCATACTTTCCTAATTCAATATTCAGATTTTTTAATCGTTTCTGATTTCTAAAGAATATTATTTCAATTACTGATTATGTTTATAGGCTCACCCCAGCTACGACTTCGCGTACTCCGTGGCTGATGGTCACACTGGTGATAACAAGTCCCAACACGAGAGCCGAGACGGCGATGTAGTTCATGGTGAATACTCTCTGCTCGAAGCTGATGGTTCAGTCCGCAGAGTGGAATACACTGCTGACCCCCACAATGGCTTCAACGCTGTCGTCCACCGCTCCGCACCCTCAGTCCACGCTGCACCAGCACCATTAGTCGCACATGCCCCCGCACATATTCTAACCCATTAAATTCATTGAAGATACCACCGCTTTATTTTAATAATGTAAATATAAAAAATATTTATACATAATAAATTAAAAATTATTTTACTTCTTTAAGTTTTCTTTATATTTTAATTTAAGCGTCGCTGTCATAATATAATAATAAAAACTTAATTTTCATGTACAAAACCATGTCACAGGCTGATTTTTAACAATGGAAAATATTTAAAAAATTTGATAGGGTATGGTTGTTCTTAACGTGAAAAACGTTATCGAACAAATCCTTCGTTTTCTTTACTACTGTTTCAATTTTATAATTGCTTTTGGATAAAAATAATACAATTATTTATATATCACCACCGTTATAATGTTCAGGCAACTCTATTTATTATCCACAGCATCTATTCGGTAATAAAAGGCTTGTATCAATTAGTAAAATCTTCGCTACATTTTTTCAACTAACCATCGCATTACAGAACCCAATAAATAAGGTAAGGTATATAAGCTATAAATGTATTCCATAAAAAGCTAATATGTTTACGAGTATATAACTTGTCCTAAAGGTACCCGCTATAGGACTCTTTAACAATAAAAGTAGCCTAAGTTACTCGTTCTAACAACAGCTACCTGATAGCGAAAGTTCCATTAAAATTGGTCCAACTGCTTCAAATGCTAGCTGAAATAGACAGAAAAGATTTCAAAATTGATTTTTTGGTGTAAGCTACTTACCTATATACTAATTTGCTTCCTATCTTGAACTTGAGCGAAGACAAAATCTCTCTATTTGGTTCATATTTAGATTACGCAAATATGACCATGTCATCAGAATTTCGTGCGAAGCTCAAGTGGTTGCCTATACGTTTTCGCCGGAATTTGCATATTGTTTCCCTCCTGTACTGTGTGTTATTTAATCCTCCAGTTTATCTCAAGGAACATTTTAGTTTTAATGATTCGGATAGAAGATGTTTAAGGCCATCCTGGAGCCTAAAACTAAATATTATTCCCCATAAAACGAAGTTTTTTGGACAATCCTTTGCGGTACATGGGATCGAATTATGTAATGGGCTACCTCTGATGATCAGAGCGGCTAATTATTTCAATGTTTTTAAAAACTTCGTCAAGGTTCACTACCCATCCCTGTGCACTTAGACGACGACTATATTTATATATAATTATATATATATATATCAGTTTATTATAATATGTATTTTTGGTTCATATGTAAATATATGTTTATGTATTCATGTATGTTTTGTATGTATCTATGCACTACACCTTTTATACACCACCTACTCATTTCCGTAATAAATTTGTCTAACCCTAAAGTTGCCTGGCAGGAATTGCTACTTAGCGATAAGGCCGCCTTTTTGTAACCTGTGATTAAGTTATGGTATCTATTGTAAGTATTGTTTATGGTGTACAATTAAGTGTATTATCTCTCTCTCTCTCTCCCTCTCTCTAATTTGCATCAAGCGAAAACATGTTAATTTGAAATTAGAAACGGACACTCCAATTTTATTTATTTATTTGTATTAGAGCTATTAAGACTCTTTTGCAATAAAGCTGCTATAGTAGCCAAAAGTTTTCATTGTAATACTCGTATATTGAAAATTAACATGTACATCAGCACTGTCCTAAACTAGCTGGCTTCCTTTATAAACAAATTTTATTGGAAAATGCAACACATTTGCTTAATGATATACTAGGCTCATTTCACTGTGATACAAAAACAATGAAAAGGCAATCTCTCTTTTGTAAAATATCCTTATGTAATACTAGTTAAAGACTTCTGACGGACTCGCTGGCCGACCCCTGCTAGAAAAGAAGTTGACTCGCATCCCCGGCAGGGCGAATTTAGGAAATTGCATAATTTGTCTGAGTCTTGACTGGCGGGAGACTTTTTTTTGCTGACACTTTTAGCGCTTGACTGTGATCTCACCTGATGGTAAATGGTGATGTAGCCTAAGATAGAAGCACGCTAATTTGGTGAGAAGCGTCATACCCCCTTCGGTTTATACACAGCATCGTACCGGAACACAATCTCTTTGTTTTGGCGGTATGGCTAGTAGGATGGTAACTAGCCACGGCCGAAGACTCCCACTAGTCCAGACTCACACAAAGTAGAAAATACAATTTCCTAAATTCGTCTTACCGGGGATCGAACCCCGGACATCTGCTAGCAAGGCAGGTAATCGCAACACTGCGCTAGTGAGGCCGTCAAAGCTTTATCCGTAGCTAGTTACCACCCTCTATCAAAGATGTACCGTCAAGCAAGCAAATTGTGTTCAATTACGATGCTGTGTTACAACTATGAGAGGAAATTTCCCGCTTACCAGATTAACGCGCTACCATCTTGAACTGTTTCATCACTTATTGTTTGGTGTGGACACATTCAAGCCCTAAACTGTCAGCAATAAAAAATAGACTTGGAATAAATTAAACACTGCAACTTTATTTCTCACTAGAATATATAATATATATATATATATATATATATAGTAAATTTCAGTCTTAATTGAAGTGATTAATAATTTATTTTGTGGTATTTAAAAAGTACTCCTTTAGTCTCTTTTTGAAAGTATCATATCCAACATCATCTTTAATAATATGTTCGGGCAGTGCATTCCAGAGTCGCGTAGCGGTAACAGTGAATGATTTGCCGTAACGCGCAGAGTTGTAAAGAGGCCATTCAAGAGGGTAGACTTTGACGCACGAACGAATAGGTCGAATTTTGGGAGGGCACAGATGAAAGCGCTCTCGCAAGTAAGATGGAGCAGAAT
>JACTOM010000045.1:3364079-3690838 GCA_015832385.1 Elymnias hypermnestra | reverse complement strand
TGTGTTACGCAAGCCCCTGCTACCGCGGTCCGCGCCTAGTGACAGAGCGCGTCGGCACGAGGCGCAAACGCAGCAGTTTACGCCGGTGACGCAAATCCAGGTCGCCTAGCCCGCGAGCCCCCGCGAGCTCACGGCACTTAGAGATCTTACATCGATCGTTTAGGACGTAGTTTTAATTAGATATAGTTTTTTTTTGTATTTTTTTTTTTTTAATTAATAAATCTTTTTTTAAGCAACAGTTTGTAGTTGTTTGCACCCCCTAGCTGCCCCCGAACGTAATTCACCTTTTATACACCACCTACTCATTTCCGTAATAAATTTGTCTAACCCTAAAGTTTCCTGGCAGGAATCCCTACTTAGCGATAAGGCCGCCTTTTTGTAACCTGTGATTAAGTTATGGTATATATTGTAAGTATTGTTTATGGTATACAATTACATGTATTCTTTATCTCTCTCTCTCTCTCTCTCTAATTTGCATCAAGTGAAAACATATTAATTTGAAATTAGAAACTGACACTCCAATTTTATTTATTTATTTGTATTAGAGCTAATAAGACTCGTTTGCAATAAAGCTGCTATAGTAGCCAAAGGTTTTCATTGTAATATATTGAAAATTAACATGTATATCATCACTGTCTTAAACTAGCTGGTTTCCTTTATAAACAAATTTTATTGGAAAATACAATACATTTGCTTAATGATATACTGGGCTCATTTCACTGTGTTACAAAAACAATGAAATGGCAATCTCTCTCTCGCATCCCCGGCAGGGCGAATTTAGGCAATTGCATAATTTGTCCGAGTCTTGACTGGCGGGAGACTTTTTTATTGCTGATACTTTTAGCGCCTGACTGTGATCTCACCTGATGGTAAATTGTGATATAGTCTAAGATAGAAGCACGCTACTTTGGTGAGGAGCGTCATACCCGCGACGGTTCATACACAGCATCGTACCGGAACACAGTCTCTTTGTTTTAGCGGTACGGCTAGTAGAATGGTAACTAGCCACGGCCGAAGACTCCCACTAGTCCAGACTCAGACAAAATAGAAAATACAATTTCCTAAATTCGTCCTACCGGGGATCGAACCCGGGACATCTGCTAGCAAGGTGGGTAATCGCAACACTGCGCTAACGAGGCCCTCAAAGCTTTGTCCGTAGCTAGTTACCACCCTCTATCAAAGATGTACCGTCAAACAAGCAAATTGTGTTCAATTACGATGCTGTGTTATAACCATGAGAGGAAGTTTCCCGCTTACCAGATTATCGCGCTACTATCTTGAACTGTTTCATCACTTACTGTTTGGTGTGGACATATTCAAGCCCTAAATTGTCAGCAATAAAATAATAGACTTGGAATAAATTAAACACTGCAACTTTCTCACCAGAATGTAAATATCTGTATATGTATATGTCGGAGAATAAGAGAGAACGGAGAAGCATAAAGCACAAGGGCGTAGGGTTATCCGCCGACATTGTTATTAATTGGATCCATTATTTAATTTCTTATTCTGTGGGCGTTCGTAGGTAATGTTGGTGCAATCAAACACTTTATTAATTAACTCGGATTATAATGTTCCCGATATCAATTCACACAAACTCATTAACACTAATAGCTAGGAACGCGACAGTTCCAGCAGTAGACTGCTCCGGTCAAGCGCTACTCGACAACTGCCGAGTGACTCCCGCCGGACTGCCACCATTGACTCTGTCCACGCCGAAAGATGGCGCCAGCGTTCCACAGACATCTGCCCTCCGACATATATATATGTATATATAATGTCGAATTTTTAAATCGTTGAATATGTGATTATATCTCCATGTATTCTGAAATTTCATAGAACCTTGTATACCCTATTACATTTGCAACATTATTTTCTCCGTATCTCTGCCCGTCCCTATAATTCCCTTAATAATATTGATTTAGGCAAAAAATCGCAGAACCAATTAAGATAAAATTTTTGTGTATAAATCCGGATTTTTCTATACTTAAATTGGATCTGGAACTATGTGGGCGAAATGTCTCGAATGAATTATTTCCCGGAATTCCAAAAATGTTTGCATCGCGTATAAGAAATCATTTCATTCGTACATAATAAGATGTAACACGTAAATTATGTATCCAGACCTTTTTATTACCTTTAACACGTGTTCTCTTTAAGGTAGTAAAAAGGTCTAAATACATAATTTTACTTATTCCAATATCTTAATTAATATCCTACGTAGTTTAAAAATATTTCGCAAATTATATCCCGACGTTTCGCACTTTCATACTTCATGGTCAAGGTTAAACCGAGGCCAGTTACGTCTACCCTTTGAAGCAATAATTTATAAAGTTTTGTAAAGAACATGCAACATAAGACGTTATGAAACTTTTTTAGTCACTTTACTTTTGTAAAATACCTAAATAAAAAATTAATACAAATATCTTTCATTAAATCGTTTTACAAATTTTGTTCTTTTTAAAAAAAATAATAATATAAAACAAAATTGTAGCCGTTTTTNTGTTGGTGCAATCAAACACTTTATTAATTAACTCGGATTATAATGTTCAATAACTTAATGTTCCCGATATCAATTTACACAAACTCATTAACACTAATAGCTAGGAACGCGACAGCTTCAATAGTCGACCACTCCGGCCGACCGCCACTCGATAACTGACGAGTGACTCCAGCCGGACTGCCATTATTGACTCTGTCCACGCCGATAGATGGCGCCAGCGTTCCACAGAACTCTGCCCTCCGACATATATATATATATATAATGTCGATTTTTTAAATCGTTGAATATGTGATTATATCTCCATGTATTCTGAAATTTCGTTGAATCTTTTATACCCTATTACACTTGCAACATTATTTTCTCCGTCTCTCTGCCCGTCCCTATAATTCCCTTAATTATATTGATTGTGGCAAAAAACGGCAGAACCAATTAAGATAAAATTTTTGTGTATAAATCCGGATTTTTATCCGGAACTAAGTGGGCGAAATGTCTGGAATGAATTATTTCCCGGAATTCCAAAAATGCATCGCGTATAAAAAATAATTTCATTCGTACATAATAAGATGTAACACGTAAATTATGTATCTAGAGCTTTTTATTACCTTTAACACGTGTTCTCTTTAAGGTAATAAAAAGGTCTAAATACATAATTTTACTTATTCCAATATCTCAATTAATATTTTACGTTGTTAAAAAATATTTTGCAAATTATATCCCGACGTTTCGCACTTTCATACTTCATGGTCAAGGTTAAACCGAGGCCAGTTACGTCTACCCTTTGGAAGCAATAATTTATAAAGTTTTGTAAAGCACATACAACATAAGACGTTATGAAATTTTTTTAGCCACTTTACTTTTGTAAAATACCTAAATAAAAAATTAATATAAATATCTTTCATTAAATCCTTTTACAAATTTTGTTTCTTTTTAAAAAAAATAATAGTATAAAATAAAATTGTGGCCTTTTTTTGGAGCTGTGTCATAACCGCCCAGCATTTAAATTGCTTTGGTTTAATTAATGCTGCGCAATCAATGAATTTATTTAATAAAATAAACTATTAATTATAAATATATATATATTATTTAACTCTTTTTACAACACGGCTCTGAATAAAGTTTTCTTTCTTTCTAAAAGTTGTGACGAATTGCCCAAAACATATTTATGCCACATGATTTAATGATACAGTAACGTGACGTCATGAGCCACGGTTTTTGAGGTCCAACTCCTCTGAAACCTCCTTGCGGGTGGAATTTCCTAAAATCCGTTTTTAGCGGACCTCTACTCGGTAAAAGAAATATTTCTACCAAATTTCAGGTCCCTACACCTAAGATAGATACCTAGATATCTCTTATATATACATACTAGCTGAACCCGCGACATTGTCTGCGTGAATTGATTTTTTTATAGTATTTTAATTAATTTAGGCAAATTGTTTTATAAATAAGAACCATACCGGCACTGCCCTCTGAGGGTGGAATTTTCTAAAATTCACTTGTGATAGATTCCATTATGTCGAAAAAAAAATTTCAGCCTAAGTTTTACATTTCATAAAATATATCATTTGTAAAAGTTAAAGTTTGAATTGATTTTTAATGTGAAAATTTGAATTTTTTTTAATTAACACCCCCGCTACCCCTCTTGCGAGTGGAATTTCCTTAAGTCCTTTCTCAGCTGACCTCTACTCAACAAAAGGAATATACAGATAGTTAGTGCGACATAGTCCCACAGATATCGTATCCAGGTATCATTAGATACCTGGATATCTCTTATGTGTATTTTAAATCGCTATTTTGCAATATATATATATATATATTGCAAAATAGCGTTTCCTGCCAGGCAACTTTAGGCATATGGAAATTACGAAAAAGATAGGTGGTGTCTAAAACGAATAGTAAAATACTTATCAAAACACAAGAATACGTAAACACACATTTCATTATAGTCGACATTCGAGTCAGTAAACGGACTACTATATATTTTAATATCAAAAAAGGATGCCAAAGAAAGTCATTTTGAGTATACTACCAGAGTTTGACCTTGCAGCACCAAAAACGATTTAGTATAAAAGCGGCTTGATACAAGAGTTATGTACCAGTCAAATAATAACTTGTCAACATGTTAGCTAAAGTGAGTATGTTAAAATATCAAAATAAATCATAAATTTAAATATATTTGCATGAAATTATCAAATTAAAAATTTTAAAACTTTAAGTCATACTTACTCAAAAATATTTACAGGTTTTTGCATTAAGCGCCGTATTGGCAGTGTCATCTGCTGGATTATTGCCAGCAGCGCACTACTCACCAGCCACCGCAGTCTCTTCCCAAACTATCCTCAGGCATGACCAACCCCATGCTATTGCTGCTGCTCCAGTAGCCCTTGCTGCACCAGTAGCCTTATCCTCTGGTTTAGGATATGGTCTTGGCGCTCGTCTCGGAGGACACGCAGTGACATCCCAAAACATTATTCGCAGCAATGTAGGATACGGTTCCATTGGTTCTATCGGAGTAGCTGCTGCCCCTGTAGCTTACGCCGCCCCCGCGCGTGTCGCAATTGCACACTCTGCTCCTGTACTCCATTCTGCCCCCATTGTCCACGCTGCACCCGCACATGGCATTGTTGCTGCTGAACCCTACGATGTATGTATATATACTTAGGACAGATATTTTTTTTATAAACGATGCCAAAATTTTTAAGTTTGCCGTATCTAGATATATTTCTATGAGGAATACTACCAAGCAAAGGAAATGCACGTCTTCGATTCTCTGTTGAAATCAAGATGAACCAATTGAAACCAATTACTGAATTAGATTTAAACAACATTTACCATCTGATGCCTAGGTATAGGTATAGTAGTTAGCATGTTCGGCCACAGTCACGACGTCCTGGGTTCGGGTCGGGCCAATTCAAAAATCGATATTGACTTTTATATTAAAGATTTTCCCAATATATGTCCGAAGTTGGGAAGTTGGCGGTGTGATCCACCTCCGAGCCTCGGAGAGCACGTTAAATCTTCGGTCCTCCGCCTGATCTCTCTCCAGCCGTGTCGGATTTCCGTCACATCGGCTCATGAGAGTGAAGGAATAGAGAGTCCACTTGTATACTATGCCTGCCAACCCGCAGTGGAACAGCGTGGTGGGTCTCACCTCTAACAACCCTCACTCCTATGATTCAGGAGGCCTGTGCTCAGCCATGGGACGTTTATGGGCAGCTACTTACCATCTTATGAGTTCAAAGACAAAAGCTAACCTATTGTTTTCTATGTATTTAATTCCCTTGATATATTGTTTTTTTACCAACGTTACCCTAATCTTGTTTTCTGTTTACAGGCTCACCCCAGCTACGACTTCGCGTACTCCGTAGCTGATGGTCACACTGGTGATAACAAGTCTCAGCACGAAAGCCGCGATGGTGACGTCGTACATGGTGAATACTCTCTACTCGAGGCTGATGGTTCAGTCCGCAGAGTGGAGTACTCCGCTGACCCCCACAATGGCTTCAACGCTGTCGTCCACCGATCCGCACCCTCGGTCCACGCTGCCCCAGCACCATTAGTCGCACATGCTCCCGCACATATTCTTACGCATTAAATTCTCATTTGAAAACACCCCTTCGTAGTAAAATAGTTATTTATTAATGAAAGAATTAAATCATTTTTATTATGTTCTTGTATCTTATACAACCATTTAACTCCACGAAATTCCTTTCCATCATTTAAAATGATACTGGATTATATATACAAGATGTTAGACCGGTTCCGAAAACGTGACAGAAGTAATAATGACGCCTTTGATGAGAGAACTAGAAAAAATCGATCCTGATTAAAGAAACGGCTAAATTGTGCGAAAGTGCAAAAAACTGCTGCGCCGCGCCCATGCGTTCGTTGACCTGAGCGTCAGCAGATTTTTCATTTTGTGTTTCACTGTTAATAATTTTAATAATGTATTTTCAAGAAACTTTCGTTTAGTTCAGCTGTACTAACATGAAAACGCGCAAATAATGGTAATAAAAAATGTTTTAAAACGTTTTCTTTAAAGGATCGATTTTTTTGTCGTCCCAATTTCAAAGTTGTAATAAGTACGCCTGTCTTCATTTTCGGGAGCGGTCTCCTAACAACTTGTATGTATTAGCATGTAATAACTTCTATACATATTTTATATGACGTGTAATGAAAAATGTAATTTCAAAAATTAATTATACATATGCTTCGTCTTTCGTCTAAGATATTAACCGTGTAGTATACAGTCAAATATTCCTCAATTATTCCTTCTAGGATTAAAACTTTTTAATTATTTATCTTCTTAAATATCAGGTTTGACATTATAACCTTTAAATACAAGTCTTTGCTTATGAGATAAATGTCTGGAAACTACTAAACTGATATACATTTGCAATGTTCTGCATCATCTTTTCCAAAATATAACACAAACAAACAACTTCGCAATATTTTCGACTTCTGTAACGTTTCCTTAAAGAATAGGTCGGTTGTGATGTTTATGTATTTTTAAAATTTACACATGAAAATAGGCTTAGAAAAAATATTTATTATTTTAATATGCGAATGGAATACCGTAGTAACATATTCTTACAAAAAATCTGATAAGAGTAGAAACAGAAGGTAGAAGTAGTAATCTTATATATATATTTTTCTTGATTACCTTATCACACAAATTTGACAGATACAATGTTCTTTCTCGAAGGTACTTATAAATAGTTGTTACTCTTTGTATATAATTAGATTTCTTCGTTTAGCATCACTGTAACAGTACTGACTATATAATTAGCAAAATCGGGTAGATACATTAAAAGCCAAAAGAATCTTAAATTCCGGATCTTCTAGAAAATGAATCCATTCGGAATTTCCTATTATATGTCAGCGTCGCTGGTGTAATGGTGCTATTCGCTGCGATAAGCGAGGGTATGAGTTCAATTCCCAAAAAGACAAATTTACGAATTATTGCAAGTATATTTAATATAAGACTCATAGGACACATCTGCTATGGTTAGTTACCACTTTAACTGCATATAAGTCTCATAAAGACACAACCCTGATGCTGACCACAATTTTAGACGTGAGGGACTGACCCGAAAAAGAGAGGGAGATTTCAATCTACGACTGTTGATGATATCAAAGAACCACGTCGTCGTCGCTTCAACCGATGGACGTCCACTGCTGGATATAGGTCTCACATAATGATGTTCACAAGGCCCGATCTTGCGCCGCCTGGCTCCAGCTATACCCGCGACCCTCTTTATATCGTCGGTCCACCATGTGGGGAGTCTCACTACACTGCGCCGCCCGGCGCGCGGTCGCCACTCCAGCACGGAACCCAACCTCCATCGGTCCGTCGGACTATGTGCCCCGCCCCTTGCCACTTAAGGTTCGCGATTCGTAGGACTTGGTCTGTGACTGTTACGGATCTCCTCATTTCTGATTTGATCACGTAGAGAAACTCCAAGCATAGTCCTCTCCATCGCACGCTGAGCGACTCTGAGCTTACGTATAAGACCCATAGTCAGCGACCACGTTTCGGAGTCGTAGGTCATCACAATGATAGGCACGAGGCAGCAATGGCACCAGTCCCCGGCTGCCTCGCTATTCTTAGCTAAAAGATCCACATAAAATCTTAAGTTAGGTGGGTTCATTCGCGCCCTGCTCTGAGAAGAACCCACAACAAATTCAGACGATTTTCACTATTTTTGTCACCGCCATTACAATGTCATTATAATTTACATTATTATGATAAGAGCTTCTCTTTCATTACCACGTTTTTATCGTCCATGTAACCCTTCAAATTATAGTGGGATTTTTCAATCAATTTTCTTTTAATAAAATTTTTAATTTATTATATGACATCTCTAGAACGATTGCTGGGAGTTTGTTATAGAAACGTATACAATTGCCCTTGAAAGAATTAATAATTTTTTGTTGCCTACTAGAATTTACAATAATTCTGTTTTTGTTTCTTATGTTATATGATATATATATAAATAAAATGTTTTCCAGTATGCTATGTAGATACCATTAAGACGTACATTAGTTGTTACTAGATTAATATACTACTATTTTAAATGTGTCATGAATTCGGGTTTACCATGAAGGCTTTTGATTTTAACGGACAAGAATATACGTTAATTATGCCTCTAGCACTTTGCCCTAGGTTATATTACTAAATTAACGCTAACTTACAGCAGTTACAAATGTGACATTTACACACAAATCGTTACTTTTTAGGGAAAGCTTAATAGCAAAGCTTTACCTTTGTTAAGGAAGTTGATCATTAATACTTTACGAAATTAATTATGTTGTTGAAAGAGTAAGTAATAGCCCTTGGCCTACAGCAAAAAACTTGTACTCCAATTAAGGCTTTAATGCCAAAGCGCTTGCTCATTGTATTTCGTAAATTATAATTCCTACACTATTAAAGTAAACCATATATCTTTTTAAACATAATTCTTCTGTGCGTGTGTATATTACTGAATACCCTTTAAACGGCTGGACCGATTTTATTGAATTTTTTTTTTGTGACTTCAAGTGAATTCCGATATGGTTTAGATTTACAATTCCATCTGGATTTCCCCACAACTGGCCTCACCTTGTCTATGACTATGAGATTTAAATCACGCGATGTTTGTCGTCAATCACCCGGAAGTCATATAAATATAAACTGTTACGGACTTTTATATGTATCCTATAACTCTAAACAATCTACGGATCTAACTATTAGGCCATCACGGATTTATTGGTATTGAATGTTTATTGTTAAAATAGAATAGAAGACAAAATAGTTGTTTAATCATATGCAAAAAAGTTTGGATATAAGTAAAGAGACCTGCAATGGTGTAGTTTAAGAAATTCTCCGTTGAGTAACATGTTCAACCTTATCAGGAACCTGTTTATTGCAATCGCTCTGATTTTGTTGACGCTGAACAAAGCCTTATAAATTGACACCTGTTTTTTTCCAAGTAAGTAAATATATCTGCCGCAATGCAACATTAGACCAGTTATAATCAGAAAGATTAATTTTATGAGACCATCAATTTTGTTAATCCAGCTGCTTACATTTAACATATAAAGATGTTTATATTTCGCCACCAGAAACCTGTGTATTCATATAAAACAAAGTCGGTTTAGTTAACCAGTAATTCAATAATAGATTGACGATTTTTATGATCTTTTGTGATAACTGCTGATAGGTAAGCGTTTGGCTGTGATCACACCTTGTGGCCAGTGATGATATCGTCTAAAATGGATGGATGGAAACGCGCTAATCTGGTAAGACACACTATGACTTCAATTCCTATTGAAGTAAATTGAATAGTTCTCGTTTTTTATTCAGGATCAATTCATATTTCTTTATCTAACAATAGTCGTTAATTTAGAGCAACATTTTAACATTCGTATAATATATAGCTTCAGGCATATACATAACTACCATTTTAATGATAATATTTATCTTTCAATCATTTTTTTTACTCAATATTAATTTAATTTATGATAAATATAATATGGAATTAAATCACCAGAATAAGTCAGGAAAAAATATATACACTTTATACACAGACAGAATGCTAAAAATGCATAAAAATTACTCTAACCTTCTCAAATTATTTGACCGTCGAACAATATGCATAATACACCCGTATATGTGCATAATTTCGCGATGAAGACTTCCAATGAGAACAGGTTTCTCCTATTAGCACGAAATCCAGGTATATAAACGATAAACGAGCACTAATTGCTAGATGTCCAAAAACATTCGCTCATCCATATTTCGTGGTAGCGTAGACGCTAGAACAGCTTGTTAAAAATAATAATACCATTTATTTAGGGGTTTAATACAATTTTTAACATACACAAATAAAAAAAACAACATAAAACACAATTACGATGAAGTAAATCAAACAATCATTATTATACTTAATCAAAAAATTAAAATTGCTCCAAAAAATAAAGTGTTATGTTGTGCTATTATTTTGTATACGGTTACTATATACCAAGATATATATATTATTCAAGATATATATATTATTATAGTTATTTGTGTATATTTTTCTACGTATTAGGATGTAGTTATTTGTATGTAGGTCTATAGTTATACACCACCCACCCCTGTCTGCTACAACTACTCCTATACCAAAGGTTGTCTGGTAGAGATCGCTACCAAGCGATAAGACCGCCCATTGTACTCTGTATTGTATTAGTTGTATATCTGTTTTTATTTTGTAATATTGTGGTGTACAAAAGTAATAAATAATAATAATAATAATAATAATAATAATAATACTATTATCGAATTCTAGCATTTCGGTTCAAAGACATTTATTTCTCAACAAAGAACACATAAAGTTTACTAAATGTGAGAATTATACATAGTTTTAAAATTAGTTTCTCATTTTATATGTTAGCGTCAAATATATTACATTTTTAGAAAAGATAATTACACCAAAAATGAGAAAGAAAATCACAAAAAAAAAAACAAAATATACTATATTTAAGATAGTTAGACAAAAAACAAAGAAATAACAAAAGTTATGCTATGATTGTATAAGAATTAATGTTAGGGTGAGGCTCCACTGAATTTTTGAATTTAATGAACCATTTGGTATTTTTCCAATAAGTTTTAGTTTTTCAATGAATATTTCGTAATTTTCTCGCAGATTTTCTGTCTTAGTTTGATCTGGTGTCACTAAGCAATAATTTTGCATTTCAGCTCAATTTACGTATTATAGAAGCAAAAAGGTAAATTACCTCTTATTACGTTAGCGGTTCCATGTTCGACTGTATGATCACTTATCATTAAGTAAGAATACATTTCGGCGCTAACATGCTAGCTATGAAAAGGCGTATATGCACCATTTAGCCAACGAGACCTTCACTATTATAATTGATAGAATCAGGAACTATGAAAAATATATCTCGAAAGATTACCATCGTGATTCATATCAATGGGGACAAAACTAACCTGCATAAACAATCAAATATCTCTTGTAGATTGACTCATAAAACGAAACTAATAGAAAAATACCCCTTGGCTTCATTTAAAATAGATTTTCTTGTAAAAGTAAGTAGTTGGAGCCTATTACTTAAGTTTATTCGAACAGCTAAAGATCTTTTATAAAAGCTACGTCTGTAAAATATAACACATTTTTTTCTCATCTATCTCTAATAAAATACATGCCAGTCGAAAATCCCTTTAGAATCATTGTAGATGTATCGGAGATTGTATTAAACATACACACAGACACACAATAATTCTATATACCTTTTTTAACATCAAAGATATTGTTTGGAGTTAAGAAACAAACACTTCAATTTCATTTATTAGCGCGTAAATATTTAAACATTGTATAATTAATATAACGTATACTTATGTCCGTAATGCTTGTAGATAATTACATGCATTAAAAATAACGTTAGGTGTATTTAATATTAATAATATAAAAATGTAATTGTTACAGAACAACGTTATTATTAGATTGTCAGCGAGATGCCTGATTTTAAAATTCAGTTCATGATATAATTATAGACATTATACGACTTTGCGATTTAATATTAGTAGGCACATTGTTCTACTAATTTGTATTTTTAATAAGGAGAATTATATTCCTTTAATAGTAAAACTCCGCTCTTTATTATAGGAGGCTTAGTAGACAGAAATATTTCAAGTTCTCCAAAGCGTCTGTCTGTTTGCGACAAACTAAAATACTATAGAATAGATTTCTTAAAGCTGATGCTCTTATATAATAAACAAGCTAAACCCGCGACTTCGTCTGCATTGAATGTTTTTTCCATAGGTTTGAATAGGTGGCATATTCTTTAATTTAAGCAAATTGTTTGACAAATAAAAAACATACGTATAAATACTTCAATGAGTTATTTGCTGTATATTACTGCAGAGCTTATAGTCCTTTTTCAGGCTCTAGATTGTCGCTGTACCAAATTTCAATCAATTTCGTAAAATTCGTTCTTAGCTGACCTCTACCCGGCAGAATATAACAGCCAAATTTCAAGTATCTACGCTTTATGTGATAAGTTAATAATGAACACCCCCGCAACCTCCCTTGCGGGTGGAATTTCGTAAAATCTTTTCTTAGCTGACCACCACTCGGTAAAAAGAATATTCCTACCAAATTTCAAGTCTCTCCCCCTCATGGGATGATTCAATAGTTAACACCCCCGCAACCCCCCTTGCAGGTAGAATTTCGTAGAATCCGTTATTAGCTGACGAGCAGAGGCTCGTTAAAAGAAAAATTTCTACCAAATTTCAAGTGTCTACGCCTTATGGTTGGTATGGTCTCAGAGATATCGTGATGAGTCAATAGTTATCTGGATATCTCTTTTATACATGTAGATGACAGATAGAAAAAAAAAACAATACGGATTTTAACCACAAAAAAGCACTAACCATCTACTTTCTGCATTCACGAATAGCATAAATGATCTTATAGACAAGAAAGAGCACGTATTGGTTGTCTTTATAAATTATAGCAAGGCTTTTGATAAACTTAGACATGCCGTACTTACGCATAGTCTGTCTGAAAGTAGCATAAGAGGTAAAGTCAAAGTCAAAATATCTTTATTCAAGTAGGCCTGTTACAGCACTGTTGAATCGTCAAATATCGTTTTTTCTATATATTATTCAAATGAATGACTGATGATAACATTAAGGAAAGACTTACAATCTAAAGTTACGAGGGTTCCTTCGCGCCCTGATCTGAGAATAGCCCACCACAAACTCAGTCGGGTGTACGTTTTTTTTGTTATCATCATTATTTATTTATTTTTTTATACTTTTTTATACAAATTTATATAATACATACAGAAAATACAAAAACTTAATCTAGGAGACTGTATAAATTTGCATAAACGGCGGCCTTATCGCTAGGGTAGCGATTTCTTCCAGGCAACCGCATCATTACAATATATATTTAAAATTTATTCTATATCTATATACATATAGAGCAATTCATTCACTCCCACGCTTTTTTGTCTTCTAAGTATTCTCAATTAGTTTTCTTTTATAAAAAGATTTAAATTTATTAAGAGACATCTCTGTAATTCTTCTGGGAGCTCGTTGTAGAAACGTATACAGTTACCCTTGAACGACTTGTCAATATTGTGTATCATAATCACTGGCAACAGGAACCTGTCAATAATTAAGACTTATTACATATTTTTGTTTTATAATTTACATTTTTAGAAAACGTCCGCGATGGGAAATATTAAATAAGCACATTTTATTTCATTAAAAATATACTTCTGCACACTATTACTTCTGACAAAATTCAATAGTTCTCGTTTTTTATTCACGATCAAATCATATTTCTTTATCTAACAATAGTTGCCAATTTAGAGCAACACTAACATTCGTAGGATATATCGCTCCAGGCATTTACACAACTACCATTTCAATAATAATATTTAACTTTCAAAGATTTTTTTAAACTTAAATTTAATTGTAATTATGACAAAAAATGATACCTTACTCAGTTTTTTTTTTCGTCATTGGCAATCTGTGCTGCAGTAGCTGTTTTCCGCAGTGCCACTAAAACAAATCGCAGAAATATGAGGAAGTCCATACTTATGGACCAACACAAGACACAATCTATTCTTCTACATGTAAAAGGTAAATTAACGTCCCACTACTGCTCACAGGCCTCGTCACTCAGAGAAGGATCTAAGAGCATTCACCCATAACGCTGTTCCACTTGTGGGTTGGCAGGCTTCACATACTCCAAAATTAATCCCGGGATAAGTAGATTACCTCAGGAGGTTTTCCTTCTCTGAAAGGATCACGATGAACAATCAATGTGGGAAATGGTGCCTGCCCAGGGTTTGACTGCGACTTCTCCGAATGAGCAGTAGGTAATGTGTCTCACCAATAGGCCAATATGGATCATTTTTCTAAGTGACTTTTGACCCGATTGATGGTCTATCCATGGCTGACGGAAACAGTGCTTTGATTTCTATTTTCTTTTCTCTCCTGTTTTCCAGCACGTTCTCCATCATTATATTTGTAGATGGCACAATTTTGCCTGCCTGCTTTTCTTTTCTTGAACCTCTGAGTCGGATTCATCCGGGATGCCAGAGCTAGATGCTTTAGCGAACATCTCGCATCCACCACTCGGATGAAAAGAGTACCGCCGGGTTTTAGCGGGTATTCTGGTGAGTAGTGAGTCCCACACTCGCAGATGGAGCTGTTTACTCCATCCAGCGTGTGTAAAAGCATTTCCCAGCTACAAAAAAAGGTGATACCAATCATGAATAACACAATAGCTAGTCACAAAATAACTATTAATCCAAATGATATTCATTTGTCGTTATATATATCTCGGTGTATTTACGTTTCATTTTAGAAAAGATTAAGTACCGTTTAAATGTAAAAAAAATGGTTTTGTGTCTCTCTATTCATAATACTTCTCTGACAAATAGTTGAGGTCTTAAGGACTACAATAGGCTACTTTTTAAATAAATACCGACTATATTAATCCAATGATGCTGAGAAATAACGATATAAGGCCAGGATTGCTATTTATAAAATACTATAATAATATTTTTTCGAACACTGTCAACAAACTAATTTACACCAAACCATGATGAATATACATTAACCATCCTCAAGAATTACTATGAGTTCGTGAAAGCCGCATGAAAATCTGCTTTGTACAATAGTTTTTGAATTTATCGCGAACAGAGAGAGAGACACAGGGGAGAACTTTGTTTTATTATAATATATGAAAGGAAGTATATAATTTCTTTATATCGCAGTTCACACGCATGTTTTAACCATACATCTATCTCTGAAATATAGACAACTCTGTTGCAATGAAGTAATCCATTCGCAAACAATAGATGAATGTTATAATATGGGTTATTCAATGGTTGATATCATCTATTATATTAAAGAGTGAAAACACACGTATAATCAATTCATTCTGAAGTTGGATACATAGTCATATTCATGTGATAGTTTGTCGATAAGAAAATCAGTGAAAGGTCCGCTATTAATTAAAGCAAACACTTAATAAGAAAAAAATAACAATTGCTCTACATATCAAACATTAAAAGTTATGTAATTTAAATTTCTCTCAATGATTAGTGTTGGTATATAAGTGACGTACATTGCCGGCATCCGGCATACACTTCCGATTTATCCACCGTTGTTTGACACAATGTATTTGAATGTAAGTGGATCTGATATTTATATTTATTAACCCTTTTTTCCTCTGATAACCTCTATGGTGATAATCTCGTATAACGAACTAACTACTCACACCAAGCATCAAATTTTTATCCCTCTGAAAAAGCATATATAAACACTATAATTCGTACATTTTTAAGGTCTTTGCACTCATTTAAACGAGGTTAATTTATACAAGTAAATAAAAATGAAACGTCTGATTGTATATTCAAATTAACATTTTGAAAAATGCATATGAAAGTATATACTTCTTTCTAAAACACAATTTTCATGTCATTTTCTATCTGTCTGTTCCAACTATTCTTTTAATTGGTTGAACCGATTTTGACTTTCTCTGGCAGTTAGAAAATGTTATCTTAAGCTTTTGATACCTTAGGAATATCTTAAGCTACTTTTATTTTCGAAAACATAACATCCATTATTACTTGGGTAACACCTCTGGAAAAGGCTAGTTGATTTTTGAAGTGAAACTTCTTTAGGCGCATGAGGATTAAATTTTTTTTTACGAATGAAATGCGCGTTTTCAATGCTAATTCGTTTGAAGGTTAGGTAGGTTTTTCTAATTTTGAAATTCAAAAACAAAATTTAATTAATAATTTTTGATATTAACTAAAAGCATGTGGCATTTTTATTTACAATTCATCGTTTGAGATTTCAATAAATTATTTATATTAATTTTAGAAACTTTTAATATTTTAACGATAATTCAATTCATTAAATTCAGTCAGTCTCAGAAATCTAATGTTTTAGATTTATATAAATATAAACAAGACTCGGAAATTAGTTTGCCGAAGAAGTTTCACTTCTGACACATGCACGCACTTTTATTTTATTTTTTATAATCGGTGAAAGTGAAACTCTAACCTTTACCACAAAATTGATAAGATGTTTGAAACCTCAGAATAAAAATGTGTTAAATATTTAAAATATGATATATTTATAGTAAATAAATATATTTATTTACTTCGTGGCTAAAATTTTCATTCAGAACTCCAGACGATTGCCTATATTTTCCTGTCGGGAATCGCAGCTGATCGAAACACACACAATCACTCCTAAGTTAACTAATATTTATTTTCAGATAATAATAGGAGGATTACTACTACTTAATATATGTTTGGCGGAATTACAAAATTCGGCGGAATCGTCTGTGAAATTTCACCGTGAAGACGTACCAATTTTTTACGAATACAATTCCTTACACCATTACGATAACAATAAAACTGATAAGGACGTAAATCGATTTAGAAATAAAAATTATTTTCTACAGCGACCACAGCAAGTATACAAAAATATACAGTATGCACCACTGGTGTTAAATACAAAGGAAAAAGAAATAGATGTATACACAACGACTACAGAAAAAACTGATAGCGAACTATCCGGCATCTCAGAAACGGATATCACGACGAAGAAACATAATATAGAACCAATTGTTAGAATATTTGCTGATGGTACAAAGCATATATTACCGGTAACATACGTCGGTGGGCATAATATTAAAGTTGAACCGACAACTAACAAAGTTGTATATAAAAGCGACCAAAAGGCTGTATACGGAAATAATTTTGCTTTCCCTTACAGGGAAGCACACTTTTCTGTAAGTATCTTGAATTTATCTGAAAAGGAATCCTATTTTCTGATCATTTTAAAGTACTTCGAAATATACCCTTTATTAATAGTAGACACTAAAGGATTTCCCTTTATAATAACATCTCATGCCTTTAAGAATAACCAGATGGTGTCTCATAGGACCCGGCTGTCTGTGCATAGAGGAGTCTTGGTACCCAACTTTCACTACCAAACATAAGCGCTGGCACTTATGTATGGTAGTGAAAGTTGAGTATGGCAGAAGAATCACATTAGTAAAATAAATGTGGTAGAGATGAGAGCGTTGAGAAGTATGAGTGGATTAAAACTGTGTGACAAATTAAGAAATATTGTGATAAGAGAACGTTGTGGTATAAAAGAAGATGTAGTGTTTAAAATTGAGAAAGATATGCCTAGATGGTTTGGAGACGTAGAGAGAATGAATGAAAATAGACTGACAAAAAGGTTTTAAGAGTCAAGAGTGAATGGGAAAGTTGTAAGGGGAAGACTAAGACAAACGTTCCTGGACTAAATCCACGATATTTTAAATAAGGTTCAGGTCAAGAGTACTCTAAACCGACGAACTTGTATGAAAGGTTTAATAAGAATGAAAGACGTAACGGAGATATGCAAGGATCGTGGCAAGCGGAAGGACGTATTCTCTGCCTACACCTATGGGAATAAGACATGATGTTGCGTATGTAAGTATAACGTCTCAGCATAAATCACGAACTTAAGATTCGTTAAAATATATGTTATGACTATTAATAAACGCTACGTTAAATTTAAAAACTATAACTTCCTTACTAAGCAACATTCAACTGCTGGGCACAGGCACCTAAAACTCTCTCGCATGATAAGGACTCATAAGAGAGATGCTTTTTAAATATGTATGTTTCCTAACGTACGTATAATAATACATTTTAATTTTTTTATAGTTCAGAGGCACTAATCAGAATTTTTATTCCAATGATGTACCGGAACAGCGCCAACAAGTCACTTATCCACCCAAATTAATGCCGTTTACGGAAAATAATAAAGTATTAAATCAATTTCGTAAAGACCCAGTCAAGTAAGTTATTTGCAAAACATGAAAAGGTTTTTCTGCTATTATTTTGTTTAAGGCATTTTATATTGAATTACATTTTATCTTAATTTATACTCTTTGTTAAATTATTATACCAGATGCAAAACATACCGGGTATATAATGTAAACATTATTATATTGGCTGGATTTTGTAAACTGAAATTATAATTTCCATACAACTTAATACTTAATTAAGGGTAGTACTAGACAAGGGGTCATCAAAAAATATATTCAGACTGTAATCTCACAAGAAGGAGATGTTCTAAGCTCTTTAAAACAATTATTTTGAGTCACTACTTAAGGAGCTTGTTATTTGAACCAGTTTAATATAGTTATATTATTTTCATTGTTATATTTTACATTTTCCTGAAGAAATAAAAAAAATGGATTTAATAAATCTCCCTAAGTGCGATTGTGTAATGTTGTCTTTATTATAAATAGTTTTATCTCTTTAATATTATGTTTTCACGCTTTTATTCAAATTTCAGAGACTCAAAAATATTATCAGCATTAGAAAATGCCAAACTACAGCCGGTATTTAACCCATACGTAAAAGTTCCAAGAATTCATATTAATGTTGCGCGTTCCAACAAAATTGCTCATAGTCAATACAAGGCGCCTGGAAGTAAACGCCTTAAATTTTTAATAAGTAAACCTAAACAAACATACTTGCCACATAACATACTCCTAGATCGAATCACATTTAAATAACGCTTTTAAATTCTTCTGTAACTTATTAAATTATTGTATTTTAATTGTTATTAGATTAAGTTTTGAAGCTCAAATAAAATAGTTATTAAGCTCGATGTTTCATTTATTTTTCGATTACTATTGTATAAATACCATGTATAATATAATAATAAAATATATAAGTATTACTCGTATGTTGTCATTGCACGATTAGGTACATTTTTTACAGCTTGACTTTTACTTATTAACTATTAGAATAAAGCAAAGCTAAAGCAATATAATTTGGAGAAAATTTGCTTTTTAAAGATTTAAATAAAATTGACCTTGACCTTGTCCTTGAATTATATATTTTTCATAGATGTTTGCTAAATAAGTCACAAAGCTATTTCTAATGTCAAATCCCAATATTTTAAATAAATTATAAAAATATCGCTGTATGTAATGAGATTAACAATAGACTGAATAAATACCTCTCCAAAATTCATATTAACTTATGAGAATAATTATTCATAATTTATCGTTACGCAACCCTAACATAGTGAATGTGAAATAGATTTGTCAAAATTGACCCGGGGCAAGGACGCTAATTCAAATACCTCTAACATCTAAGCCGATGACGCTGATAAACTGACTATAAAACGGGCGGTCAGAAAAAATCAAATCATTTAGCGTCTAAATACGAAACAATCACCAAGAAAATGTTTTCCAAAGTAAGTTATATGTGTACTACATATAATAAATTAAAATATATTCATGTGTGATATCGAAAATGATTTACATGTGATTAATTTTCAGTTGATAGCTCTTTTCGCTGTTGTGGCGGTAGCGTCAGCTGGACTCGTCTCAGTAGGACCCGGTTACTCCCCAGCATCTGCTGTTTCCTCGCAGAGCATCGTTCGTCATGATCAACCCCAAGCTATCTCCAAATTAGCAGTAGCTTCCCCTCTAGCATACAGAACTGCTGCAGCACCCATCGCTTACAGCTCACCTATTGCTAAAGTGATTGCACAGCCAGAAGTTATTGTAAGTATAACACCATTTTAAGTTTTAATTATTTGTGCTTATATTGTTTAAATATTTACTTAGCTTAAAACCCAAGGTCATTAAAACAAGATATATAAAGAATTACCGTAGAATCTGAAACGGTCTTGTCTTTCTTTATTTTTTATCCTTATAAAAAGATATTCCCAGAGTATACCCAAAATTGGAAAACTAACAGTATACCAAATATACATGTCTGGGAAAGTAATTGATTTGCTATTCCATCCAAATGTGATAGTTAAGAAACGGACGTGAATCTGTGTTTCAACTTCTACGCTATTTTCTTGCAAATCTCGCTAATCTGCCTCATTGGTCTAAACTGATTCATTGTTCTATTGGTTAGTGTGTTCGGTCACAGTCATGAGGTCCTGAGTTCGAGTCCCGGGTCGAGCCAATACAAAAATCGATATTGAGATTTCTATAAAAGATATTCTCAATATTTGCCCGAAGTTGGGAAGTTGGCGGTGTACTCCACCCCCGTGCCTCGTAGGGTACGTTACGCCGTTGGTCCTGCGCCTGATCTATCTCCGGTCGTATCGGATTTTCGTCACATCGGCCTATGAGAGTAAAGGAATAGTATGTGCACTTGTGTACTATGCCTGCCAATTCGCAGTGGTGGGTCTGTGCTCTAAAAACCCTCTCTCCAATGAATGAGGAGGCTTGTGCCCAGCAATGGAACGTTAATGGGCTGCTACTTACCTTATTTAAGAATCATAAAATTGTATGGAGTTCTTCAGTGCTATGCGAATCGGCACAGTAGGTTATACCGAAGTCTTGGCGGCTAATAAGTGATTCTTCTGTTCGTCATGGAAAACTGAAATTATGGTAGTAATAAATATAATTTTCAGGCTTACCCAAAATACGAGTTCGCCTACTCCGTTGCTGATGGACACACTGGTGACAACAAACAACAGCAAGAGATCCGTGATGGTGACGTCGTGAAGGGCTCATACTCCTTGCTGGAGGCTGATGGCTCCATCAGGACTGTACAGTACACCGCTGACGACCACAATGGATTCAATGCCATCGTCCACAACACCGCTCCTGCTGTCAAGGCAGTCGTCAAATCTCCACTCCTCATCAAAGCTCCCGGATACTACTAAATGCCATTCTAATCTGCCTGCCAAGTTATTATTAAGTATTTATTTAGTGTAATAAAGGAATTCAAATTTAGCATTTACTTTTATTCTACTCACGATAAAACCTTTTATATTGATTTTATCTCAACAATATAAATTTCTTGCTACTTATCAAGTTGAAAATTCACTATAACATTTTATTGCAGTACATTTATTTTTTCTCAATAAAGTTAACTTTTAATAAAAAAAGGTACGGTAAATTTGTTGTCTCACTGTTTTGTTCTCTAGATTAAAAAAAAATGTTTCCTTATCAAATGGACAAAAGAAAAAGACGGGTTTTCATACAACATCAAAATATTCTTTTTACTTAAAGCCTACTTTACATTTAGACATAGTTTATTGAGAAATATAATTAAAAGGTTTAATTTAGCTTGCCCTCTTTGTTTTTTTCATTTTTTTAAATCGCTATTTAACCCTGAAATTTTGTAATATATTCTGTATCATTGTAACGTTTTTTTTCTCTGATCAATGCTCTGATCAATGATCGATAAGGAGAGTGGTGTGATGACTAGTGCCTAGGATCTAGCAAATATTTTTTTATCTTTTAGTGTCGTATCACTTCATTATTATCTTTTTTATGGATATCAACATTACTATGTAAAAATGTGCATTTTTTAGTGCGACTAGGTACGGTTTTCGTAATAAAGGAAAAACGGTTTTGTGATGATGACTGAAATGGTAACGCCCTCACATAATTTTTCAGGCAAATAATGTTGTACATCTCTACCAGTTGAAGTTCTGTGGGTAGCCGGAAATTGTACTCCACTAGTGAAATTGAGTACTTCGAAGATTAGAGCAGTAGCAAACATTGGATGATACCATAATCAATGTAATACAATAGAATGACGAGAAGGTATATGCAATTTTCCTTAAAATTGCAAAATTTTAATCTCATAAATATTAATTAGTGTCATTTAATTCTGATAAAAACTTTTCCAGACAGTGTTTGTTATCGAACTACTCTGAAAGAGCTAGACTGATAAAATTATTTTAATAATTTTGAGAATAGTTTGTAAAGTATTTCCATTCTCTTACACTGCAGTTTATATTCGTATATTATTGCACAGAAGTTTACAAAAATATAACTATTAATCTATTATGTAAATATGCTTTATATGGGTTGATGGATAAAGTATTAATAAATAAACATACACTTAAATTCAAATATAATACTGCAAGAAACAAAATAATTTGTACATAAAACAATTAAATGCTAAAAAATGAAGTTATAATAATACTACAATAATAATAATTATATAACAATACTACCAAACATAAATATTTATATATACAAATACTTATAAATATTTATATATTATATTTAATCCTGTAAATGTGGTGACATATAATCGTTCTTTGTGCAACTTTTAAAGATTCTAATAAAAGTTGAGGGTCCTAATTCATGTGGGACAGCATTCTATAATTAACACACGTAATTTACATCACGCCTAATTACCATAAGGGTAGGCAGAGGCGACTTCCTTCGACTTGCCATGATCCTTGCATACTCCTCCGCTTCTTTCATTCTCATTAAGCCTTTCATACAGGCTCCTCGGTTTAGAGTACTTTTGACCTGGACCTTTTTTTAAATGTCCTGGATTTGGACCAGGAACATTCGCCTTGGTCTTCCCCCTCTAACATTCCCTTTCACTCTTGGCTCATAATCCGTTTTAGGTCTCCTTTCATTCATTCTTTTTACGTGCCCAAACCTTTTAAGCATTCCTATCTGAATTTTAGTCACTAGATAGGCTTTTATCTCACTATTTCTTACATTATCACTCAATTTCAATCCATTCATACTTAACGCTCTCATCTTTACCGCATTTATTTTATTTTTATGCTCTTTCTGCCATACCCAACTTTCCCTACCATAAGTGGTGGTACAACACTCCTCTATGCACAGCCAGTCTGGCCCTTTGACACCATCTGCCTATTCATAAATAAATCAAATCAAAATCGCGTTTTTCAAATAGTAGAGTTTATAGACCAATAAATTACATGTGGCTATTAATCATGACAACAAATTCGTTGACACATATCCTGCTGACACGACGGTCAATTGTCTCCACCTACTTAGAAGTATACACTCGGCCTTCCAAGCATACCAAACTGAAACAAAAGGTCGATTTGCAAATTAATTTTTGTCAAATTAATATTACTAATGCATAATTACTGTTAAATTTGTTTCCTTAATTGGATAAAAATAGTGATTTAAAAGAAATTATAGTCAATTGTTGCATGTGAAGAAATTACAGAGCAGCTTTCAATAGTCGGTTTGCTATTTTTCGCAATTATACGTATTAATTATTGAAATTTAAAAAATATATGTATTTCAAGAAACAATACAATTTATGTGACTTAATTTGTTTAAATGGAAAAAATATATATCCTTTAATTATTACGAAAGAGTGCCTGTTACATATTCATAAGTCTTACATTTAAATGAAAAAATAATTAATATAAAATATATACATGCACGAATTGATAATAATTTCTGATCATGTCGTTAGTCTAATTTCTTATATTAATTGGTCACAAGGCAAATTACATTAATGGTGTAACTGATCTATTGCATCATTATTAATTCACTTCAACATATTATAGGATGACCTTCGTAGTTTTCCAATAAAGAATATTCTTCTAGATTAATTTCATCATGAACATTTTTAAATGTACTTTTTAGCCATATTTTTTTTATTGCCTACAATCAGAGCTTTACTGTGATCTTAAAGGTGTAACGTGATATTACTGTATAAAGTATTTATTTAATTTATATAAAGCATTTTAATTACCGACAAGTATGTGATAGAGAAACCCAGTAAGTTCCTACTCTTAATTCCTTCTCTCCTATGAGTGAGGAGGACGTTAACGTTAATAGGCTGCTACTTACCTTTATATGTGATGATAACTAGTTATGACTGAAGCTTCCAAACATAGACAAATGAAACCTCTGGACAATTATACCAGCGATGCCTTCAAAGTCATATTAAGAAAAATGAATCAAAATCAAAATATTCTTTATTCAAGTAGGCTCAAAAAGCACTTTTGAATTGTCAGTAATCTGTCCGTTAGTAACAATTCTACCACCGGTTCGGAAAGTTGATTCCGCTGAGAAGAAGCCGGCAAGAAACTCAACGGTTACTCCTTTTAACATAGCTTTTTTTTGTAGGTTACAATGTGTTTAGCCTTCATATGCAACTGGAATCATGTCCAAACATCTTTGTCGCTTAAATAATCTTCCACATTATAATATGCCTTTTTTATTAGGACATTTTTAACATACTTCTTAAAACTATGTGGAGACAAACCCAGAAGTGATTCAGGTATCTTATTAAATATGCGTATGCTCAACCCGACAAATGACTTCTGAACCTTTTTTACTCTAAAATATGGCATTACAAGTTTGTGTTTATTTCTTGTATTAAAATTATGTGTTTCGCTCCTTTTGCTGTATAAATGAATATTATCACGGATGTATAAAATGTTATTTAATATATATTGCGACGGTACTGTGAGAATAGATATTTCTTTGAATTTTTCTCTTAATGAAACGCGAGATCCCAATTGGTATATGGCACGTATTGCTCTTTTTTGTAAAATGAAGATAGTTTCAATGTCCGCCGCCTTCCCCCATAACAGTATGCCGTAACACATAATGCTATGAAAATAAGCGAAATACACCATTTTAGCAGTTTCAACATCAGTGTATTGCCTCACCTTCCTAACAGCAAATGCAGCTGAACTAAGTTTGCTTGCCAGAGTCTTAATATGGGCACCCCACTGAAGCCCTGAGTCTAACGTTATTCCTAAGAAGACTGTAGATTTAACTATATTTAGTGGACTATTATTTATTTTGATATTTTTACAGACTTCTTTTGCATTTGGCAACGCGAATTCAACGCACTTAGTCTTTGCCGAGTTCAATATCAAGTTATTAACAGAAAACCAACGTGAGACCTGTGACAGGGTACTATTTACATCGTCATAATTATCTTCATTTCTGTCCACTTTGAACAGCAACGAAGTGTCGTCAGCAAATAGGATACAGCAAATGATTACTTAACTGGATTAGGTCTAGACCTAATCTAAAGGTTAAGTCCTAAGCATGCACAAATTATACACATAAACTTAAAATAATATAAGTTGTTAAAAATTTTAATTCAATTACTGCAAAAAATTATCGTCACTCATATATTTCAACAAATATCATATTTTTCAACAATTTTTCTTTTTAGCGTTTAAATCTAATGTAATCGACCGTTTGTTTTTTTGCTTGGTGCCATGTCTTAGCTGATAAGGTGNGATTTTCTAAAGTTTTATGTATTGATTACCCGATTTTAATTTGAAAGTGGCTTCAAATACTGGTGGGATGTAAAAACTTAAGTTTTTCATAGTTTCTTTAAATACTGTTCGTCATTGAAAATCCGATTTATTTTATAATAAATCTTTTAATATAATAACCGAAACGGCCTATTAAATAGAAGCGTAAATTTTTATTAAGGGTCACGATTCCGAATCCTGTTTTCTTAGTAAAGTTATTTGTCTAATTGTTGTTTAAAATACACATAAATTAATAAATTTTACGTGTCTCGGAACAATTTTAGGATGTGTGTATGATATATACCCACTGTGGATCAAAGTGGTGGGCTGCGCAAAGTGGCCAATACCCAGCGGTGGGTCATTAATAAGAAGCTCTTTATCTTAGCTTTTCTTCTAATCGTTGCATTGAATATGGTTTGCTTTAATGGCGTGTCTTTTCTTGACAATTTGTTTTCAGATATGTTACTCATTTACATGCTTAACTTTTTAAGACATAATGAAATTTACATTTTTGAGTTACAACTGTTTTGGGTAGTAGTGCTAAATATTCAATTAGCTTAAAATTAAACCACCAATCGTATAATGTAATCTATTAAATCAGAGGTCAAAAACGAGTTCGTTACAATTTGTTTTTGCGGCCCGTCCGAAGCGGCCTGACAAAGTTGCCGACCCTGTATTCTAAACTTTCTCACTAGTCAATAACAAATTTGTGTAAAGAAATTCCTTATACTTTTATTTTTTAACCCTAAAATTATATATGAAATTATGTTAATTCCTGTAAAATTAAAAGTGCAAAACTCTAATAAATAACACATTTTTATAGGTAAGCTAAACTAAAAAACACAGAAATTTATGAATTAATAATATATTATCACCGTCCTGAATTTTGTTGATATGCTTAGAGTTTTCTTTTAATGCTATGGTAAGGTAAGTAGCAGGCACAGGCCTCCTCACTCACAGGAGAGAGGGTTTTTAGCGACCACCATCCGAGAGAGATCAGGCACAGGCACGACGGCTTAACGTGCTCTCCCAATTGCGGGAGCACACTGTCAACTTCCCAACTTCTGTCAAATATTGAGAAAATCTTATTAGAAAACTCAATATCAATTTTTGTATTCGCCCGACCCAGAACTCGAACCCAGGATTTAGAATCTGTAGCCGAATTCGCTGACCACTAGACTAGTATGGCAGTCAGTTCAAGTGCTGACTGTCAGTTACATGCGTGACTGTGATCTCACCTGATGGTAAATGAAGATACAGTCGAAGATGCGCTAATCTGCTAAAAGGTGAAATACCTCCCATGGTTTTACACAGCATCTTAGCGGAACACAAACCTTTTTGTTTGGCGTTACGTCTTTGCTGGTAGGTACTAGCCGCGGCCGAAGCCTGCCACCAGTCCAGACTCAGGCAAATTTAGAAAATACACATTTCCAAATTCGCCCTGCTGGGGATTGAGCCACGAACTTCTACTAGCAAGGCGAATACTCGCACCTCTGCGGCAGCGAGCCCGTCACCTAAGAGTTACTGAGGCTACACATCAACCACATCCCATTAAAAATATTGTAGCGCACTAATCTGGTAAGTACCATGTATCCTCTTGATGGCTTCAACACAACGTCGTACCGATTTTTTTGTTTTTCCTTTTCTGAACATCTTCTATCAGTGCTTTCTTTGCAAATTAGAAATTACAATTTCCTCCATTTTCCGCATTGAGAATCGAATCCAATACGTCAGCTAGCGAAACAAGTACTTGGGCCATTAACTTAGTGAGGCCGTCAAAATAGGGCCAATGTGATAATTTATTGTCCCTACGATCGATCGTCAACATTACAATAATTGATATGATATATCAAATGAAAGCATATGAATATCAAATGAAATCAAATCAAAACATTCTTTGTTCAATTAGGCTCAAAAGTACTTTTAAATCGTCAGTAGTCTATCCGTTGATAATAAATCTAGCACTGGTTAGATAAATTGATTCCGCTGAGAAGAAACCGGCAAGAAACTCAACGGTTACTCCTTTAAACATAGTTTTGGTACGTTACAATGTGTTTAGCTTTCATATGCAATTGAAATCAAGTCCAAACATCTTTGTCACTTAAATAATCTTAAATATTATAATAAGCGTTTTGTAATACGACATTTTTAACATAGTTCTTAAAACTATGTTGAGGCAAACTCAGAAGTGATTCGGATATCTCATTAAACATGCATAAGCTCAAACCCGACAAATAATTTCTGAACCTTCTTCACTCCAAATTGAATTGAATATATTACCAAAAATGATGAATTCAGGCATGTAGAAACCTACATTATTTATTACGTGTTTAGTATATGAATACATACATGTAATTGTCTAGCCATATGTCTATGCCACTTTATATGTTGGTAGCCGCAGGGCCATAACCTTACACTAAAAAAAAAAATTTATCTAGAATTGTGCAAGTTATTGCACAATTGCGTCAACTAGAACTTTCATTTCGAGTGGCGTTATTTCCAATTTTCTTTTCGTATATAGTTGAAATACTTTCATTTTATTTATTTTAAAACAATTTTTGATATTGTTTTGTATATTTATGACCACGGATATAAAATTATTACTAAAGATTGTAAAACACGTGCTTATAAATATATTACTGATAATTGTTATAATTAGATGTATATAACGCAATATATTATTTTTTAGCCAATGGTGCGACATAAATTTGTAAATTCGGTGTTTTTATCATTAATAAAAATCACGGAGTCCTCAGAAAATATATTTTCAAGTTATTCGATCCATTCAAGTTGAAGAAAGGTCAACGTGCTCAAGTTAATGATGAACAATTTTCATTGTTTAAAAGGATACGTCGGTCGTTATATCATATTCATAGTCAGTTATATGATTTTTAAGTACACTGGACGCCTACAATGGTAAAAATGGTTTATGTTGCAACCACCTTAAATCTATTACAGTGAATGGATTGATATATGCGTACTTTTATGACCCGGAGCAAGGTTGAACTTTAAGCCCGTTTGACAACCTCCACTACTTGTCATCTGTAGTAATCTAATTCGGGTGCGTGAGTATAAAACTGCCACAATTAACTCCTCAACATCATTCACCTCCAGTGTCCGATATTGGATCCAGCAATATGTTTTCTCAAGTAAGTTTTATCATTAAAAGTGTGAATGAAAATTATAAAATTATTTCATCATCCCTAATTTATTTTAATTTTCTCTATATTATCTTCCACAGATTATTGCCTTGTGCGCTGTAGCCGCTGTGGCTTCAGCAGGACTTCTTCCAGCAGCAGCAGTTAGCTATTCTCCAGCATCGGCAGTTTCATCCCAAAGCATTATTCGCCATGACCAACCTCAGGCTTTAGCTACTAAAGTCCTAGCAGCTCCAATTGCCAAGGTGGCTGTTGCCTCCCCATTGGCATACAGTTCACCATTGGCTCTCAGCGCACCCGCCCAATACTCGTCTGCCGCCGCAGTTTCATCACAAAACATTATACGTCACGATGAAGGTCCTTCTGGACTCATAGCTGCTGCTCCTAGTTTGGCGATTGCCTCCCCCGTGGCCAAATTGGGTCTCGCTGCTCCCGGTTTAAGTCTTGCCTCTCCTGTAGCCGGTCTAGGTTTAGCCGGCCCTAGTTATGGTCTTGGTGCCTCAGTTGCCGGACTCGGTCTCGGTGCCCCTGGTTTGAGCCTTGCCTCTCCTGTAGCCAGACTAGGCCTCGGTGCTCCTGGCTTAAGTCTCGCCTCTCCTGTTTCTAGACTGGGCCTCGGTGCTCCTACTTTAGGTCTTGCTTCACCTGTAGCCAAACTCGGCTTGGCAACTAAAGTCATCGCTCAACCTGAAGTGGTCGTAAGTAAACAAAATATATCATATCTTTCTGTCTATGGAATATTCGATTCTGCTTAAATTTAAAAAAATATTTTTTATATTAATAAATAAGTCTGTGAGCTATAATTGTATATTACAGATTTATACATTAATGATAATTTATAAGTATTTTTAAACCAGTAACTGTAGATATAGCACGTTTAATTAAAAAAAAACCTTATTTATTTTGCAGGCTTACCCCAAATACGAATTCGCTTACTCTGTCGCTGATGGACACACCGGCGATAAGAAGCAACAGCAAGAAATCCGTGATGGTGATGTTGTAAAGGGCTCATACTCCTTACTCGAGGCTGATGGCTCCATCAGGACAGTCCAGTACACCGCTGATGACCACAATGGTTTCAACGCCATTGTACATAACACCGCTCCCGTTGTCAAGGCTGCTCCTGTGATCAAGGCTGCACCTCTTCTTCTTAAGTCTCCCCTATTAGCCGCTCCTCAATACCTCCACTAAGTTATAGATTTATCGTGACCTTATAAAATGATTGTTGACTGTTTATTTATTGAAATATACGAATAAGTTTTATGAATCTTAACCTTAGTTTACATTATATACCCACATTTATAAGTGCACATTTTAATAGTTCATTTTGCATAAAAGAGCGCCTTTTTTAAACTTTATGCAAATTTCATCAAGTTTTTATTTTCACTTTCGATTCAAGCACTTTGTACAGAAATATACATTATAGATTATTTCTATTTGACCTGATAAATAGATGTGAGCGAATACGCCCATGAAATATTTGAATAAAGTAGCTTTAGAATGAGTCTGACAGACAGCCACAAATGTTGATTATAATCTCATACATGCATTTCGCAATTCACAATATAAATGAACCCCGTAACAAAGGTCGTTGTCGCTACATCGTGCAAATCGCGTTAAAGTACAATGCATATACGCTACATATTCATGCGTAATAGAATTAACATAGCCGCTGTAATTATTAATAACAATTAATATCTGTAGCTATTTCATGGCATACTTTGTATGTAATACCAAATTATTATAACGCCTCGCACGCCATTAATATCCGTAAATAGTCCTGTGTATTATAAGTATTTTCGCACAAGTGTAATTTCCTGCCAGGGAAAACTACAATAGAAATATCAAAGTAATATTGATTTGTATCTTTATTACATTTCTTTTAATATCACAAATTGTTTTCTCGAAGTGCGCGTCATACTTTTTACGACATCAAAATGTATGTTCTGTTTTTTAAATGTTTTTCTATACATTACATTTGATATCCCATGAGGTCCTGTGAAAAAATATCAAGCAACATTGTTATTCTTTTACTTTAATAGATTTTAACAATTTATTATGTATTTAGCACAATTAATTGCGACACCTTGCTGAGTGATATCAAGAACTGTTTATTTAAATGAACGGAAATTTATTCCTAAGTGTAATCATCTTTTTTGAAGGTAGAGTACTTTAAATGACTTAGATTTTTACTTTTAAAGACAATTTAATTTGTAACCTTGTACATCAAATCTCAAGACAGATTAATAGTGCGAATAATATCAGACACCCAGGACAGTGTCGCTAAGCTTTTTAATATTCAAGTTATAATGAACTAATCATAATCTATTCCGCTTTAAAAAGTGAACTTCATATATTATAGACAAATTATCTATATTATATGATTAAGAGACAGACTAGCACAAATGTTGGATGCCATGTCGATGACATATGTGTCAACAACATAAGCTATGCTGATGACATGGTGCTGCTTAGTTCCTCAATAGCTGCGCTTAGAAAGCTCATCTCCATCTGCGAGACATATACTGAGGAGCTTGGCCTTAAATACAACTCGAAAAAGAGTGAAATATTAATATTCAAGGCATCAATACAAAAGCCACGCTATGTTCCTCCCGCATGTCTCGAGGGTGTACTTCTTAAGGTCGTAGGTAAATTCAAATACCTCGGTCATATTATCACGAGCGATCTAAGAGATGAAGATATTGAGCGTGAACGCAGGGCGTTGGCGGTGAGGGGCAATATGCTTGCCCGCAGGTACGCCCGGTGCACGGCAGACGTAAAAGTAACTTTATTTAAAGCGTTCTGTCAGTTCTTTTATATAACATTGCTCTTAGGATGCTGCTGAGGCGGCAGTGGTGCTGTAGTGCGTCGAAAATGTTCGCAGACGCGCACACAAATGACTTTTTGCCATAGTGCGCAAAAAAGCAACCTCCCTCTTACAGTGACTACGCACTAGCAACAACGGCATACTAAAGGTATTTGGTGCCCGGCCTGACTGCCCTATAATAGCCCATTGTGTCGAAGTGGCGATTGGGCTTTTATAATATTAGAATATAGATTACAATTATGTAAACTAACGACACCAACATAGCAAGTAAGGAAAATTAGTTACTACCACACAAACTATGTATGGATCAAATGATCTGAAATAAATGATAATTTATTTATTTTACTTATATGAACTAATTCACGTAGTTAATTAGAAAAGAAAAATTATACTACGAACTTTCCATTTAAATATGTTAGCCATTTTTCTTACATATTTCATATAATGTAAGCGTTTTTAAGTTAATTCGTTTGAAAGTAGTTTTAATATTAACAAATAACATGTGACTTTTTAATTTGCCACTCATCATTTAATAATTTAATATATTATTTTGATTAATAATTACTAATATTGACAAAAAACACGTGGTATTTTTATTTACAATTCGTCATTTGAGATTTCAATAAAAATATTTTATTCTAAGTATTAATTTTCGACAGTTATAATGTTTTATTGAAAATTTAATTCCTAACAAATCCTCCTTAGTCCTCCCTCTAAGTCTCAAAATCTAAAGTTTAAGATTTCTATAAATACAAACAAAACTTAAAAAATAGTTTCCAAAAGAAGTTTTACTTCTGACATGTACACTTTGTACGCACGCACTTTTTTGTATTACGAGAAATTTAGTGGTGTCCAGGCAATTATATTCTCATTATGCCCTGAATTAAATGATCCACCAGGGCTTTAGGCATTAATTATGTCTATTTCAAGTTTCATGTATGCTCAAATACGTTAAGCCATTAGCGTCCCACTCCTCGGTAAAGACCTCTTCACTCATAGGAAAGGGAGTCTTTAGAGCATACCCACTACATAGGGTTGCTAGGGATAGTTGACAAGCCAGTTTATTCTTTTACTCTCATAGTCCGATATGATGGCAATCCGACACGGCCGGGGTTAGATCAGGCGCAAAACCAACGGCTGGAGCACACCGCCAACTTCCCAACTTCGGGTTAATAAAAAAACTTAATAGAAAACTAAATACCGATATTTGAATTCGCCCAACCCGGGACTCGAACCCAGGACCTCATGTCTAAAGCCGAATATGCTGACAATATTGTGTTCAGCCAGAGCTAGAAATCGCGAACCTGAAGTGGCAATGGGCGGGGCACATAGTCCAACGGACCGATGTACGTTGGGCCCCGAAGGTGTTGGAGTGGCGACCACGCACCGGGCGGTGCAGTGTAGGGAGACAGGTGGACCGACGACATAAAGAGGGTCGCCGGTAGCCGCTGGAGTCAGGCGGCACAAGACCGGGCCTTGTGGACGTCATTACGTGAGTCCTATGTCCAGCAGTGGACGTCCATCGCTTGAAGCGACGACGACGATTGTGTTCAGCAATCGGATGCATATTTGGGATTTCAGTCCAAAATCAAACAATCTTAAATTCCAAGTTTTAGTTAAGAACACGCAACCTATTAGTATAGGATCCTGATATAGAACGACCTTCACCGAGATGTTTATTTGGTGAAACATATTTTAAATTTAATTTAATATGTCAATAAATATTGCATTTGACTTGCCTACCAAATTTTAGTCCAGAGTATGTAATTAACAATGAAAAAAGTGTTTTTTATACGTTTTAAAATACGTTTCATCAAATAAATATCTCGGTGAAGGTCTTTCTATATCGGGATCTTAGACTATGTGTTCTAATTGACAAAAATAACGCTGTGGTGCCATAAATCGGTTGAGAACTTATTTTCACTAGTTCAAATTTACAACAGCTTTTTTTAGAAGTATACCAATATTCTGCTAAAGTATAATTATACGCTGATACAAATAATATAAACATATGTTGATATTTACTATTTATATTGCAATAAATAAAAACTTAACATTATTTGGTTGATAGATTAACATATGTTTAGTAGTATCTTGGAGCTTTAACGAGAAGTGGGGATTTAACGATCAGAGGAGCAGCCTTGACAACGGGAGCGGTGTTCTGCACGATGGCGTTGAAACCATTGTGGTCATCAGCGGTGTACTGGACAGTCCTGATGGAGCCATCGGCCTCAAGCAAGGAGTATGACCCCTTAACGACATCACCATCACGGATCTCTTGCTGCTGCTTCTTGTCACCGGTGTGAGGATCAGCGACGGAGTAGGCAAACTGATATTTTGGGTAAGCCTAAAAAACATTTAGTGTTTTTAATATTGTGACTTTAATAGATATTTTATTTTAATATAAACTGTTTGTCAGTATTATTTACTAAAAAAGAAAGTGATATAATCCGCGATCCAACGTGTACTCTTTTAAATCGTTTTTATAGAAAAAACTGTATTTAAAATCAAATGTTATCTACGACTTGAGTGGATAAATAAAAAAGTATTATATACATATCAGATCCATATCAGAAAACGCAATTATCAGAACAGGTCAAACGACTTTTTGTTATACTAATATCTTTTGGGAATTATTAATTGCAATAAACAGGTAATATTGGTAATCACTTACGATGACTTCTGGTTGGGCAATGACTTTAGCAATGGGGGAGCTGTAGGCGATGGGTGCAGCGACCGCGCCGTAGCCGAGTGGGCTGGCAAGGACCTTGGCTCCTAGCGACTGGCGCACGATGCTCTGTGACGACACAGCTGATGCTGGAGAGTAATTAATCGCAGCTGGGAGGAGACCTGCTTGCGATACCGCCACGATAGCGCAAAGAGTTACGATCTGAAAAATCAACTTATAGTACACTTGTCACCATCGAAATCTCTTCGAAATACCAAAAACTTCGGAATTCATAAAAAAAATTATATGGGAATACACGAATTTATTTTTAATCAATGAACCAAACGCACTATTTTCGTCGTCGTCGTCGCTTCAACCAATGAACGTTCACTGCTGGACATTGGTCTCAAGAAATGATGCCCACAAGGCCCAATTTTGTGCCGCCTGGCTCCAGCGGCTACCGGCGACCCTCTTTATGTCATCGGTTCACCTTCTGCCTACACTGCGCCGGCTGGTGCCGGATCGAAAGTCCAGCACCTTCGGGCCCCAACGTCCATCGGACTATGTGCCCCGCCCATTGCCACTTCAGCTTCGCAATTCGTAGGGCTATGTCGGTGACTTTGGTTCTGCTACAGATCTCTTCATTTCTGATTTGATCACATAGAGAAACGTCAAGAATAGCCCTCTTCATCGCACAGCTTTCGTATGAGGCCTATACTCAGCCACCACATTCCGGAGCCGTAGGTCATTACTGGCAACACGCACTGTTCGAAGAGCTTTGTCTTCAGGCACTGAGGGATAGTGGATGAAAAGATCTGCCGTAATTTACCGAACGCTGCCCAACCCAGTGGGTGGTTAGTCAGATAATCTGTCCGGTTACTAACTAAGCGCACAGGTAAGCGACCCCGGGTGCCGGGTGGAGCAATTACTACCGCTATAACCTATGCCCTCTACGGTAATAATATCCTATCCCCAACCCCTATCGGAAAAACCAGAAATGAAAGTCACAAGGCAGCAACGGCCCCCAGTCCCCGGCAGCCCCGCTATGCCTAGCTCTGGCAGCGGTTATGATAACAGCGGGGCAAAGGGTGCTAAGAATCTGCGGAAGAGATTCCGCTGCCAACCCCGACGACTTGACCTGGCAACATACAACGCACGCACTTTGCACTATTTTAGTTGACTAAAACCATCTTCGTATTACTTTTCTAATAAAATCAATATGGGGCATATTGTTTGGATAGTTTTGTATGAATGGAGACAAAGTTATCGAAACAATATTGCAAAGATATGTCTTTACACAACCTGTCAAAGAAACTCATAAAAAATAATCAGTTTTATACGAGTGATAATGTCCTCCAAATCTAAACTACGAATAAAATTTGTTAATAAATTAAATAGACTAATTTCTACTTACTTTAGTGAACATTATTGATTTGTAAGACTATACCCAATTGATAATATCATATTAAAGTATTCTGTTTATATATACACACATACCTATTGATGTAGTAGGGGTACCTGATAAACAACCTTTGTTTTTGACCCTGATTTAGTTCAAAGAAAGTTTAGAGTAAACATAGTCCACAATATATAATTTTTGCAAATGTTTTTTATAGGATCCAAAATGTTATATTTTATAACAATTAGTACCCTTTCTATCAATTTATCTACGGGAATGTAAGAATATGTATATTTACTGCATTTTATATCTACTAGGTACGCCTCTATAATACAACTTAGCGATATATAAAAAAGTATGATGAAATATTATCAGAACATTGATTCAAGTTGCAAATATTGTAGCCTAAATTTTAAACACGCGGTACGTTTTATACATATGATACAATGCACTCGAATTGCAAGAGGTCTATGGTGGACTGACCTTAACGTGTACTTTAAACGGCGTATAAGTGTCGTTGTTCAAAGAGGTATGCTGCCAGGCGTTTGGTTACAATACAATAAGACACAATACATAAAATAAAACAGAAAACACACATATACACTTTTACGAACACAATTGATGGCCTCGCTAGCGCAGTGGTGTGAGTACTCGATTTGCTAGCAGAATGCGAAAGCTGGCCACCTGGTGCCATACTAATGGATGAAGCAGATTCCGCTGGGTTTTAGTGGGTGTTGCGAGACCTTCCATCGCCGAGTCCCACACTCGGACTGGTCATCGGTCAGGGTTAGTGCGAAAATTGCATTTCCCAGCGACAAAAAAAAAGTTGTCCCGCGTTCAGTCCCTGGCGAATTAAGAATTGTATTTTCAAAATTGTTTGGCTCTGGACTGGTGGGAAACCGCGGCTAGTTACCACTATCAGCAACGACGTACCGCCAAGAAAAGACATTTGTCTTTCGTTACGTGGCTGTGTAGAAACCATAACAGATAATTTGCCTCTTAAGAGATGAATAGGCCTCCATCTTAGATTGTATCATCACTTACCATCAGGAATGATCATAGTCAAGAGCTAACCTGTTAGCAATAAAAAAATGGGTACTCATCCATATATAGTTTTGCCAGCTTAATTGCTACATTTAGGCTATAAGGCTATAAGGCTATAGTGTTTATGATAACACGATTTTAAAATGTTCATTTTGAATTTTCGTGACAATGTTCAGCTTCATTATTATAGTCAATGTTTCCTAACTACCACAATGTACCAGAGACATTACTTCAGTATTTAGTCTATATTATAACTTGTCATCATGTGAAATTACAGCCAAGCACTAATGAAAAAAAGTCAGTTTTTCAGTCCTAACAGAACCGCTGCATTTAACGAACGTTTAATCAATGGTCAGAGGTTCTGAAACTGGGTCCTGTGGAATAGTCATCAAGATTCCGACAAAATTAATTATTAATAACCATTAAATAATATGTCACAATAATATTACTCCTTTCTTAAAAAATGATCTTATATAAATTGCAATGTTAATTTGTAAACATGTGATATGGGGTTCCATAAAAAAAGGTTTTGCTTTGAGTTCCGTTATCTTCAAAGTTTAAGAACACTTCAAATTTGAAGTAGCAAATAAACTTTGTTGATTCAAGGTATGCATAGTATTTCATCATTCATTTATGTTTGAGTTGCACTTTCGACACGTGCAACATACAAATGTTTAGATATTATATATTCATATTTACAAAAAAAATTTACGTAAGATATATAACAAAGGAGTCATTTTAATGTAAATTTTATGCAACAATATAAATATTACAAAAGTTCTAAGAAATGTTACTCATTTAACTAAGACAGGGTCAGATCAAAGCTCGTATCAGCTTCCCCTACCACCTCGCAATAAGCTACCACTTTACGTATATAAACTAAATACTAGATCGGGATATTATCAATTCGCTATAATCGTAGAATCAATCATGTTCGTGAAAGTAAGTTGGAACTCATTTTTTTAAGTAATAAAACTTATTATTATGTACATGTTTTATCGAAATGTGGACGGGAATATTATTAATAGTATCGAATCATTGAAAAAAACAGTTTACTAAGCGCATGTAGTTTCACGGGTTTCTTCACTTGAATAAAAAAATAATTTTCGATTAAAATGAAACTTATCCAATGCCGTCAGTCAAAACAAATCCTCTTAAATTAAAAAAAAACAAAATTGTTTAAGTAGTTTCGGAGTCCAGACACAAGATTATGAAGTATATAGATTTTTCACTTCAAAACTTAAGCATAACCCGACATTTTTTAATGAATATAAGTTATTCATCGTGTTTTCTTATTCCAGATCGTTTCTTTTTGCGCTGTTGTGGCGGTGTCTTCAGCTGGACTTCTCCCAGCTGCCATTAATTACTCTCCAGCATCAGCAGTATCGTCGCAAAGCATCGTGCGCCAGTCTTTAGGCAACAAGGTCCTCGCCAGCCCGCTTGGCTACGGTGCAGTCGCTGCTCCCATCGCCTACAGCTCCCCCATTGCTAAAGTCATTGCCCAACCAGAAGTCATCGTAAGTTCTTACTACTAATATCTGTTAATTGTCAGAGTACCCAGTCACCTAAGCGTAGGACCGATTATATAAACTATATTGTTGGCGTTCTCTTGCACAAATTACAAATACTCACGTTTAGCATACATACTTTAACATCTGTTCAAAATAAATTTTAATCCTATCCTGATATATAATATATCGAATTTCACATTAAGTAAATCGGTAAAAAAATATTTCTTTTCATTATAGGCGTACCCTAAATATCAGTTTGCCTACTCCGTCGCTGATGCTCTCACCGGTGACAAGAAGCAGCAGCAAGAGATCCGTGACGGTGATGTTGTGAAGGGCTCATACTCCTTGCTCGAGGCTGATGGTTCCATCAGGACTGTGCAGTATTCCGCTGATGACCACAACGGCTTTAACGCCATCGTGCAGAACACCGCTCCTGTTGTCAAAGCCGCTCCCCTGATCGCTCCCCTAATTAAATCTCCACTTATCGTGAAATCTCCAGCATACTACTAAATATCATGTTAACGTACCAAATAGTTGTTAAGTGATTTATTTATTGTAATATACAAATGAATTTCAATATGATTTATTTTGTTTTCTGGCATTCCTTTTACGATATACGAGTATCATTAGAAAAGTCAAAAATTATAGTACATCTTACCCATACCCATATCCAAATATGTTATTTCCTTTTCCTTATTATTTTTGTCTTATTTATCTTCTTCATAGTCTTTTTGTTTCTTCAACCGATTTTGTAATATTTAAGTTAGAGCGGATTCTTCTGCCACAGGGGTTACTTCGACCAGTAAAAGAAGACGCCTTTTTATACGTTAAAGTGCTGAAGTTAACAAAACAAAGAATATATTTTTAACAATATCATTACAAATTTTATAAATATATATACAAACAATACACTCTGTCTATTTAGAGCTTTACGTTTGAAAACCTAAAGCTTTCCAAATATTTGATAGTTTAATTTTATAGGCACTTTTTTGCAAATTTGTATCTTATTTTCTATGTCATCATAATAGCCCTTTAAATTTCCAGGAAAGTAGGAACATTTTGTATTAACAAGCTCATGAGTCATTCAAATATTATCCTAGAAAAATTACGAGTACAACACTATCATGAACTCAATTCGAATGACAGTTTATTCATAATTTATTGAATGAAGTAAGCAAATATTATCACTAGTTAGGTGTAGAGATCTGATAGTTGTAGATGTATTTAAACATATGAGTAGACTATAAATTAAATATTATAGACACCTTGCACCCTTCCGTTGTTGCGAAATGGATTGGTACACAAACAGAGGCGGAAGACTAGTCCGGAAAGCGGGACTTGACCATGGAGGAAACGTTACAATATGCACTAAAACCCAGTGCGTTAGACACCAAGGAATTAACTTGCGCATTCCTTCCTGTTGTCTCAGATGAGTCCGTCTGAGGATTCCCGAAGTCAGTAGTAGGTACGGTACGTAGTACGTAGGTCAGTAGTAATGCTTCAATCTGTAAACAGATTATTATAGCACATTTGTAATTAAAATATTAAAGTTTACATTTACACTACAATGTATATTTAGAAAATGGGACCACGCTACGCTTAATGTTATGCTTGAATATAACATGCTAGTGAGTATGTAATATTTATTATACTTATTTTATTGACCATAACACCTGCATTAGTTAAAAATGATTCGCAGATATTATTTTATAGGCGTTATATACTGTTATTAAACGTTCCGTATAAATGAGAATCAAACTATTCTTACTTCAAGTATGCTCAAAAAGCACTTTTGAATCCTCAGTATTCTGTCCGTTAATTGCAAATCTACCACTGGTTCGTAAAAGTTTAATCCGCTGAAAAGAAACCGGTAAGAAGCTCAGCGATTACCCTTTTAAAAATAGTTTTGTGTTACAAAGTGTATTTAAAATAAACACTTGTGGCCATCTTTTCCTAAAGAATGCCTCCATGCGTGTGAGTGTGTGTTATCACCAAGTTTTAAACGGAGTGCGTGAGTGTGAGCGTGTGTGTTTGTGCGTGTGTAAGTTTATGAGAGTGTATGTTAGATTTAATTTGTATTGCTACACATGATCTATAATTTATTAGAAATTCAAAGATTCAAAGGATTGATTTTTGAGCCAGATAGTTATAACATTTGTGCATTGGTTAATATTCAAATGGTAAATTAAATTTTTTTGGTTTATACTATTATATAATAAAATGCTCAGAACAAACGACGAGAAAATGAAGTTTTACAATTATTATGTGAGCAAACTAAGTCAGATGTTCGTCTGTTTTGAATAAGACTTGAATTAAAAGGCAATTGCTTCTGCTGATGTAGAATCGCACAGAGCATAGAGATATTTAGTTAGGAATAGTTTTGGTTTACATGACAAATAAAGCTATTATAATTATTTTATTAAATGTATAATGATTTATTATACTCGTATTGCCAGAGTATCGGTTTTAACACAAGGTTCAAGCGTATTCGGCTTAGAAATCTTAAAAAGGCTATCGTATTTGTTAGCATATAAAGCCTATATAATATAGATTTGACCTTTATAATAATATAAATAACAAGCAATTAAAAAATAATTAAGTCAACTTATAAGCTATTAACGACGAACTCATTACATAGAAACCTTTTTTGAAAGCTTGAATAAATTTCGCCAATGATTTTCAGTAGAAAAGAAATTTAATTTATTTTGAGAAAAGTATGTCTCATCCGCAACAAAATAAAAAAAGGTATTTTTAAAATTGTGTATACAAATAAAAAAGTGTTTTTTTTTCTATCAAAATTTTGAACAACATAGGGTAAACGTATGTAGGGAAAATGAGACCCAATAATATAATGCAATTATTTATTGCATTATACGAATAAATTACTTAACAATTATTTGGTGGGTTAACATGATATTTAGTAGTATGCTGGGGTTTTGACAAGAAGTGGCGATTTAATTAGGGGAGCGATTAGGGGAGCGGTTTTGACAACAGGAGCGGTGTTCTGTACGATGGCGTTGAAGCCGTTGTGGTCATCATCGGTGTACTGGACAGTCCCGATGGAGCCATCAGCCTCGAGTAAGGAGTATGAGCCCTTCACGACATCACCGTCACGGATCTCTTACTGCTGCTTCTTGTCACCGGTGAGAGAATCAGCGACGGAATAGGCAAACTGATATTTTGGGTAAGGCTAAAAACATTTATTGCTTTTAATATTGTGCTTTTAATAAAAATATAAATTAAATTTTATCTTAATATAAAAAGTTGGTGATATTTGATGAAAGAGACAGAAAATAAAAAATATAAACCCGTTCAGACAATATTGATCAGATAAGAAACACGTAATATTGGTAATCACTTATGATGACTTCTGGTTCGGCAATAATTTTAGCAATGGGGGAGCTGTAAATAATGGGTGCAGCGACCGCGCCGTAGCCAAGTGGGCTGGCGAGGACCTTGGCTCCAAGCGACTGGCGCACGATGCTCTGTGACAACACAACTGATGCTGGAGAGTAATTAATCGTAGCTGGAAGGCACCCTGCCTGCGACACCGCCACGACAGCGCAAAGACTTACGATCTGAAAAATATATTTCATGTACATAAAGAAATAATTCAGTTGAATAAAATCTACTCATAGTATACTTGTCGTCGTCGTCGAAATCTTTTCGGAACATCAAATACTCTTCGGAATTCATAATAAAAATGATATGGGAATACACGAATTTATTTTCAATCAATGAACCTAATGCACTATTTTAGTTGATTAAAACCATCTTCATATTGTGGTCCTTACGAAACCAGTTAGGGCCACGTGGTTTGGATATTTTTAGGTGGTTGGAGACAGAGTTTTTGATGGCCTCGCTGGCGCAGTGGTGCGAGTATTCGCTTTGCTAGCGGAGGTCCCGGGTTCGATCCCCGGTAGGACGAATTTAGGAAATTGTATTTTCTAATTTGTCTGAGTCTGGACTGGTGGGAGGCTTCGGCCGTGGCTAGTTACCACCCTACCAGCAAAAACGTACCGCCAAACAAAGAGATTTGTGTTCCGGTACGATGCTGTGTAGAAACCGTAAGGGGTATATCGCCTCTTAACAGATTAGCGCGCTTCCATCTTAGACTGTATCATCACTTACCATCAGGTGAGATCACAGTCAAGCGCTAATCTGTCAGCAATAAAAAAAGACATTTTAACCAATATACTATTATAAAGATAAGTCTTTACGCAACATATCAAACAAAGTGAAAATATGTTATCAGCGCATCATTTTAGCTAACGCTTTTTTCGGTGCTCTTTTCTGCCAAATTTAAACGAATTAATCTAGTTAGAAAATGAAATACAGTCATTTCAACTCACTTTAGCAAACATTATTTGTTTCTTAGACAAGGGTTGATTGATAATATCACATTAAAGTATTCTGTTTATATATACACACATACCTTTTGATGTTGTAGGGGTACCTGATAAGCAACCTTTGTTTTTGACCCTGATTTAGTTCAATGAAAGTTTAGAGTAAACATTCTCCATAATACACAATTTTTGTAAATCATTTTATACGATCCAAAATGTTATATTTTTAACCATTAGTACACTGTGTATCAATTAATGTCTATGAGAATGTAAGATTATGTATATTTACTGCACTTTATATCGACTAAGTACGCCTCTACAGTACAACTTAGAGAAATATAAAATTAGGATGAAATATTATCAAAACTCAAGTTGCCAACATATTAGTCTAAATTTTAAACACGTGGTTGTTTAAACATGTGAAACAATGCAGTCTAATTGTAAGAGGACTATGGTGGACTGAATGGCTACTTTTTAGTTAGTTCCCAGTTGTAAGATTACAAATATGTGCAATAATAAGTGTTCGGAATTCCTAAGGCATGAAAAATATTCAAGGATATTTCATCTCCTTCGACTGATGTCTCTGATCTCATTGGTCTAGTGGTTAGCATGATGGACTACAGACATAACGTCCTGGATCCTGAGTCTGATTTCTTTCCCGGATTTTATCGGATTCCCGTCATATCGGATTATGAGAATGAAGGAATAAAGAGTGCAATTCTCTACTATGCTACTGCTACTAACTTAATATTTTTTTTGACAGATGCCACCTATGACCCTAAAACTGGATGTTAGATAGAGTTCAAGTATCGCTGTTGAAAGAGGTACGTCTGACTGCGTTTGGTTACAATACAACATATTACAATACTATAAAATACAATACAATACATAAAAATAAAACAAAAAGACACAGAGAGATATATATGTCGGAGTGCAAGAGTCTGTGGAACGCTGGCGCCATCTGTGTATCGGCTTGGGGGCAGAGTCAATAAGTGGCAGTCCGGCGCGTCTCTCAGCAGTTCTCGAGTGGCGGTCTGCCGGAGTAATCGACTATTGAAACTGTCGCGTTCCTAGCTATTATTGTTAATGGCTTTGTGAAAATTGGTATCGGGAACATTAAATGATTGAACATTATAACCCAAGTTAATTAACAAAGTGTTTGATTGCACCAACATTACCCACGAACGCCCACAGAATAAGAAATTAAATAATGGATCCCATTAATGACGATGCCGGCGGAGAACCCTACGCCCCTGTGCTTTATGCTTCTCCGTTCTTTCTTATTCTCCGACATATATACAATTGATGGCCTCGCAGGCGTGGTATTGTGAGTTCGCGCTTTGCTAGCAAATGTCCTGAGTTCGTTCCCTTGCAGAGCGAATTAAGAAAATTGTAATTTCTGATTCGTCTGACTCTGGGTTGGTGGAAGGCTTCGACTGCGGCTAATTACCACTATCAGCAACGACGTACCGCCAAGCAAAGACATTTTTGTCTTCTGGTACGATGCGGTGTAGATACGATAAAAGGTAAATTGCCTAGTAACAGATTAGCGCATCTCCGCCTTAGATTGTATCATCACTTACCAACAGATGTGATCACAGTCAAGCGTTTAATGGGTATTCATCAATATAGTTTTGCCAACGGCTTACACTTAAAAGGCTAATATTTTTATGTAATTGTACTTATTACATAGCACAATTTTTAAATCTCTTTATATGCAAGTGACTAGTGTGGAAAACAATTCACGACAATGTTCAGCCTCATTATTATAGGCAATGTTTCCTAACTACTACAATTTAACAGTAACTTTACTTGAATATTTAGATTTTATTATCACTTATCATCGTGTAAAATTACAGCCAAGCGCTAACTTGTCAGTAATCAAAGAAAGTCATTTTTTCAGTCCGTGATAGAACTGCTGCATTTAACGTACGTTTAACCAATGCTCTAAGTCATTGGTTCTCAAACAGGATCTGGTGGAATAGCCCCCCAAAATTATTTATAAATAACCATTAAATAATATGTCTCAATTAAAAGAATGTTCTTATATAAATTTCAATCATAATTAGTAATCATGCGATATGGGATTGCATAAAAAAAGGTATTTGCTTGGTGTTTCGTTATCTTCAAAATTTGGGGACACTTCAAATTTGAAATCGCAAATAAGCTTTGTTGATTCAAGGTATGCATAGTATTTCATCATTCATTTATGTTTGAGTTGCACTTTCGACACGTGCAACATACATATATATGGATACAAATGTTTAGATATGATATATTCAAAAAAATTAAGGTAACATTTATAACAAAGGAGTCATTTTAATGCAAATTTTATGCAACAATGTAAATATTTAACAACAGTTCTTAGAAATGTTTACAAATAAACTCATTTTTATAAGACAGGGTCAAATCAAAGCTTGTATCAGTCCGGAATAAGCTACCACTTTATGTATATAAACTAAATACTAGATCGGGATATTAGCATTTTGCTATAATCGTAGAATCAATCATGTTCGTGAAAGTAAGTTAAAACTAATTTTATTAAGTAATAAAATGTATTATTAAGTATTTTATTGTAATGTAATTCCATGTTATGTCATACGTAATTTTGTATTCTATTTTTAGAATACTAGGTGACTCAAACAACTTCTTCGACGTCCACGAAAACAAAATTGGTTTCTTAGATTCCATTGGCTATATACGCCGCGACACAAGAATATTATGTACATAGATTTTTCATTAATGAAAAGCTGAGTTTAATTTTACGTAGTATAAAATGCTGTCGCTACCGCTTAGATCTTTTAAATTATTCAACCGATTATAAACAGTAGATTCAGAAAGGTTTAACAAATATACGTTGTATTCTCAAATCATAAACCTTACCAGCTTACAAGATAGATCAAATTTACGTCTTAAGGAATTGTAGAGTTTCAAAAGCTGTATTAAAAATTCTGCGGTGGTATATATGTAATTCTAAAGGACACGATTTGTTTTTAAACAACGGAGGCACAGCAGCTGGGCCATACGTTTCGTTCTGATTGGCAACAATTTTCATAAACATCAAATAGAGGCAAGCGTACATTAATTTTGCCCAGGTTAGCTAGGTCTTTAATAAATATATATCGATAATCGTGTCTTATTATTTCAGATCGTATCTCTTTGCGCTTTCGTGGCGGTATCGTCAGCAGGGCTCCTCCCAGCTGCGATTAATTACGCCCCAGCATCAGCTGTGTCGTCGCAGAGTATCGTGCGCCAGTCACTAGGAGCCAAGGTTCTCCCCAGCCCGCTTGGCTATGGCGCAGTCGCTGCACCCATCGCCTACAGCTCCCCCATTGCTAAAGTCATTGCCCAACCAGAAGTCAACGTAAGTTATTACTAATATTACCTGTTTCTAGCCAGAGCACGTATTTATTTATCTATTAAGTTTACCAACAGATTATACACTATACTGAGCTTAAAAGATTAACAAGTATATTTATGGTGTAAATCCAGTTACAGTCAAACCACCATGTTTTTTATTGCACATGTGCACATGTTGCACATTATTGCACATTATTGCACATGTGTTGTAAGTTTACATATAAAACAACTATACAATGTTAACGAGAATCGTATGTAATTGTATCATTCAGTCGGCATTCTCTTTCACAAGTGTACCAGATTGTCCACAAATTACAAATACTCATGGGGCGTTTAACATCTGCTCAAAATAGGTCTTAATCCTATCCTGGTATAAATCAAATTTTACATTAAGTAGATATGGTAAAAAATGTTTTTTATTTTATTTAAAGGCATATCCTAAATCAGTTCGCCTACTCCGTCGCCGATTCTCTCACCGGTGATAAGAAGCAGCAACAAGAGATCCGTGATGGTGATGTCGTGAAGGGCTCATACTCCTTGCTTGAGGCTGACGGCTCCATCAGGACTGTGCAGTATTCCGCTGATGACCTCAACGGCTTCAACGCCATCGTGCAGAACACCGCTCCTGTTGTCAAAGCTGCTCCCCTGATTGCTCCCCTAATTAAATCTCCACTTACCGTGAAATCTCCAGCATACTACTAAACATCATGAATACCTATCAGATAGTTGTTAAGTAATTTATTTATTGCAATATACAAATAATTTCAATATGATTTTTTTTTTGTTTCATGGCATACCTGTTATGACATATCATTATAAATGTTAAATACTTATAGTACATCTCATAAGTGTCTATATTAACAAATAAAAGATATTTCTTAAGCAGACTTTACTTAACTAATATATTTTTATACAATGTGATTACAAATTATCGTTATTTTAAAATAATTAATATATTTGTTAATATAAAAAAACAATAGTCTGTTTTTAGACAGATTTAGAGTTTGAAAGCTTAAAGCTTATCTATGATTTCAAGTAGTAGTTTAGTATGACTAAAGATGTGTGGTTTCGCAAATTTGTAACTTATTTTCAGTGATATCGAAATAGTTCTGCTAATTTCTAAGAGATGTAGGAAAATTTATTTATTTATTTATTTACAAACTCGTGAGTTATTGAAATATTAGCTTATTACAATTGCAACACTATTACGATGAAAGTTTGGAAGACTTATTATTATATATTATTCATAACTTATTGAATGCAGTAAGCAAAATATTATCGGTAGTTGTATATTGATTTAATCATATGTATAAATTTTAACTTAAATAATATTAAAACTTACCTTTCATTGTCGCTGGGAAATGTATTTATGCACCAACCCCGCCCGATAACTGGTCAGGTGTGTAGAGCAATATCCACTGAAACTCAATTCTCTATTGTCCCGGATGAGTCCGCCTGAGAATTCACGAAGTCCAGAGCATCTCTTTTATATATATAGATAAGAAACAAATTTTTAAGTTTTGTTTGTATTTAGAAATCTTATTAAGAATTAAATGAAATAGATTTTCATTAAAATATCTAAAATTATTAGAAATTATTAATTAAATTTTGTTTTTAAATTTAAAATTAAGAAAAGAGAAATTACGATATATTTTATGAAAAATAGTATATTAAATTATTAAATGGCGAGTGGCAAATTAAAATGCCACATTTTATTTGTAAATGTTAAAACTACCTAACCTTCAAACGAATGAGCATAAAAAAGCTGCTCATCTTGGTGACGCCAACAATCTTGGTGACAAAAACATTCCACGCCGACGAAGTCGCGGGTTCTATATATATATATATATATATATATATATATATATATATATATATACATTAGCATTTTTATTAATTTAGGCAAATTATTTTACAAATAAGAAACATACCCGCACTGTCATTTCAGGGTTTCCTAAAATTTACTTTTGATAGTTTCCATGATGTCAAAAAATTCTAAGTTTTACATACCATAAAATATATAGTTTGTAAATATGAAGTTTGATTTTTTAATTTGAAAATTATAATTTATTAAATTAACAACCTCGCAACCCCCTTTGCGTGTGGCATTTTGTAAAATCCGTTCTTAGCTGACCTCTACTCGGCAAAAGGAATATCCATACCAAATTTCATGTCTCTACGCCTTAAGGTTCCAGAGATATCGTGATAAGTCAATAGATACCTGGATACCTCTTTTATATATATAGATAAAGCAAAAATTCATTATATACAAACAAACCTCTTATGAAAGGTTCCAATAGACGGTGAAACGGCTTTCAATAGTAAGTTTAATTTATTAATTAATATAAAAACCTGTACATACATTGTTATCTACAAGAAAATGTATTTAAAGTTAAATGTAAGAATAAAAAAGTATTTTATTTACTATTAAAAATTTGAAAAAGATGCATTGAGGCAGTTTGTGACCCAATGGTAGGAATTAAAAAAGAGTGTTATAAAACAAAATAAATCATATTGAAATTCATTTGTATATTACAATAAATAAATTACTTAACAAGTATTTGGTGGGTTGACATGATATTTAGTAGTATGCTGGAGATTTCACGATAAGTGGAGATTTGATAAGGGGGGCGATCAGGGGAGCAGCTTTGACAACAGGAGCGGTGTTCTGCACGATGGCGTTGAAGCCGTTGTGGTCATCAGCGGTGTACTGCACAGTCCTGATGGAGCCATCAGCCTCGAGCAAGGAGTATGAGCCCTTCACAACATCACCGTCACGGATTTCTTGCTGCTGCTTCTTGTCACCGGTAAGAGCATCAGCGACGGAGTAGGCAAACTGATATTTAGGGTAGGCCTGTAAAATAAAGAAGTGCATTTTTTTTCCATATTTATATACCCAATGACGGAGTTGCTGGCGCAGTGATGCAAGTACTGTTTGTTCGCAGAGGTCCCGGGTTTGATTACTGGCAGGACAAATTTAAGACATTGTATTTTCTAATTTCTCTAATTATGGTCACCATAACAGCATAAGAAGCAAATATTTCAGCTTAAACCGCATCAACGGTTACCATCAGGTGAGATCACCGTCAAGCATTACCAGCATTAAACAGAACACCTTTCACCAATTTCAAACAGTTAACTAGGTAATATTTGTACAAACTTACGATGACTTCTGGTTGGGCAATGACTTTAGCAATGGAGGAGCTGTAGGCGATGGGTGCAGCGACTCCCCGTAGCCAAGTGGGCTGGCGAGGACCTTGGCGCCTAAAGACTGGCGCACGATGCTCTGCGAAGACACAGCTGATGCTGGAGAGTAATTAATGCCAGCTGGGAGGAGCCCTGCTGACGACACCGCCACAACAGCGCAGAGTGTCACGATCTAAAGTAATAAAACAGTATTACCGACTTATATGAGTGAAGGACAGTAGTAGAATAAAGCCTGAACTTTCTTGAAAAATAGAATTAATATTTTTCTTCACTGATTCTCTACAAATGAAAGATAAATTTTTATTATTTTTATATAAAAAAAATATTTAACATGATAAAAATGTTCATAACTCACTTTTACGAACATGATTGATTCTACGATAAAAGCGAATTGATAATATCCCGATCTAGAATTTAGTTTATATACATAAAGTGGTAGCTTATCTTGAGGTGGTAGGGGAAGCTGATACACAAGCTTTAGACATGACCCTGTCTCAGTTATCGAGAGTTTATTTGTAAACATTCTCTAGAGCTTTAGAAAAAAAAAATGTTTTTGCATATGTTCTAAATAAATTGCTTATCATTGGGTATTCTCTTAACAATTCAGGTAAAATATTTTTGTATATTATAAAGTAAGATTTGTAAGTATTTTTAAATCCTTGTTATATTTTGCATGTGTAAAAGGTGCTACTCAAATATGAATAAACTGGATGATGAAATTCTATGCATAACTTGAGTCAATATTGGCTACGCCAAAATGAACTGAACACACGTGCTCGCAACTTAAACTGTCAGATATGCATATGTTAATTGCAATAGTCCATTATTAATGAAATCTTGGATAAAATCCCATACCATATATCTATTTAATCAATGCACATTATCTATAGAATCATTTATAATTAGACACATATATTGTAGCATTTCGCATATTTAATAAATGAAATATTATGTAAATCATCCATCCATCTTTCATTATTCATCCAGTTAAGTATTTACTTTTCCTACAGGATTACTATAATATCAAGTCAATGTAGTCGTTTTGATTTATACTTGAGTTTTTTGTGTGCTCTTCTCAGAGCAGGGCGCGAAGGAACCTTCGTAGCTTTAGATTGTAAATAGTTCTTTAACAGCATCATCACTCAGTGAAATAATATATGAAAAAAACGATATTTGACGATTCAAAAGTGTTGTACAGGCCTACTTGAAAGAAGATATTTTGAAGTCAGTCAGTCAGACATTATACAGTCATTGGCGCAGTGGTCAGCATGTTCGGCTACAGACATGAGGCCTTGGCCTCGCGTCCCGGGTCAGGCGAATTAAAAAATCGATCTTAAGTTTTCTATTAAGATTTTGTGACGTTAAGCCGTCGGTCCAGCGTCTGATCTTTCTCCAGTCATATCGGAATGCTGTCACATGGAACTATAAATCGAAATATCGTGAAGGAATAGAGAACACTTGTATACTATGCCTGCCAACCCGTTGTGGAGCAGCTTGATGGGCCGTTGCGCTAAAAACCCTCTCTCCTATGAGTGAAGAGACCTCTGTTCAACACTGAAACGTTAATGGACTGCTACGTACTTTTATTATTAATTATTTGCACGACTAGGAGCGGTGTAGCAATCGCGGAAACTGACCTGAAGAATTAAACCGAAAATCTTCGGGTCCAATGTAAAAATCCGTGTTGCTGTATGGGTGTGAAACTTGGAAAGTTACTAAAGACATATCGCGCCAAATATAAGCCTGCGTCAACCGGTGCCTTTTCCGCATCCTTGGAATCTACTGGCCCGAGATTATTTCTAACGACGATCTTCTAGAAAAATGGCAGAAAATATCGATCGAACATCATATCAAGCGGCGTAAATGGAGATGGAGTGTAAATGGTCACACACTACGAAGGGACTCCAGTCATTTACCCAAACAGGCTTTGGACTGGAACCCGCAAGGTAAAAGGTGGCCAACCACGACAAACGTGGCGCCGCTCCAAGCTGGCTGAAGCGGCACACATTGGTATGACGTGGAGTGAAGTGAAGCGTGAAGCTCAAGATCGTTCGCGATTTAAAGTTACTGTGGACGCCCTCTGCCTTACCTAGGAGATATAGGACATTAAGTAAGTAAGCAATACAAACAAAGTGACGGATAAACAAACCCGTGTTTGGTTTTTGGTTACGTAGATTCTATATGAACCAATTTCAAAATCAGATATCAATTTCACTTAAAAATCGATGCGATATACATTACATTAATGATACCTTAAATTTTTCCTTGGTCACGGTATCACGCGTGAATGGCTGGACCAATTTAACTAATTCTTTTTTTTTGTTTTATTTGTTATAGTATATTTATTAGTCAATTCCTACGCCATTTATACACGAACTTTTTAAACAGAAAAAACTAATTAAACCCTTTACATGACTTTTCAGTAGATGGTGATGTAAATTTTTTTTCGCAATTACGGTTATTAATAAATTATAAATGCGGTAGAGATGAGAGCGTTGAGAACCATGAGTGGATTAAAACTGAGTGACAGAGTAAGAAATAGTGTGATAAGAGAATGTTGTGGTATAAAAGAAGACGTAATGACTAAAATTGAGAAAGGTATGCTTAGATGGTTTGGGCATGTAGAGAGAATGAACGAAAGGAGACTGACAAAAAGGATTTATGAGTCAAGAGCGAATGCGAAAGTTGGGAGGGTAAGACCAAGGCGACCGTTCCTGGACCAAATCCAGGACATTTTAAATAAGGGCCAGGTCAAGAGTACTCTAAACCGACGAACTTGTATGAAAGATTTAATGAGATTGAAAGAAGCGAAGGAGATATGCAAGGATCGTGACAATTGGAAGGATGTTGTCTCTGCCTACCCCTATGGGAATGAGGCGTGATGCTATGTATGTATGTATGTATTAAATTATATATGGAAATTGACTATGTTTTAAATATTGAGAATTCAAAATAGCTATATGTATTATATTAAAGGGAGTGTGAATGTTATAGTTGGAATTAAAAAAGATTACTTAAGCGACATCACAATCATCTCGTAATGTCTTTAAATTATCAGCTTCATGACACTTTCCACAACTTAGAGATCATAGTTGATTCAAAAACAATAACTGATTAATAATGTCATAATATAGTTCTTTATTCCAGTTTACATTAATAGTTTATCGCAATGTAGTAAGAGGACAGGACAGGTATGCAGTTATGACCCTGTCTTAGTTTATTGAAAGTTTATAAACATATCACAGTACCCAGTATATCACAGTACTGCATATACGCCAGAATGATGCAATAATTTCGTGAAATTAAGTTTCTTTTTTTAAATTATTCTCCATATTCATAGAAAGAAATGAAATTAAACATTGATATATAACTAACAAATATTTAACGTCTAAACAATATAGCATTACTCAGTTGTCTGCTTTGGGAAAGAAAAAAGATGATGAAATATTATGATAACATTGTATCAAGTAATTTCGCATATGCAAATGTAACTGTGTGAAAGTGAAAAATACTTGAGTATTAATCCTAGTACAGACTTAGAAATTAATGTACATTCCTCTCTAAATATAATTCTTCTGTACTTGTATATGTGACTAAAAACCTTTTTGTTAAGTAGATAATCTATTCACGACAATTATTATTCACGACGTCATCACTATAATTTAGATATTTCAGCTTTTAGAAAATATTTATTAAAATTTTTCGTGGGAAATGTTATCATAAGGTAAGTAAGTAGCAGCCCATTAACGTCCCACTGCTGGGCACAGGCCTCCTCACTCATATGAGAGAGGGTTTTTAGAGCATAGACCCACCACGCTGCTTCCTCCACTGCGGATTGGCATGCATAGTAAACAAGTGCACTCTCTATTCCTTCACCCTCATAGTCTGATGTGACGGTAATCCGATACAACCGGAGAGAGATCGGGCGCAGGACCGACGGCTTAACGTGCTCTCTGAGGCACGGGGGTGGATCACACCGCCAACTTCCCAACTTCAACAATGTTATCATAATATTTATGAATTTTTAAACGATAAAATGCGAAAATTAAAGTTGACTGTAATTTTTTCTTCTTGATTGTATAATTTTTGCTAAACTAAATAATTACCCTTGTTCTAGTTTTAAAATAAATTCTTTTAGACGAATTAATTTTAAGCTATTGTAATGCCTATGTATATTCTGATCAAATAAGATGATGATTGTGCTCTGAGATGACTTTTTTAATTACGAAGTATTTGCATGCTGTGAGTGGCAGAATATGTTGTAATATTAATAATATTGAAGACGATGTTATGTATCCATGTTCATGCAAATAAATAAATTTCATTTCATTTCAATAGGCATGCACTTGGCTGGTGTCACACATGATGTTAAGTGTTAACGCATCCTAGGATACACCATTCTTGTTTAAGAGGTGCATATTCACCCAGAGTTCAAAATCACCTGGATTTTAAGAGGCAAGGAATATGGAAACTATTAAAGCTTGCTTCAACTTTGCCGTGTGGTTTAGAAACGATTGGTTAGTTTGGTGTGGACTCGTTGGATGTCCACGTTTTCGGATGCTGTAAATTAATGATGAACTAAACCGATTTAAAAACTTATTTTGTGTGTACTTGGGTAAATTTAAACACATGTGACCCCTTAACCTTTCTGTAAAAATCATCATAATCATTATCAAAAACAACAGTTTCAGTTTTAATAATGCTAATGAACTTATTTATTAAAAAGATTAATTTATTATTTGAGTTCTATATTCGTCTACCCAAAAATCTGTTTTCTTGAAGAGTCCACGCCTTATTGGATTCCAATTTACACTAATCTAGGCCTGAAGAGACTAAATAGGTTATTTATTACTCCAAGATTTTAACCGAGACTAACGAGTCAAATCAAATCAATTGCGCATAAAAATAAAGAAGGTAAGGTAAGATAAGTAGCAGCCCATTAACGTTTATCTGCTAGCCACAGGCCTCCTCACTCATAAGAGAGAGAGGGTTTTTAGAGCATAGACCCCCCACGCCGCTCCACTGCGGATTTGGAGGTATAGTACACAAGTGCACCCTCTATTCCTTCATTCTCATAGTCCGATCCGACACGACCGGAGAGAGATCAGGCGCAGGACCGACGGCTTAACGTGCTCTCCGAGGCGCGGGGGTGGATCACACTGTCAGCTTCCTAACTTCGGGCACATATTGAGCAATCTTAATAGAAAACTCCATAAATCAAATTGACTTTTGAATTGGCCCGACCTGTGACTCGAACCCAGGACCTCATGTCTGTAAGCGAACATGCTAACCACTAGACCAAATAGAGAAAATAATATATAATATGACTTTAGGATATGTTACGCTATATTGAATCAAAACGCACGTATTCAAGGAATTATTTCTGCCTTTATTAATAATACTAAAGTCCCATTGCTAGCTGAAGTACTAAGAATCCAACATCTAATGTAATATCAACATGTACATATAAATATATTTCACATACTTTCACATTGTTTCATTAATTGACAAAAGCCATGCATAGAGATTAAGTGAAGACATTATTTGATTGTTTCTATTAAATGATATTTTGACGTTTATTGAAATTACAACTTCGAAATACATATTAAATTAAAATTTACACAGAGAATGATTTTAAAAGAAGCCAATGGCTAGAATGATGGGTTTTGTAGCTGCTTTCTAATAAAGTAAAGTGTAATTAAAGTTCCTAGAAAATTTTACCAAAGCAGACTATTTCATAGGGCGACAAAATTTCACAATGCCCATTGCACAAATATAATTTAAATAAATGTCATAAAAATATCTAACCAGCACATATCCCTCTTATTATAAATATAGACTTTCTCTACATACACAATATTTTCACCTACTAGTGCTGTTATAAAACATATGATCTTTTTTTAAATTACTTTAAATTTAATACTGGAGACTAATTATGTTAGATAGTATAGTTTTCTTTATGTTAAACGTGAATCGAGACCCTTAATAAATAATTACTGTTTAATCATTAAAAAACTCGTCATTTAAATAACGCATAAGCTTCTAGACTAATTTACTCCCATAGCATTAAATCATAGGCTCACCATAATGCTCTATTTGTACTATAAAAGGTTAATGTTTCTTCAATAATAATGTGATAATCATGAAAAAATATATCAGGCAAGGAAATACAGGGTGACAACCTTCTCACCCTGTTTTCCCGTATAGTGGTAGTATAAAAAAATTATATATACATATCATTTCAACTTACAGAACTAAGGCAGGCTCAAGGCCAGGCCAGGTAAGTATTGTATACAGTAGTAACATGTGTATAAAGTAAAAATTATAGTTTTGTGGAATGTAAATAAAGTCATCTGTTAACCAAAGTTGTACCATTTGTTCTCAAAGTTGTACCATGTAAACTTTTGTTGGTCATGAAGTAGGCTATACATTATTTCTGACAAAACATGCATATAATCACACACACACACACACACACACGCGCGCGCGCGCGCGCGCGCACACTCACACGCACGCACACACACATGTTTGCATGGTCTTTCATTAACATAACACACTGATTTTCAATTAATTAAATAATTTATTTGCAAACTACAAATGTTATATTACATTTAATGTGTCATAACACCTGACAACTAATCTGTGTAGAGTCCTCCTAATACAGGTTTTCTTTTAAACTTACAAGGAGGTCACTGCCTATAATTGTTGATGAAATAAAAAATGTAATATGTAATGTAATGTAAGATTATTAAAAAATTCACATTCACATAACCATTAGAACTATAACACGCCTATTTTACATTGGTTAATATGCTGAATTTGCTGGTGGAAGAATTTCAAGTGTAGAAGTCAGTGATTTGCTACCACTGTGCCGCGGCACTTTTGTGTGCCGCCAAATTTTGCAAATATATAATAATGTTAATATTATTAAATTTTATCATTGAAAAAGAAAAACAATTTTATTATTAGCTTGTAATTAATCCCTTCATAAACGTTTAGCTATTGTTGTAGTATTTATTAGTTTATTTCGTGTATTTAAAATTTTTGTCAAACTATGCAGTGTGTAGTAGTAAGTAAATAATTTTTGTATTTTTCTTTGTGTGCCGCCAAATTTTGAAATCTTTAAATATGTGCCGCAACAAAAAAAGGTTGAGAATCACTGGTATAGGTAATCACAAATAGACCCATAGCGGTGCGTGGTTGAGTTTATCAGTATAGCTACTATTTAATAAAACAAAGACATTTTTGACTTGATTTGTATATTGCAATAAATAAATACTTAACAAATATTTGGTTGAAGGGTTAAAATAATGTTTAGTAGTATCCTGGAGCTTTGACAAGGAGTGGAGACTTGACAACTACGGGAGCTGCCTTAACACCGGTGTTCTGAACGATGGCGTTGAAACCGTTGTGGTCGTCAGCGGTGTACTGCACAGTCCTGATGGAGCCATCAGCCTCGAGCAAGGAGTATGAGCCCTTCACGACATCACCATCACGGATCTCTTTCTGTTGTTTGTTGTCACCAGTGTGTCCATCAGCGACGGAGTAAGCGAACTCATATTTAGGGTAGGCCTACAAAAGTATAAATTCTATTAGATGTCCATATTAAATGCATTCTTTAATATTAACGAAAGCAAAGTATATCGTCGTAGTCGTCATCGTTGCATATAACAGATAATATTGGTAATCACTTACGATGACTTCTGGTTGGGCAATGACTTTAGCAATAGGGGAGCTATAAGCGATGGGTGCAGAGACTGCGCCGTAGCCAAGTGGGCTGGCGAGGACCTTAGCGCCTAAAGACTGGCGCACGATGCTCTGCGAAGACACAGCTGATGCTGGAGAGTAATTAATCGCAGCTGGCAGGAGCCCCGCTGATGACACTGCCACAACAGCGCAAACACAACAAGTAACACATTATTTCCTTTAGATAAGAGTGACGCACGTGAAGCAGAATGATGAATACAGCAAAAACAATCGAGCACCTAAGTTCTTTTTTAAGAGCGACTTACTAGTGCCAGAATTTAAACATTTGATTCCTCTTATCGGGAACACAAGGGTCTCAAACCTCACTCATCATGGATTAAATTAATATCAATTTACATTAATAACAGACTAATATTTATAACTCTATAAATATTTAACTTTTAAAAGCTTCTATATAAAACTATCCATGTATCTTCTTTGTAAACTTCCGGAGTGTTATGAGGGTGTAACATAATTCAACTTTAGATATTGAAATAAGAATTGTACGATTTACACTCCTTTTTTATAATACTCCAAAAATCATACGTATATTTTTTTGTTTGGTTTATTTTGAAATTCAATAATATCAATTTCAACTCACTTTAGCAATCATGATTGATTCAAAGACAATAGACGATTGATAACATCGCGATCTAGTATTTAATATATATACGTAGTAGTAGCTTATCTCGGTGTAGTAGGGGAACTTGATATGCAGGCTTTGACCCTGTCTTAGTTCAATGAAAGCTTGGAGTAAACATACTCTAGCGCATTAGAAAATTATTCACATTTTTTGCACATGATTTGAGAATGTGTGAATTGGACTTCTATTAACTATCAATATATCAAAGTATGTATATATTGACGGTGGAAAGCAAACACCTAGGAAGCCCCAAAATCCAAAATTCTTCATTTGAATAGTATAACTTTTCAAACTTATAAAAAGAAGCTTTTGACATATTTCTAACGTAGTTCACCAGTAGAGGTCCAGAGTTAAATAGGAAATATTTAGGAGATTTTGTTTTGTAATTTATCTTTGTCTGACGTATCGTCAAGCAAAAAACAAGATTCTGACATTTGCATCATTTATCATGTATATATCTTTTTTTTATTGTTTTGGCGCTTGACTGTGATCGCACCTGATGGTTAGTGATGATACAGTCAAAGATGGAAGCGCGCTAATCTGTTAAGAGGCGATATACCCCTTTACGGTTTCTAGACAGCATCGTACCGGAACACAAATCTCTTTGTTTGTTGATACGTCTTTGCTGGTAGGATGGTAACTAGCCATGGCTTAAGCCTCCTACCAGTTCAGACTCAGACAAATTAGAAAATACAATTTCCTAAATTCGTCCAACCGGAGATCGAACGCGGGACCTCTGCCACCAAGGCGAGTACTCGCACAACTGTGCCAGCGGGGCCGCTTGAAAATTATAACGGATGAAATGCGTCATTAGAGTCACGAAGATGTGCAGCGTTTTTTATGCTAATTGATTTGAAGGTTAGGTAGTTTTAATATTTACAAATAACATGTGGCATTTTAATTTGCCACTCGTCATTTAATAATTTAGTATACTATGTTTTATTAAATATGAAATGTTTCTTAAATTCTCTTTTCTAAATTTTAAGTTCAAAAACAAAAATTAAGTAATAATTTCTAATATTAACAAAAAACACGTGGCATTTGTATTGACAATTCATCATTTGAGACTTCAATATTTTTATGTCAATTAAATTCCTAACATATCTTCCTTTTTCCCTCCCTCTAAGTCTGGGAAATGTAAACATGTATATTTGTATAAATATAAACAAGAACAAAAAATCTGTTTGCCAAAGAAGTTTCACTTCTGACATGTGTTCTGTCACACGCACTTTTAATGAAAATTTTTACCTACTATCGGATAATTTTTGTGTTGCTTTTTCATATTTTCCACACTGAAATTTTACACATTTAGATGATTGCAAAAAATATATCAATTTATTACGTGCACTTACTATTACAATTGGCGGACTACAAATCGATTTCTATAATTTGCAAACTTTTCAAGATTCAGTAGATAGCTCTAGCAAAAAATGAAGCATGCCTATATGGAATTCATAAAGGCTTTGCAATAAAAACCTCGCATATACAAATTTAAAAAAAAATAAGAATAATATATTTTGAAACCTCGTATTCACCGTCTTGATAATTACAAAAACTTGGTGTCAGTTTAAGACCACACGAGAGAAGCGAAAACTTCATCAAGGCGGGGTTAATTGTACGACATGTACATATTTATTTCTGAATTCATAAAGGAATAATGTTAACATTATACATAACTATACTTGTGTATAAGTTATTGTCCAAAGTGTATTTATTGTCATCAACCCTTACTAACATTATAAATGCGAAAGTTATACCTCCGTCTTTCGCGCATTTACGCTAAAACTACTTGACCTATTTAAATTTGGTATACAGATAGTCTAGAGCCTGAGAAAGGCCAAAGACTACTTTCAACTTAGACAACATAGATCGTCACTAAGAATAAGTTTCCCCACATTCCCATGGAATCCGAATATAAAACCAATAACGACTACTTATTGCGAGATCTCCATAATTATTCACCAGATTGACTTGAAATTCGGAGTACGAGTGTACTATCCTCTTGCGACGTAATCACATAAAGAACTTGTTTCCTCATATTCCCACCTGATTCGGATAAAAGCATTAGAGATTTCCTTTACCATTCATCTATCGGTGACTCTGGTTCTACTACGGATCTCTCCATTTCTGGTTCGATCACATAGAGAAACTCCGAGCATACCCCTTTCCATCGCACCCTGAGCGACTCTGAAATTCCGCATGAGGCCCATAGTCAACGACCATGTCTCAGAAACGTAGGTCATCCCTGGCAACACGCACTGTACGAAGACTTTGTCTTCAGGCACTGAGGGATATCGGACGAAAATATCTGGCTTAGCTTCCCGAACGCTGCCCAACCGAGTTGAATTCGGCGGTTGATCTCCTTCTCGAAATTGTACCTACCTAGCTGGACTATATGTCCCAGATATGTGTACTCGTCAACAATTTCGAGAGCTGAGTTCTCCACGATGACTGGGTGAGGCGGTACATGGATATTAGACATAATTTTCGTCTNCTTAATCTATTTAAATTTGGTATACAGATAGTCTAGAGCCTGAGAAAGGCCAAAGACTACTTTCAACTTAGACAACAGAGATCGTCACTAAGAATAAGTTTCCCCACATTCCCATGGAATCCGAATATAAAACCAATAACGACTACTTATTGCGAGATCTCCATAATTATTCACCAGATTGACTTGAAATTCGGAGTATACTATCCTCTTGCGACGTAATCACTTATAAAGAACTTGTTTCCTCATATTCCCACCTGATTCGGATAAAAGCATTAGAGATTTCCTTTACCATTCACCCTTTAATTTGATTCCTGATGTTCCTCTCGCGACGTAAACTTGCACTTATCATAGGATAACGGAATCCTAAACTACGCGGGTAACAGCTTGTTTTATAAAAAGTCATAATTATTGGGAGGATACCGTCGTTGTTATTTACCAGCCTAATTGCAAAAACGTGATGCCAAACAAGAAAAGTTGCGTTTCGGTGCGATACAGCCTGAGTGACTCTGAAATTCCGCATGAGGCCCATAGTCAACGACCACGTCTCAGAACCGTAGGTCATCCCTGGCAACACGCACTGTACGAAGACTTTGTCTTCAGGCACTGACGGATATCGGATGAAAATATCTGGCTTAGCTTCCCGAACCCTGCCCAACCGAGTTGGACCTCCTTCTCGAAATTGGACCAACCTAGCTGGACTGCATGTCCCAGATATGTGTACTCGTCAACAATTTCGAGAGCTGAGTTCTCAACGATGGCTGGGTGAAGCGGTACATGGACATTAGACATAATTTTCGTCTTATCCACGTTCATTTTCAGCCCCACCTGTTGAGAAACTCTGCTAAAGTCATCAAGCATTGTATTGGGATCTTCGAGTATCTCGAAGATCTCGAAGGACATACTGCTACTAATGAATTTTTTACATCAAAAAGTAATCAAGTTAATTACAAATGTAGGTTTAGTTTCGTAAACATACTCAATGAGACTATACAGTTGTAAACTTAATTGCAGTAATATAGTTGTAGATCACTATGCACATTTGTTATGAATCAATCAGACACAGTTGACGCAATAAAAATTAATGTTACTACAAATATTTAATTACTGTTATTGTGTAGTAATACTCCTACTATAAATTGCATAAAAACATTTCGAGAGAATGGATCAATCATTGAACTTGCTCTAACTAAGGTCGCAGAGCAAGTTTGACAGCTTCCACTACTAATCTTATTATCATATGCCGAGTATAAAAACATGATTTGGCTATCTCACTAATCATTCAGAACTTTAGTGTTTAGACAAACAAACATGTTCTCAAAAGTGAGTTTTAGTTCCAAGTGTTTATACTACATAAATTTTCAATTATGATAGAGAATATATATTACACTTGTACGATTATAGTATACTGTAAACTCCAGAAGCGATCTTCCGATTAAAATAAAATCTAATAAATATATATTACTAGACCCATTTTAATTGGGTTAATTGAACTTTTTGGATACTATATTAAATAAGATGTCGAATAATCTCATTGAATATGCTGATACATTTTTATAATTTAATCAGGTGCTAATTAACAATCGTTGTTAATTCATCACTGACAGATATTTCGTAAACGTAGCCTTCTAAATGTTTACTTGTTACATTAACAGAAAACAAAGATAGATGTAATTATATAAAAATTAGGAAGAAATAATGAAACTTTCATTGATACCTTTATTTTTACAAATAAATTTTACAGTGGCAAGTACAGGAAATCAAATTCAAAGTAAAATTCCATCAACAGCAAAAAAAAATTCTAAAGTATACATTAAATATTATTATTCGTTGATAATAATATTTAATGTATAAAAATAAAAAAAAATATTATTTTTGTACATTAGTTTGTATAAGCATTGTACATTCATAATTTGTCATTGTGTTTTTAAGGTGTACAATAAAGAGTATTATTATTACCAATAATTAACTATTCTGTTCATTTTATTGATTTCTGTGTCATATTTAATTAATTGTTTTTTCGTTAAACATACTTTATTATAATAATTTAAATTCTTTTTTTCAGTTGGTTACTCTCTTCGCCGTCGTAGCCGTATCATCGGCTGGACTCCTCCCAGCAGCAGTACATTATTCCCCAGCATCAGCTGTTTCTTCACAGAGCATTGTACGTCACGACCAACCCCTTGCCGCCAAAGTCATCTCTCCCATTGCTAAAATAGCAGTAGCTTCCCCCATCGGATACGGTGCAGCTCCATTAGCATACCAAGCCCCAATTGCCAAAGTCATCGCACAACCTGAAATTAGTGTAAGTTATTTTTTATAAAACGACTTATTATTCAATTTCTACGATTAGTTGACGCTCTTCCAAACGAAAACATATCTTATTTTAAGGTTGTGGTAAATGAGACTTGATATTAATATAGTTTAAGTTGTGTTATTGTTTTTAAAGTACTTATTCTAAAATTATGCTGACATAGCAACAGTTTTATGGGTGTTTATGGTTGCTCTGAATGTCTGGGGAGAATGCGTTAAATGCTCCCTCTCACCACCCAAGGAGGCAACTTAATCCTCTGGTGTTTTACTAACGGTTAAAGACTGTAGGTTTTATAAGTCTTTCCCCTCGCCGAGTCCAACACTCCTGATCCATGGGTCGGAGCTTCCTGGACTCCTACCGGCTAAAACACGGCGATGTGGCAAACGCTCCGAGGTCACGGGAATACTGTCTCAAGAGAATCTTCTGTAATCGTCGCTATCGAAAGCCGCCCACTTGAGGGGCCTTGTGGGTTCCATGTCCCTTCTTCTCTCCGAAGGCGGCATTCCCGGAGCACCTGGTATGCTACCTATCCCCTCACGGGAGCTGTATCTGCGAGACAGCAGATCGCAAGCGAAGCGAATAACCACAAGCAAGCAGATTTCAACCATTCTTACTTTACGTGAATGCCGAGCATAGGCGAAATTATAAAAACACAAATTTCAGAATTGTTTGCAGCTGGTTAAAAATATATACCAAATGAAACGGTTATTACAACGTTTACATCATAAAATTTATTATACTAAAATCATCGAGTTTACATATTATCATATGTCATATAAAGTTCTCCGCGAAGTGTACTGAGTATATCCCGATCCCGTGAGAATATGGGTAAATGTTTACTTAGCGTTAATAGTGCAAAACATTAATATTTTTTTTAAGTGCCTGTAATATTTTCTGTCAGGTTAGTATTTGACTGTGACCAATAATACAGTCTAAGATGGAAGAGCTCTAATCTGGTAAGAGGCTTCATACCGGATCACAATCTCTTGCTTGGAGGTAAGTCTTTGATGATGGAGTGGTAACTAGCCAGGGCCGAAGCCTCTCACCAGTCAAAAATTCAATTGGTTGAATATTATTTGACATGAGTGAGTGAGTGAGTGAATGAATGTAGTAATATAGCATCATCGATTTTTCTTAAATATTGTATGAAACCGTTTTGGCTTACATTGGTTGGACGATCTGTGACAGACATCGATAGAAGTACTATTTATGTTTATATAAGTAGATTTGTTTGAATGTTTAGCAAAAAGTTTCATTAGCATATCATAATAAATTTTATATGTTAACAGGCCTACCCTAAATACGAATTCGCTTACTCCGTTGCTGATGGACACACTGGTGACAACAAGCAGCAACAGGAGATCCGTGACGGTGATGTCGTAAAGGGCTCATACTCCTTGCTGGAGGCTGATGGCTCCATCAGAACTGTCCAGTACACCGCTGACGACCACAACGGCTTCAACGCCATCGTCCAAAACACCGCTCCTGCTGTCAAGGCAGTCGTCAAATCGCCACTCCTCCTCAAAGCTCCAGGATATTACTAATTGAACTGCTTAACTATATATATAACGAAGTGTTACATTTAAGGTTCTCATAAAAGTGACTGTTGATTTATTATTTATTAAAATATAAGAATAAGCTCATTAAACTGTACTTTTATTAAATTCCTTCAATTAATTCACACACCGCTATATATATCTTGTCCAAATGCTCAGTCGTTAATAAGATACTATTAAATCACCCATTCAAGTTCGATATATTTTTTTAAACTAGTAGTTGATAGCAGTTGGATGTTGATACAGTTTTAAGTAAGAAGTATTCTTAAATTTCTTTTTTCTATTAGTCGTTTGGTTAAAATTTAATGTCTTTCATTTATATTAACACTTGGTAGAGGTGATTAAGTATAAAAAAATTTCAACCTTATTTGCTATTGCTTTTTCCTAGCAAAATCTTGTTAGTTCACATTTTTAACTTATACGTGAACTTTAGATTAGAAAAACGTTACAAGAAAGTATATGAGAATACATATACCTTCGTTATATTAAATTGATAATCTTTATTAAAATAGACACGTCAAGAAACATTCCAGGACAATCCTTTCGGAAGTTAATACTGTACTGTTGTGTTATTATGTAAAAAAATAACCCAAAAAGGTCTGCCTTTGTATTTAAAAGTATGCTAGTAAAGAAAGTATATTTCATAAAGTCGTCAACAATGGATTCTTCGCACCTATTGAATTAAAAGATATGAAGTGATAACGTTCATAATTTACGTTCACTCTCTTTAGAATGGTATATATTTCTTTTAAATGTAAAGTATAGGGAATTGAAACAAATTTAAAAATCATTCTTATATAATTTTTTTCGCTCTATGGTGCTGATAGGTCTTTTTTTTGATCAAGTATATAGAAATTAAAATCTTTAACCAAACGGTAAACATATGCATGTAATGCAGTTTTCTTTATTATATCATTAACTTTATCTACATAACAAAATATTTTACAAAAATTACTATTAAGATTGTACAATAAACTAACCGCGGATTTTAAAAAATAACTAACCACTAGGGACAATACTTGAACATAAAGAAAATACTATAAATATACACATTTAAGAAATTGTGACGGTTTCCGATGAAATTGTGGTATTTCATATTAGGTTGCTCATATCATTCCTTATAGTGAAACAGTTGAGGCGATGGTCAAAAATATTTAAAAATTAACACTCTTATAAATATTAAATCTTTTTATTGGAACAGTCCTCTGCATTACTTGATTCAAACAACAACTACTGACTGAAAGGATCCTAGTAAAGGTTTCTTGCGTACGACGAACCCATGAAAAACTCAGTGAAACATCGATTCTGTGTTATTTTAGTACGATGTTAAAGTACTAAAAGTATTTATTTAATATAAGTAGGACTAAAAAAAGGTAATGTAAACACATTGAAAAATTCCGAAAACTGCAAATCCAGTTAACGTTTATCAGACAAATCTTGTTAAACTGAATAAGTAAACCTCGGCAACGCCCAAACAATACCATCATCTTGATTGCGATATTATTTCGAATACTCATTATTGTTGCTAGACTAGTATAGATGCGACGAAATAATTCATTCGAAAACTCGATAAAATAACATACTTTTAACAACAAACAAAATACATGCACGCGCACGCTTATAAAAATATAAATATTTTCTAAATTCGACTGTATTTAGACCAATAAAGAGTTGAAAAAAATGTTATGTTATGTTAAACCATCCAAGTTTAATCATGTTATAATCAAGGCTAATCTACTCGCATTGAAAAAACATCAAAAGATATTTATTACATAGTCGCCATGGCTAAATGCTCTTTTACGTTATTTATTCATGTCACTTTAGTTTATAATTAAGGCAAGGTAGCAGCCTATTAACGTCCCACTGCTGGGCACAGGCCTCCTCACTCACATGAGAAGGGGATATTAGAGCATAGACCCACCACGCTGCTCCACTGCGCTTTAGCAGGCATAGTACACAAGGGCACTCTCTATTCCTTCACTCTCATAGACCAATGTGACGGGAATCCGACACGATCGAAAAGAGATCATAATTGCAAAGATTTATTACTTACTTAACTTTATTCAAGTGATGATAGACCGTCTTCTATATCTTGCTTTTCGAATACTAAGTGTTTAGTAAAGATTTTCAGCAGAAATATTATCGTGACGATTATATTACATTAAGATATCATAGAACTGAAAGATTTGTAATAATTAAACACTATTAGGATTAAGACAAAAGTTACAACGATGGTCTTTTTATACAAATAATATGGAATCATAACAAAAACCTCTGCCAACATTTTTGCTATTACACTAACAATGTATTTAGAAAGCATCGATTTTATCAGGAGAATCGGATCCATATTATTTTTACACAATAACCGAATTGATGAAGCCAAGTCGATAAAGTTTTGGTGAATTTATATAATAGATATTAGAAAAGTATAAAATGGTAAAATATGTTTCGTTAAATCAACAGTTCGCCGGTACATCCCGATAGCGACGGTTCCTCTCAAGTACATAACAATGATTTCAAAGGTATTACTTCTTTCATAATTATAATTTCATAAAAAAAAACTAAAAAAATTCAGAGAATATAAATCAAAACATTACTTAAGTTCGAAAGATTTGAAGTTTTAGATATCACACCATAGCGACAAGGTACTATGATTTTAAAAATGTGATCAGATATAATAAAGTGACAAAATGTTGTGATCAATTCGTGATCAGATAATTAGTTAAAAAATGATGATTCGAATTAAGATAAAGTAATAATGAAACACTTTAATTTACATTGTCTTTCTTTATCACTGTCATCTTGAAATTATGTGATTTTTTTCAGATGTTTGCCTTCATTTGCATCGTAAGCTTCAGCTCTGCTGTATTAGTTGACACAAGTGAAGGACTCAATGGAGAATCCTATAGTTCCAACATCGGAAACAGCTGGCAAATGGTAAAATTGTATCCTTCTAAGCCGCTTTTCAAATACAATACATACGTAAGTTAAACCCCCAATACGAATTGTTTAAAATATCTCAAATCATTATCGTAAATAACAATTTAGTCAATTAGGATTAATTAAGACTAGATAGATTTTATCAAAAGCAAAACATAAAGAAAATCTATGAAGAATTTTACAAGAGTTCAGCTTAATATTTAATAAAACATAATTTTGTGCTTTATTATGTATTACATTTTAGGCTTATCCAAAATATGAGTTTGAATATGCAGTATCAGATAAGACCACTGGGGATCATAAGCAACATCATGAAACAAGGGATGGACACAGAGTGCGTGGGGCATATAGTTTGGTAGAGCCTGATGGCTCTTTGAGAAAAGTAGAATACGATGCAGATGATTTTAATGGGTAAGATAACCACTACATTTCTGTCATCTCAATCCTAAAAATATCATATTGGGTTGAGAAATAATGATGAGATGAGATGTCTTTTAACAACGACTGTCACTGTCTGACATTTAGCTTTTCACTTACAGATTTAATGCCGTGGTAAGCAAAGGTGTTAATAAGCATGGCGACAACGCATTTTCTATATTTGGACATACGAGACAATATTTGCCTATTGGAAATGGTGTTAAAATAAATCAATATTTCCCAAGCAAAAGCTATCAATATCATGAATCGATCGTTAGTGGTGACATCGGAGAAAATAAACCTGTAAATGAAAAACTAGCTGACAATAACGGAGAAGAAGTTATTGTACAGAATGATGCTATTGATACTGGAGACACAATTAATTCGGAACCAGTACAAGTGGAGCAAAACGTTGAAGAAATCGAAACACCTGTTGAAACTGTAAAATCATTTGAAATTCCAGCCCACTCCTTGTCAATCGAAGCAACTACTCCCGGTTTAGTTAATGATATCAGCCTAAATCAAAACACAGAAAATATATCCCAATTACCAGTACCTGAACAGCAGGCTGATTATCAAGGCAAAATTCTTGACACCGACAAAGTATACATTGACGACCATGGAGATTCTGAAGTGGCATCATCGTATTATCACTCCAAAATCTATTATGTAGGATTTTAAGAGATTATCGAAATATTTTAAAATAGTGTCATAATCATCTGTTAACTATTTATGAAATTTAGTTACTATATAATCGGTTAAGTAATTTTTTTATTGTTGAAAATAAAGCGATACATAAGTAACACAAAGTTTAATTATATTGCATAATGACCCAGGATAATCATTTTTAATAAAGGTTTTATGTAGGACAGTGCCATTATTGCCATATATTTAATTACAAATATATATTCGCATGAGATTATTTAGTATTATATAATTCAGTAATGAATCAGAAGATAACACCGAGACTAAGCTTACATTCTTATACGATCTTTTAATGCCTTAAATCTTTAATATGTTATGCCTGACCTGACAATCGTGATTTTTTATCATATGTTAGTTAATAGTAAACTTTATCAAAGACCTTTAAAATGTTATGTATCTATGATTTAAAAAAGAATGTAAATAGAAATCTCACCTCCTAAAACAGGTTAAATTTCAGTTGCTATAATAATAATATTACGTCTATTTTTAAAGCATCTATAATTCCGAAATATATGTATTTAAGCCTTCTTTAGACATGTGTCTTTACAAATGTCAGTAACTTGTGAATACAAGATTTCAAATCCTACTTTTGTACATAACACATTATTTTACGATGCATTTCAGTTGAACGAAGAAATTACAGCGATCCCAAATGCAGGCGCAATTTACATTAAAGTTATGCATATATAGACATTTTCATTCGCTCAAACCAAATATACAGGTTTTAATCATAGATATAAAAAAGTGGCTTAAATATAACATATTTTTTAAATCTCAACCAAATGTAATAATAAAACATCATTTTTAAGTTTTGCCTTATTTAGTTTGCATTCCAATCGTGTAATTTACTTAATTAGTATAAGCAAATATTCAGATTCATTGAAGATCTGTATGGCGCAATGGTGCGTGTATAGTCTTTGCTAGCATAGATCCCGGGTTCGACCCTGGTAAAGTTAATTAAGGAAATTGCATTTTCTAATTTCTCTAAGTCTGAACTGGTGCAAGACTTCCGCTGCCGCTAGCTACCTCATCAGCAAAAGACGTACCGCCAAGCAAGAGATTTTCCGGTACGGTGCTGTGTAGAAACCATAAGAGGTAAATTGCGTCTTACCAGATAAGTGCGCTTCCTTCTCAGACTGTATCATCACTTGCCATCAGGTGTGATCACAGTCAAGCGCTAATCTGCCAGCAAGAAAAAATCATTTCTGTTATTAAATGTTTTGTCATGAAACATATATATGTCTAAGTAGCAGCCCATTAACCTCCCACTGCTGGGCACAGGCGTCCTCACTAATATGAGAGAGGATTTTTGATGCATAGACATTAGCATAGCATTGCAGATTGGCAGGCATAGTACATAAGTGTACTCTCTATTCCTTCACTCTCATAGTCTGACGTCACGGCAATCCGACACGACCGGAGAGAGATCAGGCGCAGGACCGCCGGCCTAACGAGCTCTCCGAGGCACCGAGGGTGCATCACACCGCCAAATTTTTCCCATCTTCGTTCATTTCAGAGCCCAGTATTTATTCATAATTGGGAAAATCTTAATAGGAAACTCAATATCTATATAATTTCGAATTGGCCCGAACCGGGACTCGAACCTAGACTGCATGTCCACGGCTTAATAATTTTCCAGAAGGTAAACTGACTTTTACCGTCTTATTTTTAAAAATGATTAGTTTCTTTGGACAGAGTTATTGGTTCTCCGCATATAAAGCCGTTTCAAGAAAAAATACCATTGAGGGTTTCTCTGTCAAGATACACTTCCGTCTTTCTAATAGCAAATAGACTAATTTGAAAATACAATTTCCTAAATTTGTGTCTTCCGGAGTACCAGGGTAGATTGTGTCTAATGACCCTACGGTGCTACACTAAAGGATGAGGAGGGTATCGCTGGGTTTTACTGGGTATTCTGGCTTACTGACCACGAGTCCCACACTCCCGTTTGGATTTTTCCTGAACGGAGTGCATAAAGCATTTCCCAGCGTGGAAAAAAGGGATCCGGGTGCAAAGGTCGTTCTTTATTACGAAGGCTTTTTGTTTCGGTTAAGTTTTGACTGCATTTTTAACTAAATTTGAAACATTCTGCAATGATTATACAGCTTTTCTGTTTATTGATTCATTTTTGAAAATTTTTATCGAGGTCACAACAAAATACAGAAAAGTCTATTATTATATTATATTTTGTTATAAAAACTTATTTTAAAATCAGCAAAAATATCTCAAAACGTCATTTTGTTATTGGCTGATTTATATATCATGTTTAATTATTTATCAAATGGCTCTGTACAAATAGCCTTTTCAACTGTTTCACTATTCTTCGAACGCAACGATATATATGCTTTGTTACTATGGTAAATAAGTATTTGTCTTATATCGATACCAAATTAATTTTGTTTCAAGCCCATTCACTGTATTGTATTCTTTAGAGTAATATACTTATTTCATAGAGAAAGTCTTATTTCGATCCGATAAAACAATCACAAAGGCATAGAAATAGAGAACTTTTTCATGTTATATGTAATATTTATTAAATTTTCAATACCTTGCCTAATCTGATATTTAAATAATTTTGTAAAAGATACACAATATTTAATAGGTTTTCTTGTATCACTTTCGGATATAGCTCAGTTTGGTGATATTAATTACTTATCTAGAATTTTCCGTTATAATAAAAAATTCTGATGACTTTCTCTCGGTAAAAAAATCGTGTAAAAATTGTTACCATATTATTGTAGGAAACCATATCTATTTCATTAATTAAGTTAGTAAATGCTCGTAAATTAAAAATTGTTGACATTATATCAATTCCATGTTCAAAATTTGTGTTTATTATACTTTTAATCATTATATATAAAAAGCTACAAAATTTGTAGTTGTAAATAGTAGCTACAAATACCTGGATAGATTCGACAATGAATTCAGTTACCGATAAAAAATTGAACAACTACATAATTTTTGTTTTTATATTCCTATGGGTAAATATATTCCTATGGTAGAAATCGCTAGTGAGCGATAAGGCCGCCTACGTGTACCTACAATTCTTATTCGGTAATTATTATTACTATTATTTTTTTTTGTATATTCTGTGTTGTACAATAAAGTATTTTCTCTCTCTCTCTCTCTCTCTCTAAATACCTGAAATAAAGTGTTTAGTCTGTCACTGACTATATGTCACAGACTGGCAGAGATTTTATTGTATCTTCTTGTTATTAATTCAACTTTGATTGCATCAAATAAATTCTGCACTTTTAACTTAGAGTTGACACTAAAAACTGTCTAAAACTGGATGTTTATGTCATTGAATTCAAGCAACAAGGGCTCAACAGAAAGAGTGTTGAATACTGTACCAGGGACGTACCATGTCCTCGTAAAATAACGTGACTGATTGTCTAAGGCATTCAGAAGCCAAGTGGGGTAGAAGTGGGAAAGGGCTGGCAAAACATCTTAGTCCTTTTAACTTTAACATTGACGTTCACAGTCCATCAAGACTCTCTGGCCGACTGCATTCAATTAAGCTTAAAGTTAAACCGTATTAATTTTTATTAAAGACGATAAATAAAATTTTGTCATAATCACCGCTCATACCGGAAATAGTGCACAGACAAAATATGTATAACCAGACAATGCCGCTCACAAAATGAACAATTGGTCAATCATATATTAGCATAATAACCTACATTTCAGTGCGTAACTAACTTCAAAGAATTTCACGCGTTATATTACAATAATACGGTGTAAAATTGACTTTAATACCTATATACAATTTTGGTATTACATTAATAACTAATGTGTCATTTAATTAAACAAAAAAAATATAATAATTTAGAAAAACAAACTGCAATAGCAAGCTACACGAAAAAATGGAGTTTCACATTTTTAACCGACTTCAACAAAAGGAAGAGGATATCAATTCGTCTGCCTCATTGGTCTAGTGGTTAGTGTGTTCGACTACAGACATGAGGTTCTGGGTTCAAGTCCCGGGTCGGGCCAATTAAAAATGGATATTGAGTTTTCTATTAAGATTTTGTCTATATTTGTCCGAAGTTAGGAAGTTGGCGTGATCTACCCTCGTGCCTCGGAGAGCACGTTAAGCCGTCGGTCCTGCGCCTGATCCCTCTCCGGTCGTGTTGGATTCCCGTTACATCGGACTATGAGAGTTAAGGAATAAAGATTACACTTGTGTACTATGCCTGATAACCCGCAGTGGAGCAACGTCGTGGGTCTAAAAATCCTCTCCCATATGAGTGAGGAAGCCTGTGCCCAGCAGTGGGACGTTAATGGGCTGTTACTTACCTTATCAATTCGTCAGTCTTTTTTTTCATGTTTATTACCTCATATCTTCAGACTGGGTGAACCGTTTTTATAATATGAAAGGTGGTGCTTGTAGTAGGTTCCCATATTTTTTATGGTTCAGTTTTGATGGCATCCATGAGAAAACCGTATAAGTCTTAAATTTGCATAAAGCATGTACGCGACAAATGTACGAATAACTCATGATCACGCCAAGCTATTTCGATGACTCGTTTTTTTTATTGGAGAGTATATGCTTCAAGGGTTGTTTAATGATAGTTTGGTTAGGCGTTAATGATGGGATTCCTGACAAAGTAGCGGAACTCTTCAATTCTAAGGAGCAAATGAACGATACTCGGCAGAATCTTTTATAGGCCATCCAGATATATGAGTCACCTATCGTAACGTTGGTATGGTCAAGTGATCGTCGTAGTTATGTATGATGATAAACGGAACTCCTCGACGGCTTACACTAAGGGTGCGGTTTGTGGCAAAATATATAACTGTCTGTGATCAAATAGCAACGAGCTTATGTTTGTTGCTGCATTGCAATATTTATAAGGTGTATCATGTGTGAAGCGGTGGTAGCCGAGTGTAGGGGGGGGGGGGAGGTAAAGACACTTTTGCACATTAGTGATGTGCTCGATTACCATATAAAAGACTGGTGATAGTAGGGGGTCTAAACAACCGATCTATAACATATAAGGTTGCGAGTTCGTACGTACGTACGAATCTAACTTAAATTTCACTTTGGAAAGTACTTTCATTTAAACGGCGCTATCTCATCTGAGCAACACGTTTTTAGGTGTGCCTATAATTTACTGCAGGTTCACTAAAAATCAATAAAAAATTACCAGAAAATAGAACCGCCTTCAAAACAAAAGTGTGTGTGTACTTATGTACACGAGTTAAAAGTTATACTTGTTCGGCGTAACAAGATAAAAATCTTTTCAAACAATGATGTGCAACAACTTTGTCTCTGGACTTTTAAATTATCAGTCATTGTCATTGGATAGCACAACTTTTATCTCGATTATTTAATGTCTTATTGAAATACCCGCTTGATTGCATAAAAAATGCAAAATAATATACAAGCAACAGTTAGAATCTTCGAAATGTTAACAATAAATCCACACCTAGTTTTTGTGGCTTGTCAAACCAAATACGTCCATCATTCGTTCAATCAATGCAAGGCAGAGGCCAAAGATTTGAAAATAAAAAAACGTAGACCAACTTTCATTGGATGTAAATAGTTTGAAATCTGTTTTCTGTAGTTGAGTCTGAAAGTTATACTTTTGATAACAATGTCACGTTGATATTTTCAATGTCACAATATATTTAAGTAATAATTAAGGTATTATATAATTATAAAATATAAAAATAAATTAAAATGCTGACCATAGCTAACTTCAAAGTTTCGGTCTTTTTGTGACGTTGTGCGCGCGCATCGTATCAATTTACTCTCATGCTTTTTTTCTACCACGCCAAAAGAAGTATAACTTCAAAAATAAATTTAACAAAAACAGAAACGTCTTCAAAACAAACTCTTACAAATATATTTGTTGGAGAGCAGGTATCTGTGGAACGCTGGCGGCATCTGTCTATCGGCATGGGACAGAGTCAATAGTGGCAGTTCAGCGGGAATCTCTCGGTAGTTCTCGGGTAGCGCTCCGCCGGAGCGGTCGACTGTTGGAACTGTTGCGTTCCCAGCTATAATTGTTAATGAGTTAAACGCCCACATTATAAGAAATAAAATTATGGATGCCATTAATGACGATGTTGGTGGAGAACCCTACGCCCCTATGATTTATGCTTCCTTTCTCTCTTATTCTCCGACATATTAATATTAAAATAATTACGTATTCATTTTTAGAGTCCTTCTTATTATATATTTGGAGTCAGTATCAGCCTTTTCCATAGACATATCAAAACCAAATAAAAATTAAATTGAACATAATTTTAAAATTGTTACAACATGAATTAGTCATTGGTAGTACTCAATTTTAATACCCACTGCATCGGGAACAGATTTACGTAAGGGCAGCATTCTTGGCTGTAGAATATATAATTTAGTTAGATGACATAACTATTTAGGCTATTGTATCTACTCTNTCACAGAGACATCATTGAATATGTTCCGTTTCGTAGACATGATGAAGTCTACCTCATTTCTCGTGGAACCATCGGGACTCAGCCAGGTCCATTTTCGGAGCGGCTGATTCTTGAAAAAGGAGTTCATCATGTAGAGTCCCTCCTTTTCCATTCAATCAGCGAGCATCAGTACTTATGTACACGAGTTAAAAGTTATACTTGTTCAGCGTAACAAGATAAAAATCTTTTCAAACAATGATGTGCAACAACTTTGTCTCGGGACTTTTAAATTATCAGTCATTGTCATTGGATAGCACAACTTTTAGCTCGATTATTTAATGTCTTATTGCAATACCCGCTTGATTGCATAAAAAAAATGCAAAATAATATACAAGCAACAGTTAGAATCTTCGAAATTTTACCAATAAATCCACACCTAGTTTTGTGGCTTGTCAAATCAAATACGTCCATCATTCATTCACTCAATGCAAGGCAGAGGCCAAAGATTTGAAAATAATAAACGTAGACTGACTTTCATTGGATGTAAATAGTTTGAAATCTGTTTTCTGTAGTTGAGTCTGAACGTTATACTTTTGATAACAATGTCACGTTGATATTTTCAATTTCACAATATATCTAAGTAATAATTAAGGTATTATATAATTATAAAATATAAAAATAAATTCAAATGCTGACCATAGCTAACTTCAAAGTTTCGGTCTTTTTGTGATGGTGTGCGCGCGCATCGTAAAAATTTACTCTCATGCTTTTTCTCTAACATGCCAAGAGAAGTATAACTGCAAAAATAAATTTAACAAAAACAGAAACGTCTTCAAAACATACTCTTACAAATATATTTGTTGGAGGGCAGGTATCTGTGGAACGCTGGCGGCATCTGTCTATCGGCATGGGACAGAGTCAATAGTGGCAGTTCAGCGGGAATCTTTCGGTAGTTCTCGGGTAGCGCTCCGTCGGAGCGGTCGACTGTGGGAACTGTTGCGTTCCCAGCTATAATTGTTAATGAGTTTATGTAAATTGATATCGGGAACATTAAGTGATTGACTATTATAATCCGAGTTAATTAATGAAGTGTTTGATTGCCCCAACATTACCCACGAACGCCCACATTATAAGAAATAAAATTATGGATGCCATTAATGACGATGTCGGTGGAGAACCCTACGCCCCTATGCTTTATGCTTCCTTTCTCTCTTATTCTCCGACATATTAATATTAAAATAATTACGTATTCTTTTTTAGAGTCCTTCATATTATATATTTGGAGTCAGTATCAGCCTTTTCCATAGACATATCAAAATCAAATAAAAATTAAATTTTACATAATTTTGAATATGTTACAACATGAATTAGTCATTGGTAGTACTCAATTTTAATATCCACTGCATCGGGAACAGATTTACGTAAGGGCAGCATTCTTGGCTGTAGAATATATAATTTAGTTAGATGACATAACTATTTAGGCTATTGTATCTACTCTTGCAATCTGTAGATCGCTAACATTACTTAATGCTGCATGCACACGAGTAGTTTAAAATCTAAAGACTGCATTTAATCATTTTTATTGTTGAATAGCCCTTTGAGAATTAAACTCTCCGGATGGTAAATTATGATTTCGATGATCATATCACCCCATTTATAAAAAAGAAATAAAAAAACTTTATTTGACAACATAATAAATACCCTATATGACATTGCTGCAGGGACCCATACTAGGTAATCCTGTATCATGGGGTCCTGACTTTACCGAGTTGAACATATTTATAAATAGTCGCTCTTGTTACTTAGCACTTAAATACCCAAATTAAGCTGTAATATTAATTTACAAAACATGTATATTTTTGACATATGATTGTTTTATTCTCTCATCTTCCATAGGTAATAACTTATGACCGATGAGAGAACAGTGATTCGGTTGAGTAATAGTCTAGCGAAGTGAGCCAGGTGGAAACTTTTTTACGAGCATCTTTTTCAGAGCAGTGTGCAATGCTACAAGCCTGGACTACTTTGTTATAAAGGAAGCGGTCTATATAAGGACTAAAGCAAAACTTGTATTGATTTAGGGTATGGTAGTTTGGGGACCTCTGTTCCGAAAGATTCCATAAACAAACTGACTTATGAGTTTTGAGAGTGAGCTTTATAACATATAGTTGCCGCACTGTAAGCATCCTGAAACAAACTTTTTGTCGGTTATCAACCTTGTCATGGTTTTTCTTTAAAAAACATGTCATTAGAAAAAAAAGGTAATACAGTATCTAATAAGTCTCCCTCCACACCTCCACATAGTTTTAAGAAATATGTTAAAAACGTCCTATTACAAAAAGCATGTTATAATTTTGAAGATTATTTAAGTGAAGAAGATGTTTGAACTTGATTCCAATTGCATATGAAAGCTAAACCCATTTTAACCTACAAAATCTATATTAAAAGGAGCAACCGTTGAGTTCCTTGCCGGGTTCTACTCAGCTAAGCGAACTTTCCGAAGCGGTGGTAGATTTTTTACCAACGGACAGATTAATGTTGATTCAAAAGTGCTTTTTTAAAACATCGTTTTAATGAAGCACTCGTTGATTCCGCTTAGAAAACACTATATCTAATTTTTGTTACAGCGATTTCAGAAACGCTAGCTTAAATTCTCATACATATAACACTGTATTAAAACTTGAGTGAAAAAACTGTTTTTCTTATTAACGATTGTCGAATTGACCCAGTTGTGAGAGTATGCAGTGTAAACTATGTAGTGAGTTTGAATTTGTAATACGCTTAATAGATGAACGTAATCAATTTATAGAAGTAATATTAAAATGAGGTTAAAAACTAAAAATGGTTTATTTCACTAAGCCACGATGAAAAAACATTATTTAGTCTTTTTCCTAAGAACGTTTAAAAAAGTCCAACTAGTGGCAGCTCTGGTGTAAGAATAGATCTGTTTAGAAAGTTTTTTTCTGAAGAAGTAAATGTTACAAACTAGAATCAACTGATGCTAGTTGCACATGGAACCTCAGTGTCACACAATGCATCAATATTTAAAAGTTATAATTACACATGTCAGAAGTGAAACTTCTTTGACAAACTAATTTTTAAGTCTTGTTTATATTTATACAAATCTATTTCCGAGACTTAGAGAGAGGGAAAATGGAAGATATGTTAAGAATTTAATTGTCATTAAAATAGAAATGTCGAAAATTAAAAAAATAATTTATTAAAATCTCCAATGACGAAATAAAAATGCCACGTTATTTTTGTCAACATTAAAACTACCTAACCCTCAAACGAATTAGTTAAAAGAAGCTAATCACGCGTTTCGTCCGTAAAAATTTTATCCTCATGCCCTTAAAGAAGTTTCACTTTAAAACTATATTTAATAGACTACCGGGTATTAACAAGTAAGTACCCAGTTTCTTACATGTAAAATCAACTGTACATACCTATGGTAGTTTGGTTATTTACGGTCCGTCTAATAGTAATATTAACGAACGTATTAATCTTATTATTATAGAATATTCTGATATTACATCCGATTACAAGGAGAGAGTACTAACCGCCTTTCAGCGCAACTGTCAAATAACAATATCAATATAAACGTAACTGTATTCAAGACAATTAACGCATCTGAACGCAATTGCATAACTTTTAATACAATTGTTAAAAGTTGGAATTCACTGTTTTAGTAAAGTCGTAACAATATTGGCCTCTCACTTCATTTTTCCTACACATTATACTCATATCAGGTGTCGTAACCCGATAAAGTGAGATTGGTAAAGCAGCAATTACTCTTATCCGATCGGATATCGCCAGGAATAAACGCCCCACCGCTCCACTGCTTCTGTTATGTTATTATATAAAAAGACTTCACCAACTATCCAACACCAGTCGACAAGCAATATCATAGCAAAGCAAAATGTTCTCCAAAGTAAGAATATATAATATAACCAACATTTATTATAATCACCTAACTAGAAAAGTGCTAACCGTCTAAGAGGCCTGTCATTAAGCTATCATGCTATTTTTTATTTCCTGCTTTTAGTTCACCCTCCCTTATTTATATTGGTATCAATATATAAATTAAAAAAATTTATGAATATATATTTCCAATGTTTATTCAATTTTATTGATCCACTGAAGTTCAATAAAATTTTTTAGTCTTATAGTGTATGACAATTGATAATTAACACAGTTTTAAGTAGGAATTGACTTTAATTATTTTATATTACCGGTTCTTTATATTATAATTGTGATAATAATAACTAATACGTATTTTTTCAGGGTCTTATCTGTATCTATTAATGTTTTACTAGATTTATGTAATAAATCATCAGTATATATATGTGGACTGCCTCATCGGTCTAGTGCTCAGCATGTTCGACTACAAACATGACGTCCTGGGTTCAAGTCCCGGGTCGAGCCAATTCCAAATCGATATTGAGTTTTCTATTAAGATTTTGTCTATATTTGACCGAAGTTGGGAAAAATTTGGTGGTGTAATCCACCCCCGTGCCTCGGAGAGCACATTAAGCCGTCGATCCTGCGCCTCTCCTCTCTTGTCGCATTGCCGTCACTTCGGACTATGAGAGTGAAGAAATAGAGAGTTCACTTGTGTACTGCGTCTGCCAATCCGCAATGGAGCAGCGTGTTGGATCTATCCTCTAAAACCCCTCTCTCATATGAGTGAGGAGGCCTGTATCCAGCAGTGGGACGTTAATGGGCTGCTACTTACTTTTTATATAGATGTGGATCTACTTACTACTTATGTGTTAATACTAAGTATAATTTAGAATATTCCTTTTAACTTATATATTTATTTGGTAAAAAGACATAATTACTCATCTAATCTTATCTACAAAATTATTCGTGAAAGTTTCTTTTGACAATCTTTTTTATGAAAAGTGTTAATTTGATTTTATCATCCAATTCATAAAGATTTGCAATTTTTGTTTCAAAATATAATGATAATTTTTTATAGTGTCTTTTGTCTCTGTTATCTTATATATAGTATATTTGTTCTTTACTAAAATTGGAAATGAAGATGCAACATAAACTAAATCTTCTCTGTAATAAATCATCTACCAATACATAATTGTTATCGTAAATATTTTAACTACTTCATACACTGCCAATTAACTGGAAGATAATTATAAAGATATATCTCAACCTCCTCATATTTATAGACATGTTAATTGGATGTATCTTAACTGTACGAATAGTGTATGTCCATGTATCAGCGTATCAGTGTTAGAATTTTCGAGATTTCCTTAACTAGTTGACTTTTCCAAATTAGGGTAAACAGTATATTGGGAAGAAAAATATGTATAGTATTGTATTTAAATTAGGGTACATAAAAAAATCTGCAATGAAGTAAACAAATTATGCATTTGAAACAAATATATGTCCTGTACTAATAGTTGTTCAACGTCGCGAGAACACAACGTTATATGATGAATTATATGTGTAAAAATGGTCAAATTTATGAGATTTCTGTGATTATATATAAGGATTTTTTATTTGTTTTCAGATTATAGTGTTATGTGCTGTAGCTGCTGCATGCAACGCGGGTTACTTACACCACGCCCCAGCTGTGTCCCACAATATTGTGCATCACGATGCCCACTACAACGTGCAATCTTCATCAACCTACCATGCTCCATCAAGCCACTCTGTTCCAGCATCTCCTGTGGTACATGCCCCAGCCATAAGCCATAACTCTGTCAGCGAAGGGGATCATTATATTGGAAAATACGTAAGTAATGAATACAATTTCATTTATAATGCTAAAAATAATAACTGTAAGGGCCTATATGTGATGACGAACGAACATAATTTCGATTACGAAGTAAACAATTTCGATGACCTCTACCTAAAAAGAGTCAAGTAAAACCTAATCAAGTAAGACAGTGTTTCAAAGTAAAGTTATTTATTACTGTACTAACTACATATTGTAAAAAAAACAATCACTGAGGTTATTAAATGGTGTAATATCAGTATCAAAATTACCATAAGGTCAAAGAGTCTAAAATGTTGAGTAGAATTCTTTACAAGAGCGTTTTTATACATTTTTTGTCTTTTTTTATAATATCGGCTTTTTACATACACAAATTTCCATATAACTAAAGCGGCGAATGTATTTTATAAGATTATTTAACAATTTATCGCATATAGAATCATTGATGAGTATCCTAACTTTAAATCTATTTGAAATTAAATTAATTAATATCATACAGATTTACTAAGTATTATTGGTTTTAACTAATCCTAGAAATTTCCAGTTCCAAATTTCATAAAACCATACTAAATTATTTTATAAACAGTGTATATATTTTTATCAGGTCTTTAATGACTTTACGTAGACATATCATATTTTAGATTTATGATTAAAATTAATACACGAAAATAGTACTTCTAGATAGACTGTTATATAGAAAAATATATTCGAATTTTTGTATCTGCAAACAAATTACTTTCTAATCATAAAATTAGCAATGTTCAGAACAATGAGCGTATTATTTTGAAATATCTAGTGGCTAGAGACGAGGATTAATTATATTTTAAGCCGAAAGTAAGCTAGCTAATATATTGGTTGAAGTTTAATTTAAGATTCCATTATAACTTCCTCAATTTTAGACCACCTACGAGGACTAGATTAACAAATAGACCGTAGTCTATTATTTCAGCTAATAACAATATCAAACGGCCTTGTGAGGAAAGATATTTTATTTAATGTTCCACTGTCTACAAAAAAATCTGAGCAGCACACAATCAAAAATATTGCCCCTATTATTGAGTTTAACAAGTGGTTAAAATTAGAGAAAAAATTAAACGAAATTACTCCATAACTTTTATGTCAATTCATGGCATAATGATATAGATGATAAGTACAAAACCGAAATATCTTCATTCAAGTAAAGGGTTTAAATCACTTTTGAATCGTTAGTAGTCTCTCTGTACCTAACAAATCTACTACTGGTTCGGAAAGTTGATTTCGCTAAGAAGAAACCGGCAAGAAACTCAGCGGTTACTCTTGTAAATACAGTTTTTGTAGGTTCCAATAACTGGAATTAAGTCCAAACATCTCTACCGCTTAAATACGAGTAATATGCCTTTTGTAATGGGACGTTTTTAACATATTTTCTAAAAACCCAAAAAATCTTAAAAATGCGTTTGCTCTCCAAAGCTCCCAGGTTCATTCCCAGCAAGGCTAAATTAGATATTTTATTTTCAAATATATCTAGATCCAGACACTAGTAAAATGGTTGTCATATCAAAAAATTAAATGTGCGTGCGTCAGAAGTGAAACTTCTTTGGCAAACTAATTTTTTTGTCTTGTTTATATTTATACAAATCTAAAACTTTACATTTGACTTGAGAGAGAGGGAAAATGGTAAATATGTTAGGAATTTAATGAATTTAATTATCATTAAAATATTAAAAGGGTTGAAAATTAATACAAATAATTTATTGAAATGTGTGTTTTTGTCAATATCACAATTTATTTATAAAATATTTTTATTTTATATTTTATGACAAATAGGATTTTTAATTCTTAAATGACGAGTGGGAAATTAAAATGCCACATGTTATTTGTAAATATTAAAACTACCTAATCTTAATAACGAATTGGCACAAAAAGCGTTGCACACCTTCGTAACGCTAATCACGCGTTTCATCCGTAAAAAATTTACTTCAAAAATATGCGATATGATACGATAACGTATAGAAAACATTTTATATAAGTCTTACCGCGGTTTGTTTTATCACATATCGTCTATTTGTAATCAGCATCAAACTATTAACCTTTACGTTATAAGAAAATATTTTCATTATTTGGTAATAATATGTCAAATCCTCATATTTCAGTCTCATCCCAAATACGATTATTCCTACTCTGTAGAAGACCCTCACACTGGCGACCATAAATCCCAACATGAGACTCGCGATGGTGATGTAGTCAAGGGCGAATACTCATTGTTGCAACCCGACGGTTCATTCCGTAAAGTCACTTATACTGCCGACCACCATAACGGGTAAGAATCATTTCGCAATTAAAGTTAAACACCTAGAACCTATATCTCAAAGGTTCAAAGACATAATCCAATTTTTAATAAGTGATTTATACAAAACTTTCGTAAACGAAAGTATACATCGCCTCTTTACTTCAATATCGTGTTTTATCAAAAAATTACATTCCAGTATCATTCAGAAAATATTCTCTGTTAAAAGCTTAATAGTTATCACGTTTTTCAAATCGAATACGGCGGTTTTATTTATGAATGAAAAATTGTATATTAACGAATAGTTTACCTTATTAATAAAGGGTGACATATTTTTATCACTCTTTCCTAATTATAATAAGCAGTTTGAAATAAAATATCAAACTGCCCAAAACGAGAAGAAAAACTTATTAGATGTTTTATTTAGAGTTATGTAAGACGAATATTTTTGCTACTATTTTGTAGTATATTTGTAAAATAGTCTATAAGTTTGAAGTGTTCTCAAAGAATCAATTTACTCCATATGTAGTCCTGAAGAAAGCCTTATTTATTGTATATTTAGAACAACGCTTTTTGACAAATTTAAATACCAATTTTACGGCTTAATGCAAGTCAAAACGTTAACATGAAAATAACTATGTAAAAATATGTATTTTAGTATCACACTAGTACATATTTATTTATATTGCATACATATAACCTTACAAAACTTTTATTACACTCGCTACACTGTAATTTATACTTGACTAACTTGTTACAATTTACAAAAACAAGCCTTAATGAGCAGTAACAAGCACAACCCTGAATTTATAAAGAATCTCTTAATGATATATGTTGTAAAAATATTTCGCGTTGGGTTCTGCACAATGACATTGATAAAAGAGAAACTGTATAATTTGTATGGAATATTTTAACGATTTACAAGTTTACAGTCAAGTGGTATTTAACACAAAATTAAAAAAAATATTCATATCACCAAATTTTTAACCAATAAGATTAAACAATTAGCAAGTAAAATACTTTTATTTTATTGACAGATTTAATGCTGTGGTCCACAATTCGCCACCAGTCATCCATCATCATTAAAAGGCAATGACAACTCAACTGTGATATTAGTGTAGGCAAATTAGTTAATCTTCAGTTGTATTAGATCTTCGGCTTTTATGTCTTTATGCTTTATTGTTATATTGTAGATAGTTTCGTTATTTCATTAAAAAAATTTAAACAAAAATATGATTTTATTTTTCTCATCCCTTTCCTTCTATTAGCTCACACTCTCCCTATATCCCTATCTCCCTACCTCTCCCTTTCAATCGTTATTAAAATAACTTGTATTCATCAGTTCAACAAATATTAAATATTTCATTAATTTTAAGTTAAAAACCTGTACAGCCTCGTTAATTGAAAGAGTTTACGTGTAAAATCTACCAAAGTAATAAGTTTATGAGAAATTGATTTATTTTAGATTGTTCACATATACTTCATTTTATAATGCATTGAAAAAACTGTATCGTATCAACATTAGCGTGACCGATAGTAACGAATCTACCACCGGATTACAAAGATCAGATTCTACTTAGAAGAAACCAGTAAGAAACACAGTTATTATTTTAAACAAAAAAATATGTAAGCTCACATTGTGCTATTGAGCTTTCATTAACAACTGGACTCCATTTATATACATAAAGTCTAACTAGTTAATTATGCTACGTCAGTAAAGTATATATTAACTTAAAGCGTAATAAATAACTTAAAGAAAATAAAGTACTATTTAAAAGAATGTTTGTTACGCAGAATGGCAAATAAAAGTATTCATAATTAATAAAACAAAAACTGTATTCAGTAATGCAATATATGAAGATTACATTATAATTATCTTTCAACAAGCTAACGACCAACATCAAGATATACGTGAGTGATATGAAATCGTTACATTTTAATTAAATTTATTTATGACAACTTCATTATGAAATTATCTATTGCTTGAAACTTTGTGTGTGAGATCATCACTTTTATGTGGTAATAACACACTTACCGCCATAAAACATATCTAAATAAATTTACTGCTTTTTAGTTAGCTAGTTTAAGTAAACTACGTACCTACAATATACTGTTGTAGAATAACTTTTTCAAAAGTACATCAATTTTGTTTCGACGGTCTCACTGGTGCAATGACAAGATTACAAAGGTATAGGGTTTGAACTACCTCATTGGTCTAGTGGTTAGCATGTTCGACTACAGGCATGAGCTCCTGGGTTCGAGTCCCGGGTCGGGTCAATTCAAAAACCAATATTGAGTTTTCTATTAAGATTTTCTCAATATTTGCCCGAAGTTGGGAAGTTGGCGGTGTGATCCACCCCCGTGCCTCGGAGAGCACGTTAAGCCGTCTGTCCTGCGCCTGAACTCTCTTCGGTCGTGTCGGATTCCCGTTACATCAGACTATGAGAGTGAAGGAATAGAGAGTACAATAGTGTACTATGCCTGCCAATCCGCAGTGGAGCAGCGTGGTGGGTCTATGCTCCAAAAACCCTCGCTCCTCGGAGTGAGGAGGCCTGTGCCCAGCAGTGGGACATTAATGGGCTGCAACAAAAAAAAAACAAAAAGGGGTTTGATACCTGGTAGAGCGAATTTGTCTGAGTCTGGACTGGTGGGAGGCTTCGGCCGTAGCTAGTTATCACTCTACCAGCAAAAACGTACCGCCAAGCAAGAGATTTCTGCTCGGGTACGATGTTGTGTAGAAACCAAGAGAGATAAATTGCCTCATAACAAATTAGAGCGCTTCCATCTTAGACTGTATCGTTACTTACCATCAGGTGCGATCACAGTCAAGCGCTAACCTGCCAGCAATAAAAAAAGGCTACTACAAATTTAGTACTAGTTACATAAGAATATTACTACACTCACTGCATCTTACAACTGTGGTAACAAGTAAATATACTTAGGTTTAATTTTTATACAGAAAATATACTTTCTATTAAATACATATTCTTCGTAGTACAGTGATATACTCAATATTTATTTTCCAGTATATACCATATATGCCTCATTTGTCTAGTAGTTTCCTATTATGATTTGCCAGAAGTCCGGAAGTTGTACTACACCCCCGTGCCTCGGAAAGCACGTGAAGCCGTCGGTCCTGCGCCCGGTCTCTCTCCTGTCGTGTCTGATTGCCGTCACTTCGGACTATGAGAATACAGAAATAAAGAGTAGGCTTGTGTATTACGCCTGCTAATCCGCAGTGGAGCAGTGTGGTGGGTCTATGCTTTAAAAACCTTCTCTCATTTGAGTAAAGAGGCCGGTACCCAGCAATGTGACGTTAATAGGCTGCTACTTACTACCATTATAGAAGTATGTGATACTTTTACCAATGTTACAACTCACATGGATCTTTCTGAAAGACCAACTACCTGCTGCTGTCCACTGTGAGGAATGCCTGCCACGAGTGAGGTGCTTCCATAGATTCGACGCACCATACATTGACAGAGAGTTCCGCATAGGGACCTCAGCGACAGGTCCTGGTGTCGCTGATCGGAGGAAACCTTTAGTTGGTCAACATAGTGAAGGAAGGAGGAGAACTGAATAAGACATCGAAGAGGATGAGACAGAATACCATCGACGCTCCCTCGCTAGAACGCAAGAGGAGGAATAACAGGATGCGTAGATAGATATGTGCACCTCTTTCCCTCTACACGAATGATTGAGATAGGGGGACTACATCCATGTTGCCAGAGAGGATTGCGCTTCCGTACCTCTGTGTCTCACACCTAAAGATGTCGAAGGTATTTCGCGTAAAGGCATTAACAAAAGAAGGTTGAGAACACAATGAAATCGAAACACAATTCAAAATACGGTATTAACTGCATATTTATTTCAATAAAAATAGACAAAAACTTCAACATTTTTGTGAGCATTATAGAAAATAAACCTCTAATTTTCTTGTGTTCATAAAATATAAATACTTATTTGAAGCTATCACGCATTTAAAAAACACGTAAACTATTACTAAATATAAAATGGACTTTGTTTTTGTAATAACGCGCTTATCAACAAATCTTCAAAATTTACACGGGAAATTAAACATAATATTTGCGTAAAATCTATGCGTAATCTATATTCCATTTATTTTATTAATCAGTCTTACGCATTAAGTAAAACTATTAAAATGTAATAAACCCAAATAAAAAGCGAATCGTTAATCTTACTCGCATATTTATGTTTCATACTTATGTTGTAATTTATGACTTTCGCTATATTGATATTATAAAGATTTATGTAGACGTTTAACTACGGCTTTGAAGTAAAATACATTTTAAAAATGACTTTGATCGCAAATATTATTATGTCAACATATTTTAATAAAACATTTAACTACGTATTTCAAGTAAACAGAATTTATTATGCTTTTCTTTATTGCTTGCTAGTCTAGTTATCGAATCATCGATTCTGATTTTATTTACATTTATAACTACTTGTGAATAATTAAAATCAAAAATTTTTCTTTATTATACATTACCGAAAATTTATACATGCCTATTTTAGATAAAGTACTAAGCATACTTCATTATATTTCAAATTGAGACACAGCAAGGCATAGTTCTTTAGCTGTTAAAATTAATTCTTCTTTAGCCTCACTGTACACTTTAGTTTGTGGGAATTGAGACTGAGACGTCACGCTCAGCTATGTAACGCTCCTTCCATTGACTACCTTTCATTGACTAAAGGAGCAAAAGAGTTATAGCGACGTCTGCACTGTTATATTTTAATTCATTACTAACTATATATGAGTAACAACTATTATATTTATATAAATGTTGTTACTTCATGAGTATAAAACGAAAAGTAATAAAAAAAATAAGTCAATTCAAACGCCACGAAGTTTTCAAAGAGAGAATCTTTTAAACCTTTTATGTGTGCTTTCTATTGATTTCAATAATCAATTTAAATTACTTAAATTAGTTAGTATTTGAATGAAAAACAGTCAGAACAACATCAAATGTCATCTACTAAATGTTTAATAAAGTGTATTCAAACTTGAGTTCAGCAATTTTAAAACGTGGCAACACAACAAACTACAATAACACATTTAGTAAAATTGTCGTACTCATACTAAGTTTTAATTTATTTTTATTTCTGTTTATAAGGCAGCCTATATTTATATAGCTTTAGCTATATGGGAGTATAATAGACTGTTACTTACCTCACATTTTGAAAATGTAGTCGTAAATATATTTAATTCTATTACCAACACATAATTAAAGACAAACATACATGTTGCAAAACTAGCATTACATGTATTTTCGGTGTTGCAGCAAATCCATGAATCGCTATAATTAAACTAACAAGAAAAAGAACAATTAACGTGGGAACTAACGACGTGAATGTTGTCGGGATCGCTTCATCGTTACTTTAAGTAACTTCAAACTTAGATACGCTCTTTACTAATCTACAAATATAAAACAAAGATGAGATAGTTATATCATATATAACTAAAGAATAGGTAGACTGATTTTGATGATCATTATTAATTGGATATTGAATAGGGATATTGAATAGGGAGTGAATGCAGGGAGTATGGTAAATGGTGCTCTGCACGCCTTTCTGAATAGTCAAATGGTGTCTCAAAGGGCCAGACTGGCCGTGCATGCAGAGGTGTTGGTGCCAACACTTACGAGGTGTGTTCAAAAAGTATCGCGAATTTTGAATTTTCGCGGGTTACGTATATTCGAATTTCGAATTTTTTGTGGCGTTATGTTGGTACTCATGTCTCTCACTTATGCCGACAAGCTCGGCCATTTTGAATGTTCATTTAATTGTTGACAGCTGCTTTGCTTGCACGTGTTTTGGATCGTCTTCGATTTTTACCTATTCAAAAAAATGGATCAAAGAACCTGTATCAAATTTTGTGTGAAAAACGAAATTAAGTGCGCGGATGCATTCCGAATGTTGACTGTGGCATACGGAGAAGCTACCTTGGACCGAAGCAACGTTTATCGGTGGTACAAAATGTTCTCAGAAGGCCGAGAAGATGTGAACGACGAAGAGCGTGCCGGACGCCCGAGCACTTCAACAACAGACGAAAAAATTAATGAAGTGGAGAAAATGGTATTGGCCAATCGTCGAATCACCGTTAGAGAAGTTGCTGAGGACCTAAACATATCGATTGGCTCGTGCCATTCGATTTTTATCAATGATTTGGGCATGAGACGGGTCGCCGCGAAATTCGTACCAAAATTGCTCAATTGTGACCAAAAACAGCATCGCATGAACATTGCTAATGAGATGTTAAACTCTGTCCGCGACGACCCAAATTTGCTCCAGAGGGTCATAACTGGTGACGAATCGTGGGTTTATGGTTATGACGTGGAAACCAAAGCTCAATCATCTCAATGGAAGCTGCCGCACGAACCAAGACCGAAAAAAGCGCGCCAAGTTCGATCGAATGTGAAAGTTTTGCTGACAGTTTTCTTTGATTGCAGGGGCGTGGTGCATCATGAGTTCTTGCCACAGGGAAGAACGGTCAATAAGGAATATTACCTGCAAGTTATGCGCAATTTGCGCGAAGCAATCCGCCAGAAACGCCCGGATTTGTGGAAGAACAAAAATTGGCTTTTGCACCACGATAACGCCCCTGCTCACACATCGTTGCTTGTGCGCGACTTTTTGGCCAAAAACAACACACTAATGATGCCGCAGCCACCGTATTCCCCAGATCTGGCCCCCTGTGACTTTTTCTTGTTCCCTAAACTGAAGAGGCCCATGAAAGGACGACGTTACTCTTCTCTTGACGAGATAAAGACGGCATCGAAGGAGGAGCTGAACAAGATAAAAAAAATGATTTTTTGAAGTGCTTCGAAGATTGGAAAAACCGTTGGCACAAGTATATAATATCTCATGGGGATTACTTTGAAGGGGACAAAATAGATATTCATGAATAAATAAATAATTTTTGAAAAAACACAAAATTCGCGATACTTTTTGAACTCACCTCGTATGTATGGTAGTAAAAGTTGGGTATGGCAGAAGAATCACATGAGTAAAATAAATGCGGTAGAGATGAGAGCGTTAAGAAGTATGAGTGGATTGAAACTGGGTGACAAAGTAAGAAATAGTGTGATAAAAGAACATTGTGGTATAAAAGAAGATGTAGTGACTAAAATATAAAAGAAAGGTATGCTTAGATGGTTTGGCCACGTAGAGAGAATGAATGAAAGGAGACTAACAAAAAGGATTTATGAGACAACAGTGATTGCGAAAGTTGGAAGGGGAAGACCAAGGCGAACGATCCTGGACCAAATCCAGGACATTTTAAATAACGGCCAGGTCAAGAGTACTCTAAACCGACGAATTTGTATGAAAGGTTTAATGAGAATGAAAGAAGCGAAGGAGATATGCAAGGACCGTCGCAAGTGGAAGGACGTGGTCTCTGCCTACCTCTATGGGAATGAGCCGTGATGCTATGTATATATGTATGAAATACAAGATGATTTCAGTCTAACAAAGAGGGATAATAAATTTTATAGTTTGTTTTTTAAAGTAAACTTTCGTTGTGTGATTTGGTTAGATTCAATTTATTATTACGGATAAATTACCATGACTTTTACCTCAGTTCATGGTAGGTGATAATACAGTTTAAGATAGTAGTAACGTGATGAACGATACAAAACCACAAATTTTGCTGGTAATGTAGGTAGACTTCGACACGACATCCACCTTTAAAACTATAGGAAAAGAGTAAAATAACGAACATTAACTTGTAATTGAATATGATTGTAATAAATTGGAACCGATCACGATTCTCGCCTTACAATTGTACCAAGACATGAGTCTTAAATGGTGCTTATACCCACATAAAGCAAGTTACGAAACGAAAGCTGGGGTGTTAACTAGTCAAGGTTAATTTTGTATTGCATTCAAAAGTACGGTATTGTTTTCATTTTATTGCTGACAGGTCAGTGCTTCACTGTGATCTCACCTCGTGTTAAGTGATGACCTATTCCGTGATGGAAACGCACTAAGCTGCTAAGGAGTAATTATACATTTTCATGGTTCCTAGACAACATCGTACCTTTTAGAACTGATGCAATCTCTCTCTCTCTGGGTTTGATTCCTAGCAAAATGAATTTAGGCAATTGCATTTAGAATTTTTATCTATGAAATGACTAATTATCACCAAGTCAATCAAAAATTTGCGGTAAGTTGCTGTGTAGAACTAAATGAAAATGCTTGACCATATTACATTGTATCTTAAATATTAGCAACGATAAGACTGTAACAGTCAAAATTCCGAGAACTATTTAACAAAGCCCTATAGAAACTAAAACAAATACATGATCTCTTAATAAATCGACACGTTTCTATCTTTAATTCTCATCACGTACAATCACTTAGGGAAGAAGTGGCGGCTGCACTTTTTATCTTTATATTCCTTTTTATTTCTAGTATTTCCTATTGGTATTTAGGCTTATAGGTGTTTGATGTAATTATCTATAGCAGCATGTTGCTGTTCATAAGTTCTTTTCTATAACATAAAAATGAATCGCAAAATGTGTTGGTAGGCGCATAACTCAACAACGCTTGGGTCAATTTTAACAATTCTTTATTTTAAACGTACGTTGAAGTCCAAGGATGGTTTTTACGGCGAGAAACCCTAAAAACCAGCCCTTTTCTGTTTCCCATACAAACGTTTTCTAACCAAAATGTAGAATAGCTATTCAATAAATTTCATTATAAATTACAAGTACTCACTGTTGTTTAAGCAATGCAGGTGTGTTCCTAACATCAAATAGTTAATTTGCACTTTTTAAAATTGAAACAAAGTTCAAAATCAATTGAATAGTCACTACCCGTCCAAATTGAATAGTCACAAAATGTAAGAGCTATAGATATTTAGTACTGCTGTAATTTCATGTGTAAAACTGAAATCTGGCACATTCCAAATATTTTTGACAGAACGAAGTCTGTCGGGTCTGCTAGTAAGTAAATAAATCACAAGAGATCACAGTCACCCGCTAACCTGTAAGCAACTTACAATATAAATTATGTATATTTTTATAGAAAACACATGACTAACAGGGACTAAGCAACAAAATAAATTTCAAAAAAATTGTTTTGGAAAAGTGATCCATTTTGACGACAACAATTTCTTCCTGCAAATAAATATATAAATGTCAAATATACTGATAAATACACAGCTTAAACAATTTCTAAGAAGTTGTGACAAAGAATTTCTTTATCTGATTTATTGTAAACTAAAATCTGATAAGTTAATTTCTCACTTTCAAAATTGTAATCCATTTTATTTAACCAAACGACATACAAATGAAACATCTAAATTTGAAAAGATTACTTTTACTATAGTGATAAGCATCGCTTCAAGTAACTATCACCTTTCGCTTGAAACTTAGATAAGAAAAGAAAGCATTTTTAATATAAATGTGTTTCACTTTAATATATTTTTCAAATTCAGTTTAAGAGCCTGTACTACATTGACAATGATTTTAAACAATATATTTTAAATAAGGGCCAGGACAAGAATACTCTAAACCGACGAACTTGTATGTTACTTGTACCAAAAAGTTTGCCTAGTAACTAAAACATCATGCTTTTGTGCACAGTTTTTCGTTCAACCAATAAAACAATTGAAACACTTCCAATAATTTCTACACTGAAGATATAATACAAAATGGGCAAAATAATTATATTATAATGAATAAACTTTACCATTTTGTAACTTATTATCGCTTATGAAAATCCCAAAATTGTGCACATAATTGCTAGTGGCTACATAATATCGTATTACATTAAGTTTTATAGGACAAGCACTGCCATGTATGGGTGGCACATCTGCCTTTTTGATTAACTGTAAAAAAAACGAAACCAGTTCTGACTTAAAGTGGCCTTAAACTATACGGCAGTTATCCATTTCTGAGAAATTCGATCCTCTTTCGGCCTTTTCTTTTGTAAGATAAAAATTAAGTAACGTATTAAAGTCGTAATCATAATTTCAATATTGACTTTAAGCCTTCGAACACGCTTAACGTTATATGACAATCTAAACTAATATTATAAAGAGGAAACATTTGCGTTTTTGTATGTATGTATGTTTGTAACGTTTTCACACAAAAACTACTGGATCGATTTAAAAAAAAATTACTCATTAGAAAGCTACATTTTCACGGAGAGACATAGGCATACTACATAAAAAATGCATTAAGGAAACCTAAGCCTAAGCCTAATTAACCTGTGAAAAAATAAGTCACAAAAAATCTGTCATCGCGTGGGCTGTGAAAACGATTGAAGATAGAACAAATAAATGTTCTACAATATATCATATAACAAAGAAGTCAAAGATATGTCCAACTCCTGTAGTTAGCCACCATAACTAATTTTAAACTAATTTTATACATATTAAAAGTTAATAAATTGCCGACAATAATCAAAGCTATTATATACATATCTCTGTATTAATCCTTATCATATTAAATGTGATTTCCAACCAAAATCAACCAAAAACATAAATGACATTATGTGTTACGCCAGTATTATTTTGCCGATTTAATTACGAGTTTTTACGAATAAATAAACATAGAGTATTATAGATTCTGCTGTGTCCTTAACTAGAATTTCGAATTATTTTATTGCTGACAAATTAGCGCTTCACAGTGATCTAACCTGATGATAAGTGATTTCACTATTTATGATGGAAGTGTGCAAATCTGATAAGTGGTAATTCACCTTTTATGACCAATTCAATACATGACTAGAACGCAACTTTCTTTCTCAGTGGCGCAATTTTGCTGTTGAGGTGGTAACAATCCATAAATGAAGCCTCCTACCAGTCCAGACCAAAACAAATTAGAAAATACATTTTTCTAAATTTGCCCTGCCGGGTATAGAAACGAGGTCCTCTACCAGCGAAGTGTTTAATTGCACCACTGCGCCAACGAGGCCGTTAAAGAGCTCTTTTTTCGGCACAGTGATGAATTTCAAATACAAAAAGTCATGTAATATTTGATCACACGACTTTTTAGCAAAACCACTAATAGGATGAGCTGAAACATAAACATTAAGATAATTACACAAAAATAGTTTGTTTGTATAAGTGTCGTATTTCTATATCAACGTGCGCCCATAACATGTAATAATAATTTTGTTTTGTATCGTATTTACATAGAGATGCATGTGTGTTTAATAAATAGTATGGCAACTGTAGATAATCAAAATGAATTTACTTGTATAGATGAAATAATGTGATTATAATAATAAAACCTTAAATTTATTAACAATTTCAGTAAGCTTGTTGCCGACATCAAGAACGTCTACTTGATTCTTAATCAACCCAATTTTGGCTTATTTTTTTTGGCACTGGGAAATGCCTTTGCGCACGGGATATGGGACTGACTGACAAGTTAGAATACCCACTAAAATCCAGCGGAAAACCAGAGGTACGCATGCGCAACGCACTCTGGCACTTCGGATGTTGCCACCTTATCTCAATCGATCAGGGAGGGAGATGAAGATACGCATATCTACGCATCCTGTCACCTTTGACGACAATTTGTTTCACCTCCTCAATTCGCCTTCAGCGACATAACAGATTCGCAGAAGGAGGCAACTGTTCTCAAACCCGTCTCGTAAGCAAGCTTTGCGCAGTCTATGCTCACCAGCGAGAGGTTCGTCCCAATCAGCGATTCCAGAACGTTGTATAATGTCGCTGAGGTCCCCATGCGGAACACTTTGCCAGCATTTTGGCAAAGAAACTTATTATAAGGATTATTTCTAACCTTAACCACGTTAACCTTAAAAGATAAGATCTCCAGATTACACCCTCTTTGGATTATGATAATTAGGCATCAGTATTCAAATATCTAGATCAAGATCTAGATTCACATTAACAATGTAAGTCAAGGTCGTGACTGTATGATATATATCATAAGGTCATGCAAAAACTTCTTTGAATTATTCGCATACAGTGAATTAAATAAAGCGAGAATGAGAAAGACCGCTCCTTCGGGGAATGCTATATTTACAATTAAGATCATTATTGTTTACCTGCAATTTACTTATTTTAGATGTGTCTATATATTTTTTATATAGTTACATAATAATTTTAAGTTAGTATATAATACAAAAAAAAACTTTGTTTATTAAACAACGTATATGTTTTATTATAACTACCTCTGACTTCCAAGCCAGTTAAAACCTTATCGTTAGGTTTATGTTTTCCTGATGCCAACTCGTCTGAAAAACTAATTTAGTGTATTTCTTACTCAAATTATCATGTTCAAACCAAGGTACTCGTATAGTAAGTATAATTTAAGTGTGTTAAAAACTAGGGGTGTGCGAATAATTTGAACCTACGAATTATTCGTTCGAATATTAACATTCGATTCGAAAGTTCCCGAATAATTCGATTTTATCCGAATTATTCGTAGACTACTAAATTATTAGTGAATTTTCGTGTATTTTCAATTCAGGGTTTCTTATGTTCAATATTCAAATATAAATTTAACAGTCAATTTTATTGAAATCCTAACATACGTCAACTTCGAATAAGTTCGAGTACGTGTTTACGTTATCTGTCGTTCGTTCGACTAATTTGCTGTATAATAAATTGCAAATTGTAGAAATAAAATGACTCCCTGGTAAAAATGCTTTCGGATACTCTTGCCAATATTACCATCTAGACTTTTTATGGTACTGAACAAAGATAAAACGTTTTTTAAACGAAAGTATATTATTCGTGCGTCGATTATTACTATACACGATTTAAATTATTCGTCAATTTTCGAATTACTCGAAGTTTATCGAATTATTATTATTTTTTTCGAATTATTCGTGGAATCGTTATGATTCGAATCGAATTTTGATATTCGAATTATATGCTCACACGCCTATTAGAAAGCCATGAAAAACATAAGCAAAATTTATTATAATGCACCACAAGTGTCATTATGCCTTTGTTCCCGCTGGATCCTTTTTATTTGGGTGAGAACTGCTCTCCTGTAAATTTAGCTTTTTCAGGCCCCATGCCAAGCAATGGGGCGTTAATAGTCATATAACTAGCGGAAACTTGTCAGCAATAAATATTTTTTGAGGTAGCAACCGTCTTCATTAGCCAGCATTACAATCGTGTTTTTGTCACACTTTATTAAAGCCGGTAAGATATTCGGAACACTCAATGACTAATGAATGAATAACCAACATTCTAACTTTACTCAATCTGTGGCAGTAGGCTCGTATTACAATATTATTCAAAGTAGAGCTTAGCAGTGAAAGCAATTGCGTTATCGGACCACAGGACAACCTGCAATGAAACTCTGTTACATATTTAATACTTCAAGATGTAGCAATTGGCGATTTATGTACTACGACTTACCTCTCGCTAACAACCGTGTAGACAAATTGACTATTTATAAATAAACATTTAATTTCCGGTGTTTCGGTACTATATAGTTTTTAAAGCATTTTTAATGGATATAGTTATTCAAACATAGTAAGACCACCTCAAATCAACACAATTCAATTAACTTCATTACAGTAATGTAATTAATTGGTGTCAAGAAAACACGGCTACAATTCTATGTACTGCAATATATGGAACCTCACTTTCCCATACAATTTTTGATGAAGCAAATCAATTGTATATCGTATTTTCGGGATAAATATACATTAAGATGTGTTTTACAATTAAAGAAAACTATATAAGCACCACTTAGAATTAGAGGTGCGCGAATAATTCGAACCTACGAATTATTCGTTTCTAATCGAATAATTCGAAAGTTCCCGACTAATCTGATAAATTTCGAGTAATTGCCCCACCCGGTAATAGTTGAAAACTCTGCACTCGAAATAGTAGATGCGTATGTCTACCTATGGCAGTCAGTGCAGTTGGGCAGATTAAATTTCGAGAAAGAGGTTAACCGCCGAATCCAACTCGGATGGGCAGCGTACGAAAAATTACGTCTAATCTTTTCGTCGAACATTCCTCAGTGTCTAATAACAAAATTGTATGAATAGTGGGTTTGTTAGTGATGACTTACAGTTGCGAAACATGGCCAATGACTGTGCGCCTTATTAGAAAGCTCGGGATCAAACAGCGGGCGATGGAACGAGCTATGCTCAGAGTATCACTTCGGGATCAAATCCGAAACGAAGAGATTCGCAGAAGAACAAGAGTTACCGACATAGCTCGAAGGGTCGCGGAGCTGAAGTGGCTATGGGCAGGGCACATGGCTAGGCGAACGATGGACGTTAGGGTCCCAAGGTACTAAAGTAGCGACCACGTACCGGTAAGTTGTAGAGTTGGTAGACCCCCACCAGATGGACAGATGACCTGAAAAGGGTCGCCGGAAGCCTCCTTGGAGGAGACCTATATCCAGCAGTGGACGTCCATCGGTTGAGATGATGATGATGATGATGAATAAGATTGTATGTCGTTCGACTTACAATCTAAAGTTACGACGGTTCTTTCACGCCTTGTCCTGAGAATAGGCCACAAACTCAGTCATGTATAAAATAAAATTAAAAGTGCGTGCATACAATGTACACATGTCAGAAGTGAAACTTCTTTGGCAAACAAATTTTTAAGTCTTATTTATACTTTTACGACTGTAAAACTTTAGATTTCTGAGAGGGGAAAAAAGGAAGATAGATTAGGAATTCAATACAACTGTCGAAATGTGTGGAAAATTAATACAAATAATTTATTGAAATATTTAATGACGAGTTGTAAAAAAATGTCACGTGTTTTAGTCAATAATAAAAATTATTAATTAAATTTAGTTTTTCAATGTAAAATTTAGAAAAAAGAATATATGAAATATTTTTTGTATATTTAATATATTATGCATAATAGTATATTAATAGACGAAACGAAGTTTGTAAATATTAAAACAACGTCTAAACAAGTTTCATTTCAAAAAGCCAACCTCGCCAAGTCATAGGACGTGTGTTGATTTCCTAACAAAAGGTCCCAGGTTCGGGTATATTTGTCTATTCACCAAGTTAGACGGGCAAAAGAGATAAAATATTAAGCTTAAGGAGTTCCCATTACAGGCTGTATTATGATTCACTAATGGAAAAGATCACAGTTAAGTGCAGACATGTACAAAAAATAAACCCTAAATCATTATCAACATCGTGGAGAAACTTTTAAAGAGAAAATATGCCGGCTTTGTTATTTGCGTTAATCTGTAAATAAATAACAAGATAATCCTTCCACGTTGTTAAAAATATAGTCGTTACGTACATATTTTTATTTTAAACAATGGAAATATCGTATTAATATTCTTCCAGTCCCACGGAAACAAACGGACCAAATTGAGGATGTATAAAAATAGTAAAACTTTCTCCTATTGTCATCTGAATTATATAAATGAAATATAATTCAAATGCAAATTTTATTACATCATTGTCATATAGCAATTATCCAATTCAACTTCATTGAGTTATTTATTCTCTGACATACATATATGCAAAGCCTACCGGATATTACGTACAAAAAAATAAAGTAATTAAAGTTTCTTATAATAGCAATGTTTAAAAAATTTAAAGTTATAGTGTTGTCTAGGCCTTAAAAATACAATGTTATGAAAAGTTTCTGAATTAAGTTAATTACAGTGTTATTTAATTGAAACGATTAATAGTTAATTGGATGCACTTTTATAGCTCTCGTTTCTGGATTATAGTGGAATAAATATTACATAATATATAATTAACTGTCTCATTGGTCCGCTCCTGGGTTCGACTCCCGGGTAAGGCCAATTCAAAATTGATATTGAGAATTCTATTAAAATTTTCTCAATATTTGCCCGAAGTTGGGAAGTTGGGGGTGTGCTCCAACCATATGCCTCGGAGAATACTTTAAGCCGTCGGTCCTGTGTCTGATCGTGTCGGATTCCCATCACATCGGACTATGAAAGTGAAGGAATACAGAGTGCCTTTACTCGTATATAATATGCCTATGTCTGCCAATCCGCAGTGGAGCAGCGTGGTGGGTCTATGCTCTAAAAACCCTCTCTCCCATATGTGAGGAGGCCTGTGCCCAGTGAGACGTTGGCCTGTGCCCAGTGAGGCAAGTTGCAGCCCAGTAGGCTGCAACTTGCCTTACCTTTTATATAATAATTATATCTTGCATTAACTGTATATAAGCCTAACAAAGCAAATGTATTAATTTAAACAGGATTAGCCTCGCCTTCACTTTCTAATTAAATACGCATTCTAAAAAAGCTTCTCATTTATTTACTTGCTGTTCCTCGTTATGTCAATCGCGTAGTTTCCGAGCCCTTGGGAATATAGGGAATCCGTACTAAATGACCATATAAATTGTAAAAAAAGTCAGTTTGTTAAATTTCAAGTGAAGCACGAGTAGTTTTGAATATCCCATAATGGTATATTGCAGCGTGATGGGTCTATGCTCTAAAAACCCTCGCTCCTCGGAGTGAGGAGGCCTGTGCCCAGCAGTGGGACGTTAATGGGCTGCTACCTACTTTTTACTATTTCAAAATCATATTTTTTTAAGAAAAAACTGTGAGACAATACTACAACAGTAACAACAATATACAGTTCACCCAATGATAAGTAATACTTGACTGTAATTTTACCTGATGGTATATAGTGATACAACCTGAGTCGGTAGTTAGCCAGGCAAGATGTATTATGTACCTAGTAATATATTGTACCTATTAATGTTCCCAACACATGTTGTGTTACCAGATCGCATTTTTATTACTTGGGTTTTTTTGGTAGGTTAGAAACTTCGTAAAAAGTTCCCACAATTCCAGGGCTAGCGAAATTAAAAAATACGCTTTCCAAAATGTGCCCTGATAGGAATCGAACCTCTACTAGGGAGGTTCAATGTTCGATCGATTCAAAGCAAGCTTTCACATCCAGATACACGGGATTCCCACTTGTTATGAGGAATTTGAATTTAGAATATAATAAAAATACTTTTCCATTTTGTAGTCATTTAATGATCAAAAATACATAACAAACAACGCTTATTGTTACCTAATTTTTCCAATTGCTCACATATCCTGCAATTTCAAAAGCTTAAAATGAACATATCTCACATCAAGCCAATTTAATTACCACGCATTAATACCCAGCCGCCGTCCTTGAAAACAATCTAGGGCGTGAATCAGTTTTTACGAAAGCGCTTAAAAAAGAGCAAAAACGAAATACATTCCACTTAACAACTTCATTCACACACAATACGATTAATTAAAATTCTTTTGAATTGAATATGAGTTAATCATAAAGTAAAATACATTCTCTAAATCAATTGATAACATAGATCTAATAAAGTTAAGAAGCTAAACTGGTATGTAAAAAATTTTTAGATCGTCTTATACAAATAGCCTTTTTATTATCAATTTTTACTATTCGACCACACTCTCACTGTCTGGCTCAAAGAAAATACTTTTTTTTAGTGTTCCAATCAAATTGTATAGGAACCCAATAAAAGACCTATACATATAAAATAGAAGAAACATTATTTTTAATTTACCCTTTTTTTGCGCTGGGCAATACCTTTACGCACCCCTATGAAAGACTTTTTACAATCGGCACTGGGAGTCTCACAGATTACACAATACCCTCTAAAACCCAACGGATCACTCCTCATCCATGAGTGAGATCACTAGGAGTTCCCTGGCTGCATTCCACTCTAGTGACCCGGGTAACACCGACTATGAGGACCTACCACTCAATAGGATAAAGCACGCATACGTGCGACTTCTGCCACCACGCCTCCTCCGACGGCGGGAGAGGGCTTCAGCCTGTTGTTCCCTTAGCTTCTCATTTGATTCCTTCAGCGAGATGACGGTCTCGCAAAAGAAGGCAACCGCCCTCCACACAACTTCACTGGCGAGCATTATCCAAATTATGCTCTCCACTGAAAGATCCTCTAACCTGCGACTATAAGATATGCCACTGGGGTAGTAAGTCAGTAGCAGCCCATTAACATCCCACTGCTGGGCACAGGCCTCTTCACTCATACGAGAAAGGGTTTTAGAACATAGATCCACCACGCTGCTCCACTGCGGATTGGCAGGCATAGTACACAAGTATACTCTCTATTCCTTCACTCTCATAGTCCGACGTGACGGCAATCCGACACGACCGGAGAGAGAGCAGGCGCAAGACCGATGGCTTAACGTGCTCTCCAAGGCCGGGGATGGATCACACCGCCAACTTCCCAACTTCGAGCAAATATTGAGAAAATCTTGATAGAAAACTCAATATCGATTTCGAATTGGCCCGACCTCGGACTCAAACCCAGGACTCATGTATGTAGTCGAACATGCCACTAGACCAATGAGGCAGTTGCCGCTGGGGTGCCTTCGCTGTACACTCCGCCAGGGTATGGTGCGCCGTATCTACAGGAGCACCACACTCATATCAGACGGGCGTTTCCTTACTGCACGACCTACTGCAAGTACTTGCCGAAGCAACCATGGCCGTTCAGCACCTACACCAGACGGTAGGAAGCTTTGAATCAAACTCAGAATATCGATTAGTATACGCAAGTATACTAGTATTGCGCTAGCGTGGACGAAAGTTCAAAAGTTGATAACTAGTCACTAAATGTCCTCTGCAATATAAAAACAAATTAAGGCGAATATGTCTATACCAGTAAAATAACCGAAAAGATAATAAAAACCCCAAATAAAACTCTTACGGCAAGTTTCTTAAATAAAAAGTGAAAACATCTGCTGACCCGTGTGTTTATTTCAAGTGAATGAATCAAAGTCACCGTAATATCCAATTATATCAGTACGGTCTCTTTGTAAATCCGTCGAGAAATTCAACGGTGTAACATGATAAACTGCATAAGATAAAAATCGTATAAAAAATAAACGGTGTCGAAGGTTTCATGAAATTGGCTGATTTACCAATATCGTATTTAACCGTTGACCTTCGTGAAAAGCATCGTGTGATATAAAGGCGGACTCAGATTAAATGTAAGAGCTGATATACATAATACCAAAATAAATAAGAGAAATTAAAGTCTCAATCCTGGTAAAAATTTAAAGTGAGTGAGTACAAAGTACACATGTCAGAATTGAAATACATATGTAAATTTCCGAGACTAAGAGGGAGGAAAATAGGAAGTAATGTTAGGAATTTAATAAATTCAATTGTCATTAAAATATTAAAAGTTTTGGAAATCAATACAAAAAATTGAAATTTCAAATGAGGTTATTGTAAATAGAAATGCCATGTATTTTTGTCAATATTAGAAATTATTAATTAAATATTGTATTTGAATTTAAAATTTAAAGAAGAGAATTTATTAAATTTTATTTTTTATATTTCAGAACTTCAAACGAATTAGCATAAAAAGCTACACATCATCGTGACGCTAAACACGCATTTCATCCGTAAAAAATTTGGCCTCATGCACCTAAAGAAGTTTCACTTCAATTATGTATTTAAAAAAACTTAACAGTACAAAATTACAAAATTTTACTGTAAAATAAAATACTAATCGTAAATCTCAGATAACAATAAAATTATACAACTATAAAGCATGTATATAAAATGTAACTGTAATCTGAGGAAATTATTTTGACTGAATTGTATTCTTAAATTGCACAATACTTACTCCAAAATGATAACTTTTGTTAAATAATACTAAAACGCTTTCGTATAGGAAATAAACACATAATTATGATTATAACACATTTTATTAGGAGAAATTATTTGGTGCATGACAAAATTTTTTGTTACAAAAAATTGTACCTAATATAAAATTACACCGAGATATTGTAATAAAGGAAATCTCAACGTTACATCTTTAAATTTACGTGATGCAAGATTCTCTAAAAACTTATTGAGTAGAGATAAGAAAACTATAAGTAAATTCTCGCTGTAATAATGGTACGACTTCTTGCATCGGTAACATATGGTCTGGATATTCCGAGCAGGGTAAATTTACGAAAATGGCCCAGGTCTAATTACCTCTTTAGAGTGTATGATTTTTTATCGACAAGTGAGATAAAAGTCAGCAATGAAAAAGTGGTATGTAGCTGCAGAAGAGAAAACTTCTTGAAATAATCGTTACTAATACGATAGAAAACCCTATGTTTCCTTGTTATATATGCACGAAGTATTAACCTTGGTTATATTTGTAAACATTATTGTTTATTAGTTATTCTTAATAAAGTATTGTTAGTAATTTTATATTAAAGTACCTGATCCACGCAACTCCGTCTGCGCCTAATAAGAGAGATATATGACTGGTACAAATTTGGTTTGCATAAAAACAGTTTATAGTCAGCCAACCTTAAAATATATATAAATAGACATATGCTCAGGACTTTTTTTAGAACTTTTAAGGGGGAGCAATTCTGTAACACGTTAATTTTGCGAAACTTTAATTAAAGCTCTCAAAAGGATAAGACCCTCGGTTTGAAACATTTTTCACTGACATAACCCTCCTATGGGTTTTAGCGTCACATAGCCTTAGGGCGTAACCCCATTAGTTTGTTGCGTTATCGCAGCGTTTTTATTGCGTTGTTTTCAATATATTTGTTACAACATACCCCATTACACCGTTGTATCGTAGCGCGCGACGTATCAACGGATCGACGGACAAGACAAACCGCCGTCGGAGCTTGTAACGGACTCGTCCGAACATAAATAATTATATTTATAGATTTTTCATACTTTCATACATTTTATAAAAAAAAGTTTAAAAATATATTATTTATTAATCATAAAATAAAATTAATATATTAAGAAAATTAAATAAGCAAATAATTACAAAATATTATTAAAGTCGAATTCACGTATAGACGGGGCGCGTTCGTGTATTGAACCGCGCGGATCGTCACGACAGCCTCCGCGCATATATAGGGAGTGGTGAGCGGCGCGAAGCGACGCGGCACGGAGATGTCGCGAATGTATGACTGCATGTATTGTATGAGATTATGCGCCTAGCGAATAGAGGGACCGAATTTAAATATTAAAACAATATTTAAATTATAATTAAATATTATAAATAAAATAATAAATGTCATACATTACTACTGGGGCGATACACATATTAGTTGAGTTTATCTTGACTATTTCGAACGAGCGTGCTTCGGCATGCCTACAGTTGGTGTTGCGATCCTACCTTTCACTAGGAGAGGTTGGGGTTCGACTCCAGCTTATTATGGTGTCTTAAATGATACTTTATGGAGGTGACTCCATGAAGTAGTGTAAGACATCGTACTGAATATTACTTTGGTGCGTACTGGGGTCGTCTTGGGTTTCAGGCCTGTATTGATTTCGATCTTTATAGCGAGCCTCGCTCAAGGGCTTCCCCAGGCTGTTCGTCGTTAGGGCGGGGTTTCAGGCCTGTGGCCATTGTGTTACAGCGAGCCTCGCTCCACCTTGACGGCAGACAATCAAAGTTACTGTAGTTGTTTTGGGTGATACGGGTTGTGTTTCAGGCCTGTTGTAGCCTCGGCTATGGCAGTGAGCCTCGCATAACTTTGGACGCCTAGGACTCTAGAGTAGTGCTAGTACAATGTGGTTTCTGAAATGTTACTGATTGATGATCCGGCGCTATAAGCGTCGTCATCGTTAATCGGTAGTGCTAGAGCCATGACCGAATGTTGCTAGGCGTTGCGTTAGCTTCTGCGTAGCAGTGATGGACAAATGAACACTGATCTTGTGGGCTTGCTCACATGTGAAGTGTTCGCCTGTTAGGGACAATCTCTTAGCTTACTATTAAATGTAATAAAAATGACATTGTAGCATGTCATAGATATAGGGCCGCTGGTCGGGCCTTTATTATCAAGGCTGCGGGCTAGCTTATAGACAGTGTGGCCTGCATATCCCTTTGCTTTCAGTGGCTTGCCACGAATATATAATGAACCAATGCTTTTGTTGGGTTGAGAGCTCAGCGACTGGACACTCTGTGTGGGTGTGAGGCCTAGCATATGTGGATCAACGACATATTATATTATTATACAACATTCCCACCGAGGTGGTGACATATTATACATCTATGCAGTCGATCACAAGACTTAAAATATGTGATTATTATTATTATACCACGAATCCCACCGAGGTGGGGATACATACATCGATCTAGTCTAACACTGGACTTAAAACATGTGTAATATATGCGGTGTGGTCCGCCTGCCAGATACTCCTGATCTGTGTAATTGATCTGACAAGATGCATTGGTGATTTATATATCCCATTATAACGAAATCGCGCTTTGCGCATTACAAACATGGCTAATGCCTCATCACAGCTTCGGCTAACAAAATATATGGATTTCGATCCTCGTTTGAATATACCTTAGAGACTTGTCTCTACATATTGACAAAACATATCCGGGCTTTAGTCCCGATGACACAACCATCGAAAGATCATACGCCGCAGGCGCACTATAAACAGGAATCCCTATCCAGGGAGGGGAACTCATAGCACGGGTCGGAGTTCATTATCCCTGGCGGGTGTGGAGCCAGTCTTTGGATCACTCTGGTACCTTATTCATATTATAGTATTAGAAGGTACCTGGGTGCCCATGGTAGGGATTCCTTCAGCGGTAAGTGGTTACTCCACTTACTGCTTATTGTTATATGCGATAGAAAAGAAGTCTGTTGATAGACTTTCCTTGATGGCTATTATGATACATTATAATATTATTCCAAAGTTATCCGTGAGATGACTGTGTTTAATTTTATTAAAACAAAAACTACTGATCCAATGGATATTAATTAATATATAATTAATGTTCCCTGAAATTACTATTTGTAATACCTTATGGATATAATAAAATAATATTAAGCTTATCAAATTTCACATTCTCTTTACCTCTGACGCTCTAAAGGATTTGGATTACTATGAATACAACATATTAATGGGTTCTAACTAGCTGGACGATCATACATGGCCAAATAAATATATTTATAATACTCCAGCGAAGCCTTCAAACTATGCCAGATGCGAGAGGATTTTTTTGTGTATATTTTTAAATATATATAAAAAAAATTATACTAAGTATTGATGAGTGAGGTCGATACAGTTACAAGCTCCGTTGCGTTTACGGATAGTGACTTACTACAAGAGGAGGAAAATCGATGAGCGTAACGGCATTTTTTATCTTACCATGAGTGAGCAGGATATTGATATAGTTTTTCTCACAAAATGGGACAAATTTTCGTAAATTTTCGTAAAGTGAATGAATGGGCAGGTTTATGTAAAAAGTATTTCAAGATTACGAGTAGTTTGACTCGTTATACTCCAGCATAAAAAACTGACCATCACAATTTCTTGTTGCTATCAAAGGACATATATATGTCGGAGGGCAGGTGTCTGTGGAACGCTATCTATCGGCGTGAGACAGAGTCAATAGTGGCCGTCCGACGGGAGTCTCTCGGCATTTGTCGAGTGGTGCTCTACCGGAGCGGTCTACTGTTGGAACTGTCGCGTTTCTAGCTATTATTGTTAATGAGTTTGTGTAAATTGATATCGGGAACATTAAGTGATTGAACATTATAATTTGAGTTAATTAACAAAGTCTTTGATTGCACCAACATTACCCACGAACGCCGACAGAATAAGAAATTAAATAATGGATCCCATTAATGACCATGTTGGCGGAGAACACTACGACCCTGTACATTATGCGCTCCTTCTCTCTTATTCTCTGACATATATATAATATTCTATAGTTTCGTTTATTTTGCCGGTGGCGTAATAAAAGCAACAAAAGAACACGTTTGTATACCTCCTGAACTGAGGTGCACACGCGATGGCATGCATAACCTCTTGTGTTGCGTTGTCGCAGCGTCAACGCAGCGCAGGTATGGCATATGCGTTGTTCCGTTGCGACGACACGACACAACGCACTAATGGGGCCACGCCCTTACTCGATAAATTGACTATCTAAAGCTAAAATAATTTTTCAAATCGTAACCGTAGTTCCTAAGATTCCTTCAGCGTTATATGTAAGTATATATAATGAATTAAAATAAAATAGTGACGCATTAATTAAAACTCGATCGCTTTCTTAATCGACCGGAACCGACGTTACTCAAATGATCGTTACACAACCGAGTATTTCTGTCAATCAAAAGCCACAAAATAATGTACACAAACCGCTTAATGAAGTTTTCACTTAAAAAACTTAAATAAACTTCAGTCTGACCTGACTCTAACGTACTTACATTAACAAGCAAGAAGGGAAGTATGCAGTGTGGTCGTTATAACATGCACAGATGACTGTGGATCGATGAATCACACCAAGCGCAAAGACTTTTACTGTCTATTAAGGTCAATATAAACTATATAAAAAACGGAGTAAAATAGCCGTAAAATATAACAAATTAATGAATTATATAAAAACAAAACTTTCATCGTTTATAGATATAATATCTATAAACGATGAAAGTTTTGTTTTTTAATTTTAATTTTAATTTTGATTTTTCTGTATGTTTTCTATATTTGTTCTTATTCTGTGTTTGTTTTGTTTTTTGTGTTACGTTTTATTTACTTGTTGATTTAAAATGTAAACTTGAACATGTGCCTTTTAATAAAGTTAAATAAATAAAGCTCACTAGGACGAGCAGGAAGTTGATATATTACACCGCTATTGACAATATAATGTCGAAAATCTTTCGAGATAGTGTACGTTTTTCAAACTCGTACAAATACTTTTTACACTAAAATATTTCTATTCTCTTTTTTACACATTTCTAAATAAAAGGCGTGCCCTACATTGAAATAAAAAGTAAACAAAAACTACGCATCTAACTAACACTATAATAATTAATAAGAGATTACATATTTAAAATAAGAAAATAATGAAAACTTAAGTTACGCAAATGAAAAGATAAAATAAATATTCAGGCCAACCTGCACCGCTTTCATATTTTAATATAGTAATTTAGGAGTATCTGTGATTATTTAATATTGAGGACCCGTGATCTTATTTATAAATGTTTATTTAAAATAGATGAGCTTTAAGCGGCTAGAGTTCAAGGCTGTAAAACAAGTGTCATGGTTTTCAATTTTAAAAAAGTAATCTAAAGTTGAGGTAGTCTGTGGTCGGGTTGTGATGTCGCGACCTGTTAACATTGAATATTGTATTCATAGATAATACCTATATACTTGATTGTATTAATTCTACAAGATTTTTGGATTGTAGTCGTGTAATAAAGTATACCTTATGATTAGAATGAGTTGTTTTACTTAATAAATGTTAATAAAGTGCATGAAGTTAAACATTAGGATCCCATTAGACCCACGACTTTAGCATTACGCAATGGTTTACTAGAGCACACTGGAAACCCACAGCGCTACTTTCTTACCGGATTGCGCTTCAGACGCATTCACACAGACAACCGGACCAATTAATAATGCAATAATACTATATGAGTTATTTCTCCTTCAATGTTATAAATGCATCCTGCTATATTGTTACGCTAACGCAATATCTTCAGGAGTATTTTAAATGGGTGTATATATTTTCGCTTTTACATACAATATTAAATGATTCATATCCTCGAAGGTCACAGATTTCAGCTAAGGGTAATATTAAAGACTGCTTTTAACAATAAGAATGACTTTCAATACAGATTGACAGACGAAATATTATTGTTTTGAAGTGAAAGTTTTTTTAGGCTCATAAGCGTAATTTTTTTACGGATGAAACGCCTGATTAGCGTCACGTATATGTGCAGCGTTTTTATGCTAATTCATTTGAAGGTTAGGTAATTTTAATATTTACAAATTTTCAATTAATTTCATTTAAATTCCTGACATATCTTTCATTTCCCTTTCCCTCTAAGTCTCGGAAATCTAAGATATTAGATTTGTATGAATATAAACAAGACATAAAAGTTAGTTTGTCAAAGAAGTTCCGCCAAAGAAGTGCCACTTTTAATATGAGTACTTCGTACGCACGCACTTTTCACTTTTTTTATTTAAACTGGCTTATTAGAACGGCCATTCTTTCCATTGGTAGCAAATTCCATTGGAATCTGTTCAGAAGACTCAAGAAGAAGACCTCGGCTACTCAGTAGCAGTTCTTCTTTTCAGCACAATTTTTACATTAACGATATTTTTACAAGATTAATATACCCTTATGTCACAAAATAAGTTCAGCTCTAAGTATTTTAATATCATAGGATTTCGAGGATGTAAGTACATTACATTCAAATATATAAATCGGTCGATTCTCATTAGCATAAATAGAAATATTTATACGAATAAGTAATTAACAGCAATGTCCCACCGCTGGGTACAATATCTCGTCATTGAAGCCGTGAAAGAGCCTTTGAAGTTTAAACTTTAGAGCAGTGTAGTGGTTACTGCTCCAAAGCGAATTAGCAAGCTGCATATACCTCGGAACTGCTCCCGGGATATGTTAGCTTCTTCCTGATGATTATCAACATGAATGACGTCGATGAGTTTTAAATATACATTAGGCGTGTAAGGTTTTCATAGTGAGAACCTAAAGCTACCTGTCCATAACTATATCGTGGCTCCTGTTTAATTAGAGTCTGACATGACTACCAGGTCATCAATTTTATAGGTCCTGGGATAATTTTATCAGCTGTCCGAAGCCCCAGGTTTACATTAAAATTGTCAATTTTTTAATGAAAATGTTTCACATCTTGACCCCCCGACAAACGAACCGACATTCCAACAAATGTATAATTAGATAAACGAGATAATAAGGTGGGAAAATCTACTGATGGGTTGTTACTTACAAAATTTTCGCGAAAATATAACAAGCGGAAGTTTTAGTAAAAGCTAGAGAATATAATTATTTGGTTAAACACAATATAACATTGAACATACATTTCACAAAGTGTAATCATTTCTACAAATTTTCACTTTTATTTTATTTAATAGTCTGAAATAAATAAAACGTACAGAGTTTCAGTAAAATGTATTGTTTACTTTGAAGGGTTTTGTCTTTGAAATATTATGACCAATTTAAAAAATCTCGGTCTGCAAAACTAGTTTCTAGCATCGCAGTTTTGTTATGTAAATTTATGTATAACAATTTTAATTATGCTCTTGGTCTCATTATGAATGCAATTATGTTAATCGTCGCGTCTTATGGTAAACTCATTTGGTCATGTGTTATCAAAATTAATTAGTTACAGACAGAAAAGCTCTCAGAAAGGGCTTATAGTAACCTTGAAGTTGAGATCTGTCTATGCTGTGACGTAACGTAAGTGCAGTGCGTGGTGTCGTATGTTGGGCCGGTTTCGAATCGGGTTACATGACTTCCAACCTACTATAAAAAGTCCCAGCCGACCTTACAACCTTATCATACAAGTCCAGTCAATCAATACAGCATCAACATGTACTTCAGAGTAAGATTCAGCTGTTTTTAATACTCATTTCAATAAATCTCTAACACAATTCTGTTAATTACATCCAAATTTAATTGCTACTCATCCCTATCTATATATATAATAGAGATATCCAGGTATATATTGACTCATCCAGATATATCTGGAACCACAAGGCGTAGAAATATGAAATTTGGTAGGAATATTCCTTTTACCGAGTAGAGGTCAGCTTAGAACGGATTTTACGAAATTCGATCCTCAAGGGGGGTTGTGGAGATGTTAACTATTGACACATCACTATATCTCTGGAACCAAAAGACATTCAACACAGACGAAGTCGCGGGTTCAGCTAATATATTATATTTCTTATCACGTATTTAATAGTTAACATAACATCGTTTTATTAATATCCATTCAAGTTCTAATTCCTTTTTTAAATATATATTTACTCTCATAAAGTACAGTCTTGAAGGTTACCTTAACGAGATCGCTCCAATTGATGAGACCGCTTATGCAAAGTTAGTTTTAATTTCTATTTTTATATATATTTCTTTTTAATATATAATTCTCTAGTTTGTGTGCAACACTAAATAGATATGTAAAAGTTAAGTCAATTCATATCTTATGCAAACTTCTTAAACTCCTTACAGGGAAATAAATCTTTAATCTTTTTAAATCACTTTGCAATAGATTTATCTGTGCAATGTTTCTCAAAATAATTTTAATCAATGAATTAATATTTGAAATTTTAATAAAACTAATTGTCATCCAATATAAGTTTAAAAATGTATTTGATATTGAGTGTATGAATAAAAGAATATTAACGACTAAATATTTCAACAAGAAATATGTATAGGGAGAGTTAAAACTAATAGTAGTAATTGAATGAATGAAGTTCTCAGTACAATGAATATTAATAGGTGCTTCTTTTTGTTATAGATCGCCGTAATCAGCATCCTCGTGGCAGTATGCCATGCGGGCATTATTGAAGAAGGACATGGCCAAGCAGTGTCATCTCAAAGCATTGTTAGACATGATCAACCTACACTTGGAGCTACACACTATGCTCCACTCGTTGCTCATGCTGCTCCAGTCCTATCCCATTCTGCTCCCATTGTACAACACGCTACTCCTCTACTTCATTCTGCTCCCATCGTTCAACACCTTGCTCATGCCCCTATCGCCTTAGCCCAAGCTGAACACATTGAAGAAAGTGTAAGTAATTGCAAATAATATTAACATTTAAGTAATCTTAGATATTCGTGATTATCTGGATATATGGATAACAATATGTAATTTACCCGTGTCTATTAATAGCGTCAAGTTGTCGACACATTGGTATACAGAGTTTTAGGAGACCACTTCCGAAAACAAAGACTGACGATACTATTGATGACACCTTTGGGACGCAAAAAATCATCGATCCTGATTATTAATCAGTTCATTGACCCGTGCGTTCGAAGATCAGCTGTTTATGATTTTGTATTTCGCTGCTAGTTTTTTTAGCATAAGTAATGCTAATAAAACGTTTTAAAAATGTGCTTCTCTTTAATCCGGACCATTTTTTTTCGTCCCATAATCAAAGGTGTCATTAGTATCGTCTGTTTTCGTTTTTGGCTTCGATCTCCTAACACCTTGTATAAGCTTTTAAATACATTAAAAAATATATTAAAAATCAATGTTATTCTACAGATTGATATCTTATCATAATAACTAATTATAATAAATCCGCAAAATATTCCGTTTAAACTTATTTTAACTAGTTTAATATAACCATGTCTGTCATTGCTCAATGTGATATGCGTTATACGTTGCTCGTTTACCATTTCCTTGTAAACTTTACTTAGATATTATCAGCTATCTACTACGCCCTGTCACTGTTTGATGTCTAACAAAGAATTGTATGAACAATTTTTTTATAGTATAAACGACCTATAACTTATTTTATTCGCTAATAAAAGACCATCCATAATTTTTCCGGAACAAGTAAACATGCAAATCACATCTGCTTATAATACCCACATTTCAATGACCATTTTAAGTATAAAATTTAATTTAGAATGAATAATTGGGGCAGTATCAAACAACACGTTGCAAAGCTTTCGTAATCGGGAAGTCCCTCCATTTATTGCTTTTCCCTTAGATAAATTTATCCATAAATTCAAATTGTACCATTAAGATTAAAGTAGAACACTAAATATCCGGCGTATCTGTTAAATAACATTGGCTATTGCAGAACTGATATTAATATCTATTTGAATTTGTTTTAGTAATATTTGTTTGAATCTTGTAATTGAAAAAAGAAGTGTACCATATCAACTTGATTGCGTGAACAATAGAAGTGAAAGGTCTTCTAAATCGAAATAATTTAAATACACTCAATCAATACAACCCAATTAAATGTTTGTTGGGAAATGTACACGTCGTTATAAGACTATAGAGTGTTTTGTAATTATGGATTAAATAATTTATCTTGAGATGATTGGCATTCACATCTGTAACTTATTCTTTATGATGATGAAGATGTAATACTGCGAGGACTCTTGTACAGGACTCCGATTCTGTTTAGATTTAAGTCGAATTGAAAACAGATATTTTCTAATAGATAAATTTGTTAATATCTTTGACTGTGTCATCACTTACCACCACACCAAAAACATGTAATATAAAAAATAAGTCAATTCCTACGTTGTCTAGTTCAAACTTTTTAAATATATCATATAGAAAGCAAACTTTAGACCTTTTACAAGTATTATATTAATGATTGAATATCTTTATAAGATAAACAATAGGGAGAAACGCTGATAAATAAGTAATTGTTAAAATACATAAACTTTAAACGTGACATAAAATTTTACCAGGTAAGTGTGATAAAAAAGCAATACTTGAATCGACGCAGTCTATTTAAATTTACACAAAACTGTCGCCAATTTCGTAATAATTCTTAAACGGATACGTTTTTAGCAATCCTACGTAAAATAGAACGCTGACAGGTTTTTCTGGGTATTCAACAAAAACTCGACCGTAAGAGACTTTTTTTTAAATTAACTAAGTAAAAATAAACACGAAGTACCAATTCAGAATTCAATATTCTTGACATGTGCACAGTTAAAAAAATCTATTTCGTAATTTCAAAGCTTCTATTATATATTTATTTGTCTCCATAGTTCATAGCTTATTTCTCTGTGATGTCACCCAAGTAATTCCAGATCCCGTGAATATATAGATTTTTTTATTACTGACAGGTTAGCGCTTGACTGTGATCTCACCTGATGGTAAGTGATGATACAGTCTAAGACGCAAGCGCGCTAATCTGGTAAGAGACAATAAACCTCTTATGGTTTCTACACAGTATCGTACCGGAACACACTTTATTTGGCGATAAGTCTTCTCTGGTAGGATGGTAACTAGCCGCGGTCGAAGCCTTCCACCAGTCCAGGCTCAAACGAATTAGAAATTACAATTTTCTAAATTCGTCCCACCGGGGGTCGAACTCGGGATCTCTGCTCGCAAAGCGAGTGCTCGCACCACTGCGCCAGCGAGACCGAGAATCCGTTCTCTACATCACAAAGGGAATAATTAAACTAAATTTCAAATCAATCGGACGACTAGTTTTGCACCTGACCCCACAAAATATGATAATTTTGTTTTTTGACAGAGTCTACCTTCAAAAAATATGTATGTTGAATTGCAGCTTAATCAAGCGCATATTTTCGAAAATATCCGGTTTTTTTATTAAATATAGAGAATAAGTAACTTTTTTTAGTTATCCATTGCTAATGGTTTGTTACATTAAGCAATTGTTTACAGGCTCCAGCACATTACGAATTCTCCTACTCGGTAGAAGATCCTCACACTGGAGACCATAAGTCACAGCACGAGAGCCGGGAAGGTGATGTTGTCAAGGGTGAATACTCTTTACTTCAACCCGATGGCGCTGTCAGAACCGTCGAGTATACAGCAGATGCTCATAATGGGTAAGAATATATTTCTACATACGATTTTGAGTATTAATCTATACCAATAACATAACAGGTCCTTACATTGATAAGTATAAAAAACAGTTTGAATATTCTCATCTGATATTGTTACTTTGTTCATTTACGCTTTTATTTTATTACTAGTAAATACTTTTAATTACTTTTTCATATCACAGGGAATACGTTAGACTCTTATTCGAATATATTGTTTCTTTTCTCAATTATACATTTTATTTTTAAAAAGTAATGGCCAACATTGCAAAATTTTGTTCATTGTTATTGCTGTATCATAAAACTTCTATTGGATGACTGGTGTTAAATCACATTTAAGACATAAATTGAAAGTGCGTGCGTACAAAGTACACATGTGAGACGTGAAACTCCTTTGGCAAACTGATTTGTAAGTCTTTAGATTTCCGGGACTTGAGTAAGGGACAAAGGAAGATATGTTAAAAATTTAATTGTCATTAAAATATTGAGTGTAGAAAATTAATACAATTAATTTATTTAAATCTCAAATGGCAAAATGTAAATAAAATGCCACGTGTTTTTTGTCAATATAAGAAATTATTAATTAATATTTTTAAAGAATGAATTTAAAAATTACAAAAGAGAACTTATGAAATATTTTTATTTTATATCTTATGAAATAATATTAAATTGTTAAATGACGACTGGCAAATTAAAATGCCACTTGTTATTTGTAAATATTATAACTATATAACCTTCAAACGAAATCGGACAAATATCGCTGCACATCTTCGTGACGCTTATCACGCGTTTCATTCGTAAAAATTTAACCCTCATGCTTCTAAAGAAGTTAAAACCATTCTCAGTGAGCGTTTCCGATGTGAAAAGAATGCAAATTCCAAACAAATCGGTCGAAAAGTATTGGCATTCTTCTTTTTCTATATATTTTGTTGCGATATTTTATTAGCTGTTTTGCTATTCGGAGCGAAGACCTATTCTTGAGTTTTAAATAGTGTAACAGGACCCGCTTTGTTCTGTAAATAACTTTTAATTGAATCATTAAGTCATTATATTGCAAATATGTTAGATACGTCATTGGCGATTTTACTAATTCTTCAAATATCTGGGCATTTACTAAATTAAACTTATTTCTATTAAAATATATGTACAAACTTCTTCAAAATGTTCTAAAGCCTAGTGTCGTAATATTAAATACATAAAAATGACAAAGATTTCCGTGTATGCATTACTTTTATGTTTTATAACATTAACGATAACATTGTATAACATACTTTTAAGTTTTGAAACACTAACGTTGAGAATTTAATTTATGAACGTTTTACGCTGCAATAACTTATCATAACTGACGTAAGCTTACAATTGGGTCTACATTGAATTAAGATGAATGAATTGAAAAGATATCCGTAAGCTACTTACGCGATCTTGATATGGAGAATGAATGCACTTCATTATCACATGTATGAACTTGCCGTTAGTGCGTAATGTTGCGTAACAAATCGCACAAATCGTAGAAGAAAGACGTAAGCGAAAACTTTTTAGGAATAAAAACAATTTAACGCGATGTCATAGATAAATAAATCTTTAAGATAACTTACAGCTAAAATTAACCTGTAGTGTCTTGTAAACTAAGCCTCCTCACTCATATGAGAGAGGGTTGTAGAGCATAGACCCACCATGCTGCTCCACTGCGGATTGGCAGGCATAGTACACAAGTGCACTCTCTATTCCTTTACTCTCATAGTCCGATGTGACGATATTCCGACACAACCGGAGAGAGATCGGGCGCAGGACCGACGGCTTAACGTGCTCTCCGAGGCACGGGGTTAGATCACACCGCCACCTACCCAACTTCGGGCTAATATTGAAAAAACCTTAATAGAAGTCTCAATATCCATTTTTTTGAATTGGCCCGACCCGGGACTCAAACCCAGGACCTCACGGGTGTACTCGAATATGCTAACCACTAGACCAATGAGGCAGACTGGCAGTTTCTTGTAAACCTTAATTGAAATAATATTAAGTGGTACTCTGAGGTAAATTGAAAGTAGAGTGTGGGTTTGTTACTGGCACGTGAACACATCTTGTAAAACTTCGAGCGCAATGTGCCACAGTCCTTACTTAGGCGTAATAAATTCTTTTTTTTATTCTTATTTATTTTAAAGGTCTTTGAATCTCTTATGAGACTATGTCAAACCGATCGTATCCTAACAGAACATCTCTTTCTACAAAACGCTTTAAACAATCAAAATTTTTAGAATTACATTCAACAATAAATATTCCTGAGGTGATGTCGGTGCTGACAAAATACTTTGAAAGGTACCAACATCCCTCATATTAAGGCCAAATTAATTATTTGATACTTTAGCTATACAGTGGTGTAACTGAATTTTAGATGGAGCTAATATGTAGTTAAAACACTAAAATGTATCCCCCGATTTTGATGTCATTCGTTTTTTTGAATTGCCTTTGGATGCGATGCTAAAGACGTATTCACGTCAAATGGAGTTACGAAATAAATACCCTAAATGGTTTTTACATTAACCATAATTCGTTAACTATTTGTACGCCTCAATCTACAATTTATTTGTAAATTTGCAGAATATGACTNTACCCGTTCAAATAGTCAATATGTTAATAAACCACGAAAATTTAAGTTTAAAACAATTAGCTTATGCAATTTAATGTATATTCAAACGACGTCTAATAACTTTTTTTAATTATATGCCATATTAATAAAAATGTTTATAGAAGATGTTTTTTGTCATAAAAGTTTTGACGGCCTCGCTGGCGCAGTGGTGCGAGTACTCGTTTTGCTAGCAGAGATCCCGGGTTCGATCCCCGGTAGAGCGGATTTAGAAAATTGTATTTTCTAATTTATCTGAGTCTAGACTGATGGGAGGCTTCGACTGCGGCTAGTTACCACCCTACCAGCGACGACGTACGTACGTAAAGATATTTGTGTTCCGGCACGATGCTGTGTAGAAACCATAAGGGGTATATCGCCTCTTACCAGATTAGCGCGCTTCCATCTTAGACTCTATCATCACTTACCATCAGTTGATATCACAGTTGAGCGCTAAACTGCTAAGCAATAATAAAAAAAGTAAAGCAATTAACAAAATCGATTCGTTAAAATTTGTTGCTTGCCAAATGCGTTTATTTTTATTTAAAAAATTTGAGTTAGATTCTCCATTATTTAATTTAATAGTAAAATTCAAGAATTCTCGAATGCGACTTGCTAGTTTCTTCTAAGAATGGTGCAAACGTGCGATCAGCCAATACTCCTAAACCTAGCGAGACTAACAAGTAAGCTCCTGAGATGCCATGATTAATCTTTAAACAAGTATTGTTTTGGTCAATAAACTCGATAAAATCGTTGCACGGATGCATGCAACGCCATAAATCTTCATGACAAATTAAGCACACGTACTGAATTACGTTATAAACAGGTATACTCAAAAATTTACTTTCGTTTCGCTTCCAAAAATAGACTTTTACTTTAAAATAACTGTAGCCAGATATAAAGCAGCAATTACCGGTTTTATGGAACCAATTTAGACTCAATTTATGATGTCAGATACAATTGTTTGAATCATAAAGCATGTTACGTATCATTACTTTTAAAGAAAATTACTATTTAGTCCTTGAACAACTTTTTAACTGTCGTATAAATCATTTATTACGTCCATTATACTTTTTCATACAGTTGGTAGAATAGGTTTTTGACACCAATAAAAACAGATAACATATCTGATTTGGATACACAGATTGTATACTGTACAAAGAGCTGTCAATATATTTCCGTTTTCAATTCTATAAATCATTAAATTCTATTAAAATCAAAATGCAACGAGATTTATAAAATTTTTATCATTTACGTAAATCTTTACTAAATGTAACCGTTTCTAAAAACACAGATATATTGGAAAATCCGAATTGAATTGTCAATCTAAACTATTCTTGAATCTATCTGATCATGCAGAATGTTTTTATTACAATTGTTGAATACACACGTACAAACGATTTATTTTTATATTTATTCATCTAAAAGTATATTGATGACTTAGTACTAAAATTGGGAATTAAAACTTTTTTACCAAATATACAAGAAAATCATTGCAATATCGGTTGAGTGGTTTAGAGGATTGCGACTACAAACACCGTAACACTAGATATTTATATATGTATGATATTCTGTTACAGTTTCAACGCCGTTGTACACAATTCTGCTCCATCTGCTCATGCTGCTCCAGCTCCAGCTGTACATACTGCGCCCGTGGTCCACGCTGCCCCTATTGTCCACGCCGCACCTCTTGTTCATGCAGCGCCATTGATTCATGCTGCCCCACTTCTGGCCCATCATTAGAACTGATTATATAATATGATAAATTGTAATTTTGCATTAGAAATATAACTTTATTATTTATATTTACTTGTTGTTTCAATGCTCAGTAGTTATACGTCCATATTACATCGTATATTATACATGAAGTTAATCATCTCTTTTATATGTAGATAATATACTCTACAAATTAAAAAAAGGGAATTAGATAATATATTTGATATTGAAATGTATATAGTTACGCCAATATGCAGTTTAGGTCTTGGTATTCGGCCACAGCTTATAAAGCATACATGTGAAATAAAGAATGAGATCTTGTATATAGAAATTTAAAAGATCAATGTTTATTTACCTACGTTACATATTTTATTTTAAAGTAAATAGCAGCCCATTAACGTCCCACTGCTAGGTACAAGCCTCCTCACTCATAGGAGAGAGGATTTTTAGAGCATAGACCTACCACGGTGCTCTGCTGCGTGTTGGCGGCATAATACACAATTGCACTCTCTATTCTTTTACTACCTTGGTCCGATGTGATGGGAACCCAATGGTTTAACGTGCTCTCCAAGGCACAGGGGTGGAGCACACCGCTAACTTCCCAACTTTGGGCAAATATTGAGAATTTCTTAACAGAACACTCAATATCAACTATTGTTCTCGAATCCCGGACCTCTTGTCTGTAGCCGAAGAAGCTGACCACTAGACGAATGAGGCAGTTAAATATACATACAAAAAATGAGAGACTATGGCTGTAAGCCCTGATATCTATGCAAAGCAATATAACTTTTATTATTTAAATAGGCCTTTACAGCACTTTTCAGAATGGCCAAGTATATATTTTTTTCCCACTAACTAATTCTAATGTACTGATGATGGTATCAAAAATGACTAAAAATCTAAAGTTACAAAGGTTCCTATGTGCCCTTTCCTGACATGAGACCACAACTAAATCAGTCGGATATTTTGTATCTATTTTTGCCATCATCATTACAATGTTATATAAGTTTATTATATTTAAATTAACACAATTGGTTACCTCCCACGCGTTAGAACGTCTTCTGGGAGCTTATTGTAGAAACGTATAAAGTTAACCTTAAACGAGTTGTTACTTTTATACAGCCTTTTTTTTCGCTGGGAAATATGTTTACGCACTCCTACCTCGGGGGCAGGAAGTGTAGGACTCGCTAGCTTAGCCAGAATACCCACTAAAACCCTGTGAGATCCTCCTTAACCTGAATTGGAGGTGTCAGAGGCTCCCTTGCGCATTCGGTCTGGATGCAACCGACAAGGAGAGGAGGCAAGAATTTATGACAAGTTAATTTTCATATCTTAGTTATATGAGATACATTCACTCTTTTTATTAAAATAATCATTACACTCGTACGATCGGGGTTGTTTAAAAGAGTTAGTATGATCGTACGATCGGGTTTGCCGACGACGTGGTCATTATGCCAAAGACTCAAGGTCTCAATGCAATGCTCAATGACCTCAGCAAAGCTTCTCGACAGGTGGGCCTAAAAGTGAACATGGATAAGACGAAAGTTATGTCCAATATCCATGTTCTGATCCACCCAGTCATCATTGAGAACTCGGCACCCGAAATTGTTGACGAGTACACATACCTGATAAGTCCAGCCAGGTAGGTTCAATTTCGAGAAAGAGGTCAAACGCAAACGGTTGGACAGCGTTCGGGAAATTCGGGAAAACGTTTTCGTCCAGTATCCCTCAGTGCCTGAAGACTAAAGTCTTCGAACAGTGCGTGTTGCCAGTGGTTACCTACGGATCGGAAACGTGGTCGACTATGGGCCTCATTCGAAAGCTCGGAGTCACTCAGCGTGCGATGGAGAGAGCTATGCTCAGATTTTCCCTACACGATCAAATCAAAAATGAGGAGATCCGTAGCGAACCAGTGTCACCGACATTGCCCTACGAATTGCGAACCTGAAATGACAACGGGCGGGGCACATAGTCCGACGAACCGCGATAGTCGTTGGGGCTCGAAGGTATTGGAATGGCGACCCCGCATCGGACGACGCAGTGTTGGAAGACCCCCCATAGGGTGGACCGACGATATAAGGAGGGTCGCCGGTAGCTGCTGGAGCCAGGCGGCGCAAGATCGGGCGTTATGGGCATTTCGTGAAATTTTCGTGAAATCTATGTCCAGCAGTGGACGTCTATCGGCGGAAGCGACAACTTGTACGATCAATAAATCCAACAGAATCATAGCTCCTACTTCATATTTTGAAACAAAATAATTGAACACTTGAACGTGTTTTCTATAGAGAATAAACCAAATATATAAATAGCAAAATTATTTATAATTTCAACTATATTAATGTAGGCTAAATCCGAAACCACTGAAACGATTTTCATCATATGGTGTCCTGATACAACATGATATAAGTTAAGATTCTCTTAACCAAATTTAATTGGCACACCAAATATTCATCTTTCTACAATGCCTGAAACATTCGTATACTAAACAAAAGCAATCGTGGCCTTATCCAGATCAACTGATAACCGCATAGGATGTTACAAAAGCATGTGTTTTCTATTATCGAAAACTATTCCTAAATCTCATGTGTTGCAACATAAAGATTCCCTATTGTTTAGACGTCTGCCATAGTTTGCTCAACTGTAACACTTGTTAGGCAATATAGTTGTTAGTGAACAACTATAATACCTTTAAACATACATTATACATTTTTAAGTTTCTACTATTAATTCACTATCACTGTATATCAAATCAAACTTCTTTGAAACATTAATAGAATACTATTTTGATCATCCACGAAAGTTCAAATACCTTTTTTTTTAAAGTTGTAGTAAACGAAAAAATATTAATGTACGTTTTTTTAACAGCAATGAATTATAGTCGTATTTGCGTAAATTGTACAGCGACAACTATTAAAAGCTTTTGTAAAGGGTTTTAAAGGTTTTATTGGTTATTTTTTAATATTTGTTTCTCTTATAGCCTTTATACTACATAATAGACAAGTAGTGTATCCTCCATATTTAAAACTATTTATGTAACGCTAAAGATTGGTAATATATTTAAATTTTGGTAAAAAAAATAAAACTTCAATCATAATTTTTATACAAAAATAAAATAATCCTACAAAATTTGGACCCTGAATCACTAGTTTAACAAAACGGATTTAACTGTTGCAACATAATTTGCCTTCCAATTATAATATTTCACTCTCAATAGGTAAATAGTGAATCTATAATAAAGTAAAGCTGAAAAGCTTGTTTGTTTGGTTGAACGCGCATATCTCGAAAACTACTGGCCCAATTTGGAAAATTCTTTCGGTCTTAGATATATTTCGATCAATCAAAATTTATTATTTTGCTTCTTGAGAGCTTCCGTGGCGTAATTTTAATGTTTCGCAAAAACCAAATATAAAAAAAAGATGGCGACAGAATATTATACTATGTAATTATTAAGAAACTTGCAGTACATCCATAAAAATATTATCACTGTTACGAATAAAAGTGAAGTCACCTTATATAACTTAAGAAATGAAAATAAATTGTCATTATATAAATATAAACCATATATTAAAAGAAAACTAATTAACAATAGTTTGAAAGATTACTTAGAAGATGAATTAAAAGTATATGCGTACAAAATACACATGTCAGAAGTGAAACTTCTTTGGCAAACTAATTTTTAAGTCTTGTTTACATTTATACAAATCTAAAACTTAAAATTTCCGAGACTTAGCAGGAGGGAAAAAAGAAGATTTGTTAGGAATTTAATGAATTTGATTGTCATTAAAATATTAAGTGTCGAAAGATAATACAAATATTGAAATCTCAAATGACGAGTGGCAAATTAAAATACCACATGTTATTTGTGGATATTAAAACTACCTAACCTTCAAACGAATTAGCCCAAAAAACGGTGCACATCTTCGTGACGCTAATCGGGCATTTCATCCGTAAAAATTTTACCCTCGTGGGCCTAAAGAAGTTTCACTTCAAAAAGCATGGGAGTGAATGAATTGCTCTAATCGGTTTAGAATAAAAAAAAGAAAAATATATATTGTAATGATGATGAAAAAAAACCTACACCAGACTGAGTTTGTTGTGGGTTCTTCTCTAATAAAGACGTGTAGGAACCCTCATAAGTTTAGATTGTAAGTCGTTATTAATATCGTTATCATATATGAAAAAGAACCATATTTGAAGATTCAAAAGTGCTGTATTAAATTTATTTCGCCAAACTGTATTCACCTTTGTATTCTCAGTGGTTGTTTTTATTACTCTATTATTCTAATTGTTGACAACAAACAATGTTTACTATTAGATAAAAAAAATGATCAAGCCCAAAGATAAACATAACGCAATGGTTAACTGAACGATTCATTAACGCCGATAACAACTAAACGAAAATTTAACAAAGAGCATTGTAAAGCGTGGGTAAAAAGGAAACATTGTATATTTGCATGAGAAAAAGAGAACAGATATGTTGTTAATAATAAATTATAAAATTAACATGTTTATATTACTGAAATTAAAGTACTCAAAGATGCATTTATTCAATAGCTTTAACCTAGTTTTAACATGATATGGAATATTGTGAATGGATATCTAATTTCCGGTCCTTTAGTTACATATTAAAGTGCAATAAATATATCTATTTTATTGCTGAGAAGTGCTTGATTGTAATCTCACATAAGTGACGATACAATCTTGTATAGTGCGCTAACTTGTTAAGATACAAATAACTAATATTATGGTTCCTACAGAATTTTATTTTACTAGCCGGTACGTTTTTGGTGGTGACTTGCCTCGGCCGAAGTAGGCAGAGATCACGGCACCTTCCACTTGCCTCGATCCTTGCATATCTCCTTCGCTTCTTTCATTTTCATTAAACCTTTCATACAAGTTCTTCGGTTTAGAGTACTCTTGATCTGGCCTTACTTAAAATGTCCTGGATTTGGTTCAGAAATTTTCGCATTGGTTTTCTACAACTTTCCAATTCCATCTTTACTTATAAATTTTAGTCCCTACATCTTCTTTTATACCACAACGTTCTCTTATCACGCTATTTCTTTCTTTGCTACTCAGTTTCAATTCACTTCCTCTCAACGCTCTCATCTTTATCGCATTTATTTTACTTTTGTGATTCTTCTGCCATACCTATAACTTTCACTACCATACATAGCTTTAGCAGCAATACCCCTGCGTGCACAGCCTGCCTGGCCATTTGAGACACTATCTGGCGGTTAATAAAGGGTTGGAGAGAACTATGTACCATATTCCCTGCATTCTCTTTCCTTTCAATATCACTTTTACACGTTCAATCTTTTGTAAATTTAGACCCCAAGTATAACAATTCTTTCACCTCTTCCACTTCCATCAAAATATTGCCATTCATCATAAAATTCTTCTCTTTCAAAAAGCATAACTTTCGTTTTGTTTACATTCACTTTCATTCCATTCCTTTTCAAAGCTTCATTCATAATATTTACCAGCTCCTGTAGTTTATTAGGAGATGACGCAAGGTTTATTTGACCATCAGCGTAGAATAAACATTTGATGAGTAATTCATTCATTCTCAGACAAATTAAGCAACGATATATATGACAAAGACTACTACCGACTAGGACACCTACACAATATCTGTCACTCTGGAGTTTCACTTGGGATACATAATATTCTTTAGAATGAGATTTTTGAATTCACTATCTTTTGAATGGAATGTTCGATTTTAATACTTTAAAAAGTATTTTACAGGTATTGAAACGGTCTTTTATAAATCATTTAATAGGATAAGGATTAATACAGTGGTATGAATATGCTTTGACTATTTTCGAAAAGTTCATAAAAGTATTAGCTTTTGAAATGCAAAAAAGTAGTTATAGTGGCATAACTACAATAGTTAGACTTATAGTATTTGGAGTTATTTGCAGATATTAATACGTTATATAATATTGTAGAATATTTTTTTGTTTTATCGTCAATAGTTTCCGCAGCGCACGCGATAACAGATTTTATGTGGCCAATTTATTCACACCTTGGGATTCATTGATGCATTTTTCTTAGGGATCTCTATTTGTTTTTTTTTTTTAGAGATTAATAAAGCCTATGTAACATATGATTTACATTTCGATTCAAGTATTTCTTTCTTCTGCCTAGATTTGTTTCTATATATTTCTCCGATATATTAATAAATATTCTGTCACTCTGGCCGAAGTCAAATTCAACAAGTGAATAATCATGAAAAGCTGTAGAGAAGTTCTTAATTTATAAATGATGTAACAAATACAACATGTTTTATATATAAAGATCAAAATAAAATTTACGAATTTGATTGACAAAATATACGAACAAAGTTTATCTCGGTATTCTTTAGCTGTAATCAAGGTCGTCACACTGTCATTATTTTGTCTTTTAGGCTGAGTTTCCACGACGCACCGACATCAACGCTCTGATTCTCTCCAATTCGCGTTTAATTCACATAAACAATTTCAAGATAATTATGTTTATACAGGCGTTTTGGTCTGCTTATTAAGGTAAAGGCTTGTTTATGAGACTAAGAAATTATTGAAAAACTATAACGGAACTAAGAGCAATAAATATATTTTTACAAATTTTGACTTTATAGAATTACGCATATTTATTACTCTAGGACTACTTTTCAGTCTATGTACTATATACATCTACTCCAAAAGATGAAATAAAGTAATTGTCGTCCCACTGCTGGCCATAGGCCTCCTCACTAAGGGTGGGAAAAAGGGTTTTTAGAATGTAGGGCCTACACGCTGCTGCATGGCGGACAATCAATCACGCAAGTTTCTTTTTATAAAGCGAAATTTATAGGACTTTACGAACCAGTAACTTCTCTGAATATCAATCCACACACCTCATCACTTGGCAATCATCTACCAAAAGATCTTCCAAAATATCCAGTCTTTCTTAGTATTTTTTTAGTTTAAATAAATACTTCCTTGAAAAGCGAATAAAATTGTAGTAGAAAAGGGATTCGCAAAAAACCAACATCATATCCTTAAATGAAAAATTGTTCAAATAATAAGAAATTTGAAATTCGACAGATAATTTAATTAATATTTACAATAAGCGAAGACATACTTATAGGTTTCAAAGAAAATAATGTCTAGAAATGTTGTTGTTCCCAAATGTGATTTTTTATTATCATTTACTAAAGCCATGACTGTCCTGGGTTTGAGTCCCGGGTCGGGCCAATTCAAATATCAATATTGAGTTTTCTATTAAGATTTTCTCAATATTTGCGCGAAGATGGGAAAAATGTGGCGGTATGATCCACCCCCATGCCTCGGAGAGCATGTTAAGTCGTCGGTCCTGCGCCTGATCTCTCTCCGGTCGTGTCGTATTCCCGTTATATCGGACTATAAGAGTGAAGGAATAGAGAGTGCACTTGTGTACTATGCCTGCCAATCCGCAGTGGAGCAGCGTGGTGGGTCTATACTCTAAAAACTCTATCTCATATGAGTGAGGAGGCCTGTGTCCAGCTGTGGGACGTTGATGGGCTGCTACTTACGTTACTAAAGCCATGATTGGATAAAAAGAAAGCTTATGAAAAATATTTTTCTTTTCTTAAAACTTAGTTTTTTAATATCAAATTTTTAAAAATCATTGTGTGGTTGTATGAAACCACGATACACGTGTAACATCTGATGTGAGCCAAGGGCGCCGCCATATTGTCCTCGACTGTTCTGAAGAGATTAAACTACCCGATGTAATACGACATGCAATAGATAAACGAATGTGGGTGTTGTTGAAAAGAAACAATTGAAAAGATACTTTTTTGTGTCTGAGACGACTCATTACAATGATCTATACGTTATAACTGCTTCGAAATCTATTGTAACAATATAGTATTAAGATATCAAATAATACTGTCTCAATTGTGACATAATATGTATTTATTTCACGATCTACGAGAGAATTTCTTAATTAAATTCCAGGGTTCGGTTTCAATGTAACACATATCATTGCACAGTGCAACCATGTCCTTATTTCAGCTAGTATCTGGTAATATTATCCTCCGTTTCCTTGTTACGGATTAGGCAAATATTGCTAAAATTTAAAATTTAATCGTATATAGTGCGAGTACTCGCTTTGCTAGCAAAGGCCCCGAATTCATTCCCAGGCAGGGCCAATATAGGAAATCGTATTTTCTAATTTGTCTGAGTCTGGACAGGTGCGAGTCTTTGGCTGTGGCTAGTTACCACCCACCCAGCAAAGACGCACCGCCAAGCAAGGGATTGTGTTCCGGTGCGATGCTGTGTAGATGTAAATTTTCTTTTACCGGTCTAGCGCGCTTTTATCTTAGAATCTACCATCACGTACGAACAGGTGTGATCACAGTCCAGCGCTAACCTGTCAACAATAAAAGTAAATTAAAAGAGCGTGCGTACAAAGTACACATATCAGAAGTGAAGAAAAAAATATGGAGGAATCGAAACATCACTAAGACCACGAAATCCAGACTCGTGACACTGACACTGATCTTCCCCATATTTTTATACGCTGCTGAGACGTGGACATTACGAGAAGTGGAAAGACAGAAAATAGATGCTCTAGAAATGTGGTGTTGGAGAAGAATGTTTGGGGTTTCGTGGACCGACTTTCGTACGAACGTCTCGATCCTTCAAGAACTCAACATCAAACAGCGTCTAGTTTCTGTAGTACAATCCCGCATCCTGACTTTCATTGGACACGTCTCTCGGCGTGGCAATCAGTCCATCGAACACCTCGTCATTCAAGGAAAGGTGGACAACAGACCGCGTGGGAAGTCACCTACTCGATGGACTGACCAGTTCAAATTTGCTCTGGAAAGTTCGTTGAACGAATGCAGTAGTTTGGCAAACTAATTTTTAAGTATTGTTTATATTTATATATACTTTAGATATCCGAAACTTACGAGGGAGGGAAAAGGAAGATACATTAGGAATTTAATTAATTTAATTTTACAATATTAAAAGTCTCGAAATTTATTGCCAATAATTTATTGAAATCTCAAATGATTAATTGTAAATAAGAATGCCACGTGCTTATTGTTAATATTATAAATTATTTATTAAATTTTATTTTTGAATTTTGAATTTATATTTTATGAAGAATAGTATGTTGATTTATTAAATGACGAATGGCAAATTAAAATGACACATGTTATTTATAATACCTAAACAAAATAAACTACCTATAAAAATTTTACCCTCATGCGCCTAAAGAAGTTTCACTTCAAAAATACTATGAAATAACATAAAATTGTTTCTTTCTATGTCTATTTTAAACTGTAGTACTTTGCAACTATGTATCTGATGTGCCCTAACTAGGTTTTTTAGGAAGGCAATAATGGGAAGATTATTTCAGACTACATAACTCAAGACATACCTATTATGAAATCTTGAGAATTCGCGATTAACTTCAGATTGACTCCTTTTGCAATATATATGATCAATCCTTCCCACCTACCCACAGGATCGGGAAGAACACACGTAGTATCAGTCAGTCTTTATTACGGTATAGTAAAGTATACAATTCGTTCTTAAGACATGATTGAATGAATGATTGAATGAAATGATTGAATGAATTGATGAATAATTTAGAACTTTATGCTTGTATAGAATATAAAGAGTAATAAAAAGGATAAAGACATCAAAATACTATCAGCTTTTGTTATAATGCTAATAGATATTAAGAGATCTATTGCTGTTTTGTTACAACGACTATTTACAAAGATAAAAAGATAGACATACTTTATAGCACACAAACACCTACAGGAAATACACAACTAAGAATCAAAACTCAAAGGAGATGGTCTTATTGCTGCAAGCAATTTTTTCCAGACAACCTTTGTAGAAACTGATGCTTATTAAATAAATTAACAGTGCCAGAAACAAATATATGCTTAAGAATCATTTTAAATATATAAAAAAGAGGAAATGTAGTGTTTTTCACAGAAACTTTGAGCCAAATAGTACTCTTACATCAATAGAATATAATGAAACTTAACGTATTTCGTATGTATTGTTTATTGTAACAACCATTAATAATGAAAATGTTTCGTTATTGTAACTTTTGTCTGTTACCAGACTATAAAAGTTCTCAAAATATTATATTTTAAAGGATAGATTATTAATGGACATTGTTTTATCACTTTTTTTCGAAGACATTGAATTAAATTTCGATAATACATAATTGTAAATATAATTATGAAATAAATGTGGTTACATCAACTATTATTTTCCAGTGAAAACTTGACGTGTTTGTAATAATAATAACATTGTTTTCAAATATAGCATTAGTAATGTTGACCTATAAGAATTTGTTGCTTTTCTTCTTTTTCTATTCCAATACCATGTTTGTCCAGTTGTTCAACGTTGTACTTACGACACAAAGATATTTGTAAAACTCTAAATCAATATTATGACAATTCTATGCTTGTAATATCACCGTAACTATTGAAAAACTTAATGATTAGTTCATTTTTCAAGATAAAAAGAACACAACTATAGTTATAGAAAGGGAATATGATTTTATTATGCTTTTGTGGCCTATTAGATGTAAAATTGATATGTCTGTGGATTTTATAACATTTCTACATATGTCCGTTATAGACTTTAAAATCATTCAACAGATTTTTTAAACAGTTTCATTACAAAGTCAATAGGACGAAGACTTTAGACTACTAATTTCACTGTCTCACTAAGTCTTCATAAGAATTTCAAAGCCATTTTCATTTAACTTAGAGTAAAGCAAAGTGTCTCCCCTTGCAACTAAGAGGGTCATTAAAAAAACTTTTGCATAATCACATGGTGTCTGGAACGACACGGTAACACTACAGAGAACAGCTAGTTATAAATATCCAGTAAAAACTCTCCAAGGTTTCCCAATTTATATTCGCGAGAAACCTGGGCGGTTCGTATGTTTTTTCATTGCTGACAAGTTGACTCTTATCTCACCTGATAGTTAGTGATGACACAGTCTAATAACAAGCTTTCTTGGTAAGAGATAAATGCGATATCCTGTCTATGCTGGTAATGTGGTTACTAGACATCACTGAAGCCTCCCATCAGACCAGGCCTATATAAATCACAAAGTTTACCTTGCCGGGACTCGCACACAAGACCTCTGCTTGTGAAACGAGAATTCCCAAATTTTACCAGCGATGTCGTCAAATGAGCTAAAATTTACAAGGATGATTAAAATTTATATTCACACGAAGCCGGCGTGGTCCAAAGGTTTTAGAAATGCCCTTTTTATGCGTATGTATAATACACATCTCTAAAAACAACACCAGTCTTGCAATAACTTGAGAGAAAACATTCATAAAACGTGCTGGAGATCGAATGTGATGAGCCTGTTTTAGATGCTCAAATGTTCTCTATTAGGTAATGGAAGATATAAAGATGCAATAAAGATATAAATCGGAAACATGCTCTACCTCCTTTCCTCTTTGCAACTCTATCGGCATATTAAACTGCATATTTGCAAGCGAAAGAATAATCTTATCAGTTAGTATAATGTTTATATTAGCATACTAAATTAATTTAATTAGCATTTTTATGTGTTGAAATGCGTTTTTAATGAATGGAATTACTATAAGAGCAATTTTAATATATTAAAAACAGATTTAATATTTATAATTCAGATAACATATCGAAAGCGAGTGTTATTGCGAAAGAAAATCATACAGAGTTATTAAATTACTTATTGTATTATTCTGAAATATCTGGACACTTCTTTTCTACAGTGATATATGAATATTCTTCCTTTGAAAATAGTAGGTATATTTAACAGAATTGATACTAGAATATACACGTTTCTTTATCGAAATATAAAAAATACCCACGATTTAGATATATTAATTCAGAAATATATAGAAAAACACTTAATCGACTTTAATCGACGAACTAACGAAAATTAATATGGGAAAATTCAGTCTGCATTCGTGTTTAAGAGAACTGTCATCGAATTATGGGTATAAATCTGGTTTTTCTATACATACTTACAATTTTTTATGTACTTTTGGTCGAAAGATAAACAGCGTTATAGTATTTATATAGTAAGTAAGTAGCACCCCATTAACGTCCCACTGCTGGGCACAGGCCTCCGCACTCCGAGGAGCGAGGGTTTTTAGAGCATAGACCCACCACGCTGCTCCACTGCGGATTGGCAGGCATAGTACACAAGTGCACTCTCTATTCCTTCACTCATATAGTCCGATGTAACGGGAATCCGACACGACCGGAGAGAGATCAGGCGCAGGACCGACGGCTTAACGTGCTCTCCGAGGCACGGGAGTGGTTCACACCGCCTAACTTCGCAACTTCGGGTAAATATTGAGAAAATTTTAATAGAAAACTCAATATTGAGTTAGAACGGGCCCGACCCGGGACTCGAACCCAGGACCTCATGTTTGTAGTCGAACATGCTAACCACTAGACCAATAAGGCATTTATATAGTATCGAGTTAAATTTTGAACAGTCAACACTAAATTCTCAAATAAGTAAATAGCCAGAGGAACTTTTTCTACCAGCAGAGAGACCTGAGCTACTTCCTCGCTTAAACTATTTATTAAGAAACAAACCTAAAAACAGTTTTTAATAACCTGACTCAGGACGTAAACTCGTAAAGCAAACAAACCACAAAATTATCGAAGTAATGATTTTACTTTACTTACCACGAATATCTTCGTTATATAAGCTAACGTGTCTACGTAAGTCGTAAAAGCACTAGGAAATTTTAAGAGCCTATATGAAAGCTCGTAAATTTCATACTGTTTGTTTAACTGAAAATTATGAAGACAAGATTTATTTTATGGAACGATTAAAGATTAATGAATTATCAAAGATTCTGTAGACCTATGTCAGATAATTGAAATTCTTTATCAACTGAATTGCTGTTTCTCCAACACCAATTGTTTCATGATACACATGATTTATTCACCTTGAACTGTGCGAAGTGCTACATAATTTTACGTAATTACTATATTATTATCAAACTACCGTTTCTTGCGTAGACGCCGCATACAGCTTTGCATCTCGCTGGTTAAACTAATATAAAAGTCGGCGTTTCTAGCGGTTTGTATCAGTTGTGTGTGGTTGGTGAGACGAAGCAAACCTTATACAAAAGCAATGATTGCCAAAGTAAGTGTTTGTGTGAAAGGATTAAATACACAGCCCGAAATTAATTTTGTATATACCACACGCCAAAGCAAATACGCAGGCATTAAAAATAGTGGCACTATTTGAATCTGTCTCAAAAAAAAATATTACTATAAATAATTTTGATATTCTTTATTACAATTGCCCTACATGAGCTATAAGAATCTAAAACTGTATTCTGTGTAACAAATATTTCTACTATTTGTCACTGAATTTAAAAAATCTTCGAAATAAAACTTAAGCAATGACTGACTGACAGCCAACAGTTGTAGATCACATAACACAAGATATAGCTACTATAAATAGCTTAAAATTATTTTAACCATTAATTTATTTGCTGTTTTATTCAGACCGCAGTTATCCTGTCTCTGGTGGCGCTGGCTACTGCTGGTGTAGTCCAATTATCCCATGGATATGGTGGTGGCGAAGCTTACGGTCAAGAAGCAGTGGCATATGCACCAGTAGCCCAGATTGGCCACTATGAGAGCCAAGACGAACACGTCGACTATCACGTAAGAAAAAGGCTTAATCAACTAGTAATATCACATGAAATCTACACTGAAACACTTATAAACACTGAACCTAAAATTTATTTTTTAGTCCAGTTAAAGCGTGTTAAATTATTTACCGTTTACATTTGCATATATCATGGTTATACTGTAAAAACATTACGTACTCATGATTTAAATATTAAAAAGGATGGGCTGCATAAGTGATGTTGGTACCGATAAGATGAACTTGGCAGCACCAATATCTCCTCAGGCAAATTACTTATTTAAATCAATTCTCTAAAGTTTGAATATTGAAAGTGTTCCATAGAAAGATAGGTTTTGTTAGGATGCGATTTGCCTGACATAGTCTCATAAAAGGCTCAAGGACCTTAAAAATGAATAAAATTGACATTTTTATGACAAAAACATTAAATTCTACTCTACCCTAGCATAAATAAGTAAAATAATTTCTGTCTATTTCTATGCAAAATAAAGGTAAAGAAGTATATATTTTACAATATGTATAAGTTCAAAATTACGCTAAAATCTGATTACGATATAAAAGGGTTAATAATTGAAAAGCATGGCGAATTTGGAATAAGATTAATTCAATCTTCAAGTAGACGGTTTTCCAAAACTCTCTACTATAACACTATTTACATATGATCATTATAATGACAACATTTGTGGAAATACTTGATTATAATATCTTAATTTACATTTTAAGCGAAAATAGAAGCTGCATACGTAATTTCTAGAGAGTTTAATTTATGTCAAAAACGTAATCGGTTTTGTAATACTTGCGCATATTAAGATACCCTCGTAATTAAAATTGTTACGCGTAAACAAATAGCTTATAATAGAATGCACTAGTTTGATCCCATAGGCGATGCTGTAACACAATTGTAACGTACTAATTGATTGCTTGCATAACATTCTAGTGTTGGCTTAGCCAATTGTTTCCGGGATACGATATCTATGAAACAATCCAGCTTTACCGTTATTACATCATGACAGTTCACTTAAAATAGGTCAGTTTATATACCTGCATCTAAGACATAATCACGCGAACAACTCCCCCGAATTACTGTAATTAGAAGCGTTCGTGCTAAGTTTTTTTAACTATTAAACCAGTACGACGGTAAAGCCAGTATTCCAAGTTTAAAAATTACAAACACGACTTCGTTAATTGTCTGTGGTTATTCCAGATGCCTACGTAATACACTATTACCACAGATTATTAATGAACTGCAAACTATTACTAATTAATTTCTTTTAATATAAGTCTGTTAAAACAATGTAGCAATTTCATGTATTATAACGATTTGTAATCAAACAAACACAGAGTAAATATCGATCATTAGCGAGTGAGTTTTTACTTCATTAATAATCTGTGGTGATAGTTTAACATAGATGATTAATCAATGGCAAAACTTTAGTCATCACGTTCTTTTATTCTATAAATAATGAAAAATAATTTGAAACAGATTTATAACGAGCTATTAAATTGAAATTATTACTTATTTTATGTAACTTTTGACTAAAATCTAACCTAAATTATATTATAATAAATGCATAACCAAAATTTATTTAATACGCTATTCTCACAGATCATTAAGGAACTGCAAACTAAGTCTGTTAAAACAAATAATATACCAAATTCATATTATAACTATTTATAAACAGACAAAGACTGAGTCAATTTCGATCATTTTAGTTCATTAATAATCTGTGGTAATAGTTTAACATAGATTATAAATCAACAGCAAAACTCTAGTCTCTTTCTTTAATTGTATGAAACAAAAAGTCATTAAGTTTATATTTTATAACATTCTATGATATTACGTGAACAAAGTTGATGTAATACAAATCTAAAATTAATAATACAATTGAAGTTATTACTTTTTTAGCTAGAACGAATATTTTATTAAAGTTGTATTATAATAAAATTGATGGTCAAGAGAGAGACAGATAATTAATTTGAATTTTGAAAATAACGGACTGAACACTGTCGCTAACAAATACTTACTTAAAAGTGATTTCCAATTGTTTCTAAGTAGGTTACAGATAGTCAGATCTCGTTTGGTCGGATACTTATAAACATTGTCATAGCGAGTGCAATAAGCTATAATCTGATTACATAACAGCATCCCGTCGTGACTGAAGGGCCGATAAGAGCTTGTTTCCCAGGATATTGTGAAACTGCGGCTCCGCTACGGTTAGAGGACATAATGACTGTCATGATGCATTCGCGAAATAGTCTGTTTGCATAAACCAACGCGTGCTCTCACGCTCGAGTTAATAGCAGATGTGGATTGTTAAAGCCGACCCAAATTCAATTGCGTAAAACTTACTTTTGTTAATAGATATATTTTGATTGCTATCAAGATTACGGAGTGTTAATAAGCTTAATCTTATACATCTCATTGTTGTCTTAAACAAAAAAGTTAGTTTTACTTTAGATATACCTGATCAAAGTTAATTAGTTAATGTTTGTGAGGCGTGATAAAACCTTAAGAGATTTCTATCAATATTATATGTAAATTTAAAGCAAATTGGTGGTTGTATAAGCGCTTCTATAAAAACAAAGTATCTTTCTTAATCTCTACTATTATTAGTCATTCTTTACTGCGTGTTGTTGAACTTCTTTTACAGTAAGCGTTGATAATCGTTTAAGATAGTAACATTCTGAAATAAAAAAGCAAATCCATACTAAAATTTTATATATTTAATAAGATTCTTCGAATAACTTAATTAGTTTAATATGTTTACTTGATTTGATTGAACTATTTGTTATGTAACTAGGTTTAATCTAAAATTTATAGGAAATTCATTAATTTTTTACATCTATATATTTATTTTTATTTATTGTCTTCTCTTCTTAAACTGTAACTATCCTAAATTACCTTACATTTAACGATAACATTAGATAATGATATTGCTTTTATTTCTACAACTTATCTCAAATGCAGAATTATTTATTTATTTATTCAATTTATTTATCAATAAATGAATTTAAATCAAATATCAATAGAATCTTAACTGAGAATGTTATACATAGAATAACAAATGAACAAATCTTATGACAATTACAAATGTCTCTCATATTAACAATATCTTATAAAAAATCACAGCTATTATTCCTTTTGTGTATATTTACGTTTGAAACGTTGTTAAGTACCTATTTATAATTCTCCAATCGCCACACCAGCGCCTCATCGGAAATTCAATATTCTTCATTAAGTAGATAAAACCTATACATACGGATTATTGAATAAATTGTTTATATTATTATTACAGGCCCACCCTAAATACGATTATTCGTACTCTGTCTCTGACCCCCACACTGGTGATCACAAGGAACAACATGAAGCTCGCGACGGTGACGTAGTCAAGGGAGAATACTCTCTCCTCCAGCCTGATGGTTCCTTCCGTAAGGTCACTTACACCGCTGATGACCACAATGGGTAATTAAGATTTAAAACTAATTTAATCGTACAATATTAAATTTCAACTTTAAAAGTCCCTTTTTAACTCTACTTACATTTATAGAACGGAATCTTTCAACGTAACTTTCACAAACATAATTGAAATTTGGATACTTATTAAACTGATGACAATACAATAACTTCATGACAATCATCCTATTATCCTTTAGTTTAGCATGATCATGAAAATAGAGCAAAATATTTTTTTTATTAAATCTTAATTATGATCAACTTCAATATATCTTACTTATTTAAAATTGAAACAACTGTCTAGGATCGTTGGCAATTTAATAACATCATGCTCGTGTTCTGATGAGCGTCGTATTCTTTTTGAACCTGACACGAAAATGGTTTTAATCTTGAGACATAGAAAATTAAACTTGCTACTCCACGTATTGTTTTATAATTTTTCAACAAATCTTTACTTTAAGTTAGGTGGTTAAAATTTAATGCATATATGAGACTTTTTCACATCAAGTATTTTTTATTCAATCTTATAAATAACACAATAATGGGAAATTCTATTCGTTATGTATTTAACAACTTTCTACATCTAACATTACCTACAATTAATCAATCTTTTTAAAAAGTCGCCATCTTGATTAAAAGCCCGCCTCAATTGTACCAACTTACGAAAGTTTAATGTTGGTACTAACTTCTGTTATTTTTTAAAATTACTTTAAGTGGGCTATGAATTTATAAACTATAGGAATAAATGCATTAGTTTGTATAAAGTTGTATGGGTTTATTATTGTATATGTATTTAGCATTTTCTTTTTATTTTTCAGTTTCAACGCCATCGTCCACAATACGGCACCCGTTCACCCTGAATTCCACCACTAAGCACTATACCGGCCGAAGGCCACTCTCATGTGATATTATTGTACCTTTATACTATAGATAGTCTTTAGTCGACAACGAACTTTAAATTTAAGACTGCGGCGAAAATAAACTTTTCGAAAACCTTACTTTAGTTTTTTTACTTCGTCTATATATAAATACAATACAATGTTTTTAACCAAGTCCTTTATACACTTAGAAACAACTCAACCTATGGGTCCCGAATTGGTTCCATTACAAAGGAAAGAATACGAAGATGGTTCTAGACTACTAAAAAACACTGACATAGATTTAAAATACATTTAAATAAAACTATTAACAGAAGAAAAAAATTAAATACGACAATAATTTAGACCAGGGGTTGGCAACCAGCGGCCCGCGGGCCTCTTGCAGCTCGAAGCCCGCGTAAGCATGCTGCCCGCAAACATACAAATAAGAGTAACGATAAATGTGGTTAAAATGTAAAAAAAATTATTAGATAAAAACGAGTGTGCTTTAGGCCATACGACTCGTTCGCAATTTTTGTAACGCTCTCGTCTCGTATTCGGTTACTCCCCAAGTCAAAAGGGTGGACAGAAGTTTTACTTCGAAAATAATTTAAAGAATGTGGCCCGCACCAACATCCTCATGACATTTGTGGCCCTTTTATAAGAAAAAGTTACCGATCCGTTATTTAAACGGAAGATCAATTGAACTACCTTAAATTAAATGCATTTTATATAAGAAATAAAGAAAAATATAATATGTATCTAATTTGAGGTACTTGTAAATAATATACTAATTTCATATGGCAACAAAACCTACTGGGGTCAGACGTTTTAAGGTTACAAAATCCTTCCAAGAAAACTCTCGTTTAAGAATTATATTATAAAATTTTAGGTATCAATCAACAATACATAACATATTAGATATTAAGATATAATATAAAGACGAAACCATATTGAGGACAAAAGTGCTTGTCCAGGATTCCACAGCTTTTACTAAACTATAAAAAAACATACTTTTGCTGCAATGCCAGCCAACACAGAGCCCATGGTCCGCCAATAAAAAGATCTATGTCCTGTTAAAGACTTTTTTAGTCTGCGAAACTCATTACGATTACTAAATCTTCAAAACTATTTGCAATCCAGGGTTCATCACAGCAAGACTGCAGAATATGTGCCTCAAGGAAATGCTGAAACTATTCGCGATTGACATGAAATTTAGCAAAACTCCTTTCAGAAACCACACTAAGAACGGATTTGCCCAAACTCCAACTAAACTTGAAATAAATCAATAAATTAATAAAATAAAAGTAAATACTGAAACCTTAGGCAAATATCATTTTTTGCGAAAGATAAATTACAATTGAGACATACTTTTTTTATGATACGGAACTTGTATGTGACAACGTTTTTAGCTCCACCGTCTATTTATATCCGTTAAATGAATTTTAGTTTTTATTTCGATTCTAAATTTGTATAACAAAATGTAATAAGCTTTGTCTCCTTATTTTAATAAAGGCTTCACGCAACACATTATATTCAATTTATTATATTATAATATTTACTTTTTATAGCCTTCCACGCTTAAAATAACACAAAATTGAATTGCCGTTTTAATTGTTGTTTACAAAATGCTATTAATTGATAATATTCATAAAATAGACAGTTTAAAATGTTAGTTTTTGAAGTGAAACTTCTTTAGGCGTATTAATGTAAAATTTGTACAATTAAAACGCGTGATTAGCGTCGCGACGGAATAAAAACAAAAAGAATTGTACAAAAAAATACAAATTTAGGGGTGAATCACGCTCAACAATTAGGGGGATGAAAATAGATCCTGTCCGATTCTCCACACTAGCCGATATGCACGCTAAGCTTCACGAAAATCGGTCGAACCGTTTCGGAGGAGTTCAACTTCAAACGCCGTGACACGAGAATTTTATATATTATTTTTACACGGATTACAAGGAGATTGTGCTGGTCCGATTCCCGACTGGGCTAATTTAGTAAAATAAATTTACTAATGCATCTATTTCTGTACTTACATAACACTTCGGGAGCGGCTAGTTGTCACCAAAGACATGTTGCCCTATAAAAAACAATACACAGAACACTATTAAAATGCAAATTACCTCTCGCGCTCCCGTCTAAGACTATATCGTCATTTACCATCAGATAAGACCACAATCAATCAATGTAACGTATCAGCCAAACAAAACCATATAAAAAAAATTTAATCTTGTTTCTGACATGTTTCGGTTTTTTTAATGAGCCAATTTTCTCCCCGAATAAGCCATAACACTACAGGCGCAAGGACTTATTTTGATAGAAAGGGATTTAAACGTGATAAAAAGAGTGCATGATCATTAAAAAAGGTAAGAAGCCTAACTAAATAACAGTCCCACTGCTAGGCACAGGCCTCCTCGTTCATAGGTCAGAGTGCCTTTTAAATAGTGGGCATAGACCCACCACGCTACTCCTCTGCGGATTCAATCAGACACGACCGAGATCAGGTACAGGACCGAAGTCATAACGTGGTCTCCAAGGCACGGGGGTGGAGCATACCGCCAACTTCCTAACTTCGTTGATGGTGGTGGTGGATGGTTCCCTAAAAATCTTGTGTTCCAAAGTAAAACTAAAAAGAGTTATATTATATTGGCAAAAACATATTCTTTACGATAATAGTCCAACTATACGCACTTTAATAGGCCAATTGGTTTTTATAAACCAATTATCATAATTAGCATCAAAATTAATTAGTTATTGTATTACTCTTTCCACTGATGCCAGCAATTGATACCCAAGGTTATGTTAAACTACCGAACGCCTTTGTAATATTTTATAGCAAAAACGTAATTAAAAACATTTGCCGTCTAATATGTATTCATTATGATGCAAATTTATCCGGTGAAAATATAAATATTCTTTATAATATAAATATTAAAATTTACTTTAAATACTCATAACTAATTCTAACTTGAGTACTATTAAAGTATTTTGAAACTTAACCCAACATAAATATTCATACATTTGAAAATGTCAAGTCTAAATAGTCAATATTTTTTTCATAATTTTGATATTAATAATGTTTTTCTATTCTTATATGAAGAAAATCACTTAATTACAAATATTCCGAGCTTCCTTGTCGCATTGTTTATACAGTATATAAACCAAACGGTATTAAACATCCTCAAATTGTATAACTGATGAACTAGGCAAAAGTAGAAACAAAGACAATTTCCACGGCATATTACTTACTTTTGTGTATATCGTGTTTTGAATACAGGATAGAAAAGAACCAGTGTTAGACCTCTATTAACATATTAATTGTTCACCGCTATTCAATTATTCAGCGACATTGATGGTTTGTTTCGGTATTGCCGAATAGCATATTTTAGGACAAACAAAGAATCTCTTATAAGACGAAGTAGCATTTGAAAAATGTCAGTTCTTTTCCGCGAATCTACAAGAAAGATGACTTCAAAAGTAAGTGTATTTTTTTCATTCTAAAAGATAACAATGAGATCCGTTTTAATTTTACCGTTTTGTTTTAGAACAAATTGTTGGTGCTAGTTTTAATCATTGGCTGCTTGGATGGAATAACTGGCGCCGCGTTTTCAAACGTGGTAGTGCAAAGTGGAGGTGTTCTTCCTGTGGAATATATAAACTACAATCCATCATCACTATCATTTACGAATGCTCAATTAGCTCGATTGTCTGCGTCACCTTTAGAAACAGTCCTTCCAGTACGTTCGGTATCTGCTGTTGTTCGTCCTTGTTTGTCACCGTGCGTTATTTCCAATGCAGCTGGCACGGGATTAGCCCCTATAACATCGACATCAAATGCTAAAATTATTGCCTACAAACCTTCAGCACCCAGTATTCCCGTTGTAGTTACAAAAAAAGAGGTGAGTTATTTTAAAAAAAAGGTAACGGTAACAGTATGTAGTAATGTCCTAAATTTATTACTGATAGCTTCAAAAATTTTAACGAGTGTGGTTTTGGTTATCTGATTGTAGGCAGCAAGAGGGTACCAATACGCTTACGCCGTTTTTGATGATCACACAGGCGATAAAAAATCTCAAAGCGAACATAGCGATGGATCACTAGTACAAGGACAGTATTCGTTCATTCAACCGGATGGCATTCGTCGCGAAGTTGTTTACACTGCTGATGATTTGAAAGGGTATCGTGTCCATTTTCTTAATGAATGTTTTATTTCCATAGATCAATGACCGTTCAAGTCATCATTGTTGCCGTTTTATATTTTTTTCTTTAAAACTATTTCATTAATTCAAATTTTTATTTCAGGTTCAATGCAATAGTGAGAAACATTTCACCTGAGCCAGAACATTCTGAAGAAAAAAAAGTTGAAGTAATAAAAGGGCATGTACCACCGTGTCCAGAATCTCAAAACGAGCATCTGAGCGAACCTCATGACGCGGAAAAGGTATCAGAAGAAGGGCACGCCGAAGTTGAACATACTGAAACTCCAAAAAAAGAAGACAACAGTAAAAAAAGTGGTGAAAGCAGTGAAGAGAAAAGCGCCGAAAAAGAAGTTGAAAACCACAAAGATAACGAAGATATATCACATTTAGATGAAGCCCATGACAGCGTAGAATCTGCAGAGAGTAGTGCTCCAGTAACGAACAATATAATTTCTTATGACGATATTATTAAATGCCTTCAAACAAAGCTACGAGGTGCAAATAGTGCGGTTTCTCCACTGACATATGTTCTTATTCCTTCCTTAACTGGACCCTGTTGATTAATTTCATAACGTAGCCAATTATTGTGTAGAACTTGAGTTTATTAATATGAAAACATGATCTGAATGTTATGGCACTATAATTTTGATATATGAATAAAGTACGTATAATAATAATACTTTATGATTTCTATAATTAAAACGATGCTCCTAAAATGTTTTCGTTAATACTGACAATGTTTTACATAGTATATTCATTCAAACACATTTTATATACATATGTAATAGAAATTTTTAGGCGTCTTTTCAGCTTAATTAACAAAGTTATCTCTATAATTCTTAAATTTCACTTTACTATTGTAAGCAAAGAACTTATGAACTGTCAAACTATGTTAATTGATATAACAGATTCACTTTTACGTGTTACAAAACAAACATTTACATTTATAAAACAAGGTAAACTGAATGTTCTACAATTACTCCAAACACACAATAAATCTCAAGGTATAAAACATAAACATTGTTGGAAGGATAAAGTGAAAATGCCGTGACGAAATTTAACTCAGTTGATTTAGCAAATTATTTGCTAAGGATCAATTTACGTTAAAATTTTATTCATTTAAGGGTTTTTGGAATTTTCGTCATACAAGAAAATTGAAACATACATACACGAAGGCCTAGATATATAAACTTTTTTAAATCTATCGCAGAAACATTATAGATAATGCATATTGGCGGAAATGGAAGTCACGTACGTCTCGCGACTTCTCTCTTTCTTTCTCGGAATAGGCTACAGAAAAAAAGGGAACTATTTTTAAACTTCACATTACATTCACACTTAGAATGATTAATCGTTTCATATTTGTCTTAGATTGACCTTGACCAATCTGACAGTCTAAGCACATTTCTCCGCCCCCACCGAACAATAAGTAATTGTTTTCTATAAAACCATTCTGTTAGTCAAATAATTTATCAATCAATCCAAAAATCTTATACTAAACACGCAAAATGTTCTTAAAAGTGAGTAATTTTTTCATAAATAATGAATTTTAATGACCTATTGGCAAAACGAGCGCAATCTTTAATGACATAGTTGTACACCGAGTGAATTCTTTCAATTCCTGGGACAGCATATAAGTTTCTTTTGATACAAATTTAAATAACTTTCAATGACGTAAGACGTACCAAATCACAATTCGGGAGCAATATTGGGAAATGTGTAACCTGCCGAAATTAAAGCAACTTGGTGGATCTTTAATGACTTCAAAGACATTCTCACTTATGAGTGAGGAGACGTGTCCAGCAGTGCTTAATTAATAGTGCTTTATCTCAACAGTTAAAAAAATCAGATTTTAAATTACAATGAACATCAGAAACAATATTTTTGTATATGTTAGATACATGAAATGTGTTTATTTGTGACAGTTTTGAAATATATAATTTCAGATCGTAGCTATCAGCGCTGTAATCGCAGCAGCTAGTGCTGGTTATATACATGGACCGGGTCATGCTGTCTCGTCCCAAAATATAATTCGTCACGATGAAGGCCACTACGCACCCTTGGCTCATGCAGCTCCAGTAGTATCATATGCTGCTCCGTTGCCTCACCATGGCGAACATCACGAACATGTTTGTAGACCTTTATGCTTTATTTGTAAACTCGGTTATTTTTTTAATTTTAAGCCATATTTTTTTCATGTACAGGCTCACCCTAAATATGAGTTTGACTACTCTGTATCTGATCCTCATACTGGAGACCACAAATTCCAACACGAAATTCGCGATGGAGATGCTGTACATGGCTACTATTCACTTCTTCAGCCCGATGGCTCCGTACGCAAGGTTGAATACAGCGCCGATGGTCACAGCGGGTAAGATAAATCCTTTTTAATTCCAACATAGTCTTATACTCTTATAAATTCATTTCCCGACGCAAACATTTTCAAATAAGTACTATTTTTTATTCAAATAGCCGTAAGAAGTTCTTTTTAATTGTCGAGTCGATCTGTGAGCAATGAATATACGACAGATTTAGGAAGGTTTTGTTCTACCGAGGGGTAAGGGAAGAAACTTAATAATATTAAGAACATCTGCGACCGTCGATAGTCTTCCGGTGCGAGGTTTACCTTTCAGACTTTCATTTCCACATTTTTTACACAACTTCTGGCTCGTTTGTTTAACTACAGCACCCTCCCTAAAAGCAGCGCGTATCTTACGACAAGCTTCTGCAGCTTTACTGCCTTGTTTGAATTCATAAAGTAAACAAGCACGAATTATATGCGTTTGACACGGCCATACTTACATTTTTACAGTTTTATTTAANCCTATGGGAATAAGGCGTGATGCTATGTATGTATGTATGTAGCTTTTAAATGGCTAAAAAACTAGCCCACTTCTTTATCTCGCTTACGATATACAGTTTATATAAGTAAACAATAAAAGAAAACTACACGAACTATTTTGGTTATCTAATAATTGGTGATACCGGGAAAATCGATAATTATTTAAATTTTTTTGACAATCACAAGCTCTATGTAGAACGTATTGCCCTTTTTGTAAGTGAAAATTATTTATATATCACCAGGTATGCCCCATAGCAACGAACGGACATGATATATTTAATTAATAACATCTCATCATGGAGAAATAGATAGAGGAAGAACATAAAAATTGTATCGAGCGAAGCTTAGATATCATCGTCCATAATTGATATATTTAACTCATAGGCATAGTCCTGTATTTCATTCCAACCATTTTAAGTTGTTTATATGAAATAACTGCCTCATTGGTCTAGTGGTTAGCATGTTCGACTACAGAGATGAGGTCCTGTGTTCGAGTCCCTGGTCGGGCCAATTCGAAATCNTCAAAAATCAATATGAGTTTTCTATTAAGATTTTCTCAAATATTTGCCCGAAGTTGGGTAGTTGGCGGTGTGATCCGTCCCCGTGCCTCGGAGAGCACGTTAAGCCGTCGGTCCCGCGCCTGATCTCTCTCCGGTCGTGCCGGATTTCCGTCCACCGGACTATGAGAGTGAAGGAATAGAGAGTGCACTTGTGTACTATGCCTGCCAATCCGCAGTGGAGCAGCGTGGTGGGTCTATGCTCTAAAAACCCTCTCTCATATGAGGGAGGAGGCCTGTGCCCAGCAGTGGGACGTTAATGGGCTGCTACTTACTTACTTACTTACTACATGAAATAAAATTACATAGTATAGGAGTAAAGTAATGCTTTTTCTGTATCAATATTTTATCATTATAATATTTTGACTTTCAGTTTCAACGCTGTCGTTCATAACTCTGGTCCATTCGTGCATCCCGCACCAGCTTCAGGTCATCACCATTAGAAGTTCTTAGGCCTACTTTGTAGTTGTTCTATTAAGTTGTAATTGTTACCAGAAAAAAAATGTAAAAATAGATATTTGTTTTTATCACTTTATGTAAAAATAGTTGACGAGTAAATAACAAGTGGATATTTAAAAAAAAAACTTATTTCGCCTTTCAATTCATAAAATTAGTCAATACGAATTTTTTTTATTGTTTCATATTCAGAAACGCCTAATCTTAAAATGTTCGTACAATGTTTTTAAATGTCAAAACCGTTTCCACTACTTCTTACACTTAAAGATAAATCTAGAATATGTTATCTGCTAATGTACGCAATTCTTGTACATTTATGATTACAAACATCTATTTTACAAGTACTTGTAGAAGTCAAAATTTTGTAACTGGAATTCAATAAACATCTCTCATTCTGTTTTGTTGGTTTATTGATTAAAAAAAGTAAAATTAACATATCTTCCTTTTCTTTTTTTATATTTAATTTTTACTAGCTGACCACCCGTCTTCGTCTGCCTATCTTTAAGTACGATCTTTATATAGTCTATTTGATCGTTGTATAATAGTGTTGATAACATAATTCATACTGCCCAATGTCTCGGTAAAAGTTATAGTATTTTGGTATTCCATCACGGGAACAGGCGACATGCTATGCTACAAGCGACACCGAAGGACTGCCTGCGCTAATTATTTATTTATAAATATTTTTAAAGTATGGGAAAGTTCGTCATTTTACAGATCGAATTATAAACCATTCTCGAATTCACTTGAAGACACCAACAAACTCAATAAAATCGCTCAAAACAAAATTTGCCACTCGTCATTTTATAAATTTATATATTATTTTTCAAAATAGAAAACACGTGGCATTTTTATTTACAATTCCTAACATATCATCCTTTTTCTCCCCCTCTAAGTCTCGGAAGTCTATTTTTTTAGATTTGTATAAATATAAACAAGACTTAATAATTACTTTGCCAAAGAAGTTTCACTTCTGATATGTATACATTGTACGCACATATTTTCTTTTATTTTTTGAAAAAAATTTAATTTTAAAGTGTGACCCTAAATTTTCACCCTTCTAACCCCAACCCCTATTTTTTATTACAGATAATCTTTATTATATAGCAACACAACGTACGTTGGGTTAGCTAGTAATGTAAGATGAACATAGCAATGAAGATTATCAAACTGACTGGGAAGAAATTTAATTTATTTTCCATTGAAATGTTTCTTGGGAGTCATATCGTGTTCATGCGCTAGATGTCGCTGTATTATTTTAAATCACGCTATTAAAGGCTTGCTTTTGGAAATATGTATGGGATGACGTTTTACTGACAGATCGCTTAAGATGTCTTTGAATTAAATTTTTGGCGAGGACGTCTTTCCCGACATCCTTAGTATATCACGAATTAAAAAACTTTTGTATTTGTCTGTCTGTTTGTTTAGAGCAGGCAAACGAGCTAGCGCGTCACCTGATGATAAGTGATTACTGCCGCCAATGGACACCTACATCACCAAAGGCACCACCGATACGTTGCCGACCTAATAAATAGGAGTTTATTCGGCGTTGATGGGAGTTCATTCTGCATTATGCATGTGCGCGGAAAGAATGATCGACAAAAACGTAGTTTGGCTGAGGGCCATGCATCCAAGATGTGTGGATGAAATTTATTTCTCCGTCGAGTTGTCTGTAAAAATCGTGACGGCGGTACCAGCTCAATGAGCTCCTCAGAATATTCCCCGTTATAGATACGATAGAACACACATAGAGAGCTAACGTCCCTACGGTGTTCCAGCATTTCTTTGCTTCTTTGCATTCCAGCTTAATGGTCAGTTGGGAGTCGTCTACAATTCGTATAGCCCGCCTCTGTATTCGATCAAATGGAAGCAGTTGGTATATCTATAGACATACATACAAATAACTACATCCTAATAGGTAGATAATATAAAAAAAATTTAAAGCGTATGTATATAAGTGCTAAAGTCATTTTGTTACCATTAAAAAAATCGAATAACCATAATTACGCAATTTTACAGAGTAAAGCCGACACCTTGACAGCTTTTTACGCAGCATTGCCTACTACACCAAAACGTGCGCATAACTCTGAAATCATGTACCATGACATTAATCGATATAGCTATAACGATGAGGGCCTTAAAATAACCTTAAAATGACCTAAAATAATTGTCATTATTGCCGCTAGCTGCATGCTCCACTGCTGCGACATTAATGATATAAAAACTGATCAACAATATCATTGCTTATCAATCATAGACGAGAAGTGTATCATATAACATCAAAATGTACAGCAAAGTGAGTGTGACAAAGTTTTAAGTGCAATATGATAGGTCTTTAATGTAATCGTGTGAATATTATGTAAAGTGACCGCAAATAGTCTGTACCAATAACCAACTTACCGTTGTTATTTTGTTGATGTAGAAGTTTTTATTAGCGTATAATATCAAATATCGAGGCTTATTATCATTATCTCCGATACTAATTCCTTGTTTACGTCCATTTTTAGTTGTTAATACGGTTTGAGATGAAGTTACTTTAGTTATGGTATGATAAAATAATCTAAGATGGTAACGCTCTATCCTTATGCGTTAGATTGTCCGGCCGCGTATTTTTAGGCGCCCGTAATTTGCCCGCGCTTTTTAACGAATGACACTAAAGTGACTCTTGGGACTGAAATGTTCATGAAAGATTACCAAATGCTATGATTTTTATGTTTGTTAATAGTTAAACTATACAATGTTATCATTTGTTTATTAAATTAAGACTCCGGTGTAGCACCATGTTGCGCTAAACTTTGAGATAGTTAAAAAAAGTCCGTCTTGTATTTATAGGCTCATATCTTGAAAATTCAATCTTACCTCAAGGGTTTTCATTGTTATTCACATCACGTATATTATCAAAAACAGAAATAATCAGTAATAAACACTCACAGTTTATAAAACACCACAAAAAAATTAACGACCTTCGATGCGACATACGCACTGTTAGTAACGGTCACTTCGTAACTGATAATAATTTATATAATGGCGTTTTAGTCTACCCAGAATTTATGGGTACGAGTTTTTGGCAAGAATCTACTATTCTCATCATTTCATGACCCTGGATATATTGACTTATTTGAAATGTCATTATGATTAACCTCATAAAAAAAAATATAAGTAACACCAAAACTTAATTAGATTTCATTATTTAATTTCAGGTAATTTCCTTCGGAGTTGTTCTTGCGGCAGTTAATGCTGTATATTATCCAGCTCCATTGCCAGAAAGAATAGTTCATCATGATGAAGGTCTGGCGCTTGGACATATTGCGGCACCTGCTCATTACGCTGTTCCTTTAGTACAAGCTGCTCCCTTGGCCCATTATGCTGCACCAGCTGCGTATGCTGGTTATGACGTACATGGTGCTGGTCACGAAGAATATGTATGTCTATTTTGAAAACCAATGTTCTGGGGTCACATCAAGATCACACTTTTATTTTTCAATAACAAAGAGACACTATACCTCGTTAAAATTGTTGCATTCTTAAGAAACTTAAATGTGATGAACCTATACAATAAACGTGACGCCACTCTGCCAATTCTTAACCTACATGAGATTTAAACTAATTACCACAGGTTAAAAAGTATGGTATATAAAAAAGGATTTTTATGTTACTAAATAACTCTCGATTATTTCAGGCTTATCCCAAATACGACTTCGCCTATTCAGTAGACGATCCACATACCGGCGATCATAAGGCACAGCACGAGAGCCGAGATGGAGATACAGTCCACGGTTTCTATTCATTGGTACAGCCTGATGGATCCATCAGAAAAGTTGAATACACTGCTGATGATCATAGCGGGTAAGTGTGAATATAAAGATCTAGAAAAAGGCTCTTTGTAATTTTTGTAATAAATACTGTAAATGCAAAAGTAGCTATCTATGGGTGTACCTTTGATAATAACTCGTTATTTGTATCTCATATTCCAGGTTTAATGCAGTCGTCCATAACTCAGCGCCTTCAATTCACCCACAGCCAACGTATGGTGTACATTACTAATTAATTAAAGTACAATTATAATATTTAAGAAAGTTATTTATTAAAGATATTAATAGAAGTTTGGTTTTACTTTAAATTACTTATTCTATATATTAACTTGTTTCCCTATAACACGTATTTCAAAGATTTTTGATCTAATAAAACTTTATCATTAACCCATTCTCGGTAAGGTAAATATTATTGATCCATACGAAAAATCCCTTTTTTATTTCTTTCAAAATAATCGTAATAACGAATGTTTCTTTAAATTATATTTAAGTAAACATGTATAATTAAGAAAAAATAACACTGAACAGTAAGAACATTTTTCAATTACTTACTTTAAAGTGTAAATATATTAAACAAAACTGCCTCATTGGTCTAGTGGTTAGCATGTTCGACTACAGACATGAGGTCCTGGGTTCGAGTCCCGGGTCGGGCCAATTCAAAAATCAATATTGAGTTTTCTATTAAGATTTTCTCAATATTTGCCCGAAGTTGGGAAGTTGGCGGTGTGATCCACCCCCGTGCCTCGGAGAGCACGTTAAGCCGTCGGTCCTGCGCCTGATCTCTCTCCGGTCGTGTCGGATTCCCGTCACACCGGACTATGAGAGTGAAGGAATAGAGAGTGCACTTGTGTACTATGCCTGCCAATCCGCAGTGGAGCAGCGTGGTGGGTCTATGCTCTAAAAACCCTCGCTTCTTGGAGTGAGGAGGCCTGTGCCCAGCAGTGGGACGTTAATGGGCTGCTACTTACTTACTTACTTATATTAAACAAAATACCTGTAAAAGTTTAAGGATATCAAACATTATATTCAGACGCGCAAAGTCATAAATATACGCTAGTAATACTTCTTAGTAGACGAATCATTCATACAATATTTTATTACAAAAAGGCTAATAAAAAATGAAACACTTATCATAATAAAAAACGATATTTAATAATACTTCAACCACAGAGCTTCAATGCTAGAACGATCATTTTGTTTTTCAATTACCTTGAAGTGACAAAGAAATCGCAAAGGAAACAAATGCCATTAAACCTAAATAAAAATAGTACAAAGCATTAATAAAAACTTCATTTATAAAAATAAGAATGACCAATTCATCTTGTTTTAATCTGTTTTCAACAAAAAATTAGAGGTTGCCCCAGTTTTATAACGAGACCATAGTTATCTAAACTAATATTATAAAGAGGAAACATTTGTGATTTTGCATGTAAATATGTATCTATGTTTGTATTTATCTATGTTTGTAACACACAAAAACTACTGCACCAATTTTAATAATTTATTCTCCATTAAAAAACCACTTTTTCTGAGCGATATAAAGTATATTACTTTCTTATAACTACTCTCATTATGGAACTATAACTATTTTTTTTACATTTTAAACGTTAATAAAAATGCCAACAATAATCAAACCATATTATTCATGCCTCAGTTTTAATGCTTATCCTATTACATATTTTATTAAAGACCGTTTCAAAACCTGTAAATTACTTTTGAAATTATTAAAATCGGACATTCCATTCAAAAGATATAACGAATTTAAAATGTCAATCTGAAGAAAATTGTAGCGACTCTTATAACTGGGCCTGCGACTGGTTAGTTAGCCCATATTCCAAGGATACGAATGATTCTCACCGACATACCTATACTATTTTTATTTTTGTCAAGCTAAAAATTACTGGAACGTTTTTAAAAAATCATTCATTACCTCCTTGATATGAAAATTTTTCAATACCTGTAGAGTATTTTTAAATATGCTAATGTGAGGCATTCTACATAAATGACGTTACGAATTGAAAAATGTATTAGAATTAAGATTATAAATGTAAGTGTATATCTAATAATGTGAAAGGAAGTAATCAAAAACTAAGTGCAATATAACTTTTATGTTACCCAAAAATAAATCTATAGTCCGACTTAGTAGACTTTGAAAAGACTAACGTTTCTCTCTTTGTGACTGTTACACTAGATTGAAATATTACCATCTGAGAGCATAATATAACTCTCCATCTAGTGATATCATATATGATAATATTATAGACTCTTTTTACAATGCAGTTATATACTAGCATATTTATTTTTGAAGTGAAAACTTCTTGCAATCATTGTTTTGAAAGTCGATGAAACGAAAAAGCGACAGTAAAAAGAGGCAGACACATAGATTAATGAGATTTAACGTGGGAGATAATATCAAGGGAAGCATTATATTTATGTTTGTTGTTCTGTTTGTGCTCTGCTTCGTACCCCCTCCACTCGTATTCACCAAGGCATATTGGAGCGTGATTAGCGTCACGAAGATGTGCAGCAGTTTACGCTAATTCGGTTAGGTTAGGTAGGTTAATTGAAGGTTAGGTAGTTTTAATATTAACAAGCAACATGTGGCATTTTAATTTGCCATTCGTCATTTTATATACTATTTTTCATAAAATATACAATATTTCATAAATTCTCTTTTCTAAATTTCAAATTGAAATACAATAATTAATTAATAATTTCTCATATGGACAAAAAACTCGTGGCAGTTTTATTTACAATTCGTCATTTGAGATTTCAATAAATTATTTGTATTAATTTTCGACAATTTTAATATTTTAAAGACAATTAAATTCCCTCCCTCTAAGTCTTGGAAATCTAAAGTTTTCGAATTGTATAAATATACACACCGGCATATTTAGCGGAACATAAAATAAATAAATAAAGGTTTGATACCAGTAAGGTTAGTAGCCCATTAACGTCCCACAGCTGGGCACAGGCCTCCTTACTCGCATGAGAGAGGGTTTTTAGAGCATAGACCCACCACGTTGCTCCACTCTCTATTCCTGCACTGTCATAGTTCGACGTGACGGGAATCCGACACGACCGGAGAGAGATCAGGCGCTGGACAGACGGCTTAAAGTGCTCTCTGAAGCATGGGGGTGGATCACACCGCCAACTTCCCAACTTCGAGCAAATATTGAGAAAATCTTAATAGAAAACTCAATATTGATTTCTGAATTGGCCCGACCTGGGACTTGAACCTAGGACCTCATGTCTGTAGTCGAATATGCTAACCACTAGACCAATGACGCAGTTAGCATAGCAGATATCCGTATCATAACCTTATATGATATCAATTTTTTTTTATGTTCCGCTTAATATGCCAGTGTATATATAAACGAGATTTAAAAATTTGTTAACCGAAGAAGTTTCACTTCTGACATGTGTACTTTGTACACACGCACTTTATTTGTTTTTAAATGTAAAGTTTTTGGTTGCCCAGGGAAATGAACGCTTTCAAATAACTTTGCAAAATATATATATCACAGAGATTGCATTGTTTGGCAAGATGGCATTGTTAAACTATCAGCTCTAATATTAATAGGACAGTAGAAAAGAACTTTCGGATTATAAGCAATTAATAATACATGACTTGGTATTTGTATAGCATTTAATAAATTATAAAATAGTTTCTTTTAAAATAAAAATAGTGAATTTGGTCGGAGCTTAATAGTGAGAGTAGTACGGCTGGGGATGTACCGAAGGAGCAGAGTTGTGTACGACGGCATTGAATCTGAAACAAAATTATACATTAGCAAATAAACTCTCTTGGTTTTTATTAAAGAAAATAATATTAAAAATGTAAAACTTGAAGACAAAGTTCCTCTTATAGTTTTTTCAATTGTTACTTCAAGAAATTAAAAATTCACTTCGTCTCTAAAGATATCTAGATGCTTGTGTATCATTCCGTACATATGTATAATAAATAATTTAAAAATTTAGATTTGTCCAACAAAACATACCATACACATAACAAATTTTGGTCAACTAAATTTACCGCAATATATAAATGATCTTAATATGTAATAAAATAGAAAATTAATCTGTCAAAAAACTGGATATATAATACCAATTGACATCCTCTATAAGTAAAAAAAAATTGAACTTTAATAGATGCTTAAAAAAAATATTATCCATTTTTTAATTTTAAAAAAGAATATTAGGCACCTGGGAACATTTAAAAGAATCGCGATGCCATGCGCTGAAAATTTTAAGCATGTGCAAACTTTATTACGGACTTTTTATAAATCGGGAGGCAATGTGGTACTTTGGTACCTCTAAATAGGGCTGAATTACGAATTTTCGATCGAAGTATGATGAAAAATTTTATGGAGAGAATTTGAAGTCAGAATTGTATAATATTAAATTTGTCTTACCCATTGTGGTCATCAGCAGAGTACTCTACTTGGCGTACAGAACCATCAGGCTGCAGCAAAGAGTAGGAGCCACGGACAACATCTCCATCACGGCTTTCATGTTGGGATTTCTGATCTCCAGTATGAGGGTCAGCTACTGAGTAGGCGTAGCTGTATTTGGGGTAAGCCTGGAAATAAAACATTATATTTTACCATCAATGATGTCAATAAAAACAATTGTATATGTTTGATCACATGAAAGATGTAAAACCTTCAGTTCTACATTCACAGAGTAATAACGCTTATATATGATTATTTACAATTTATAATAATTCACATTATTTATTATAATTGGGTGTAAATTACTCTGATAAGTTTTGCTCTATCGATCTCCAAGCGAATACGGCAGTGAAGCGTTGTGTCTCTCGCATCTTTGGTCTCTTACTCGAACGAGCGTGACAGCTCAGTTTTAATAAATACCCACAAAATAAAGTGCATTTCTTCAAATAAATAAAAGCTGAATATAAATATTCTACTGGTAGCAAAGAGTCTAACAAAAATTACACATGATTTCCAAGCAATCCGTCACATTCACTTAATTCAGGCTCTACGGACGCAGTGACCTTATTATGGACCTAACAAATAGGATCATTACTCATTCGTAATGCTCGTTTTGCACAATAAAGCCTTCGTGTAGAAATCCGTAGTGGTCACCAACACACAGTTTAATATCCAATATAACATAAGACATATAATAGTGACTTCCCTAGAATATGAAAGCTCCAATGGTTTTAGAGCTATTACCTTCCTCACTGCTACATTGCAAGAAAATCTGAAAATATTTACACGAGATAAAATCGTAAAGCATTTCAGGAAAAACCTGTCTTATCACTGCGGTATCACCAATTTGGTTCGATCTTAACAAGTTTAATAAAATATAATCAACCTCTGTGCAAATAACATTGAAATTCTTTTTTCTATGGGTATCTAATTTCTATGTTGTCATAGAAAATATTTTTTATGAGTTTTTTATCCATATAAACTTACATAAACATCGTGACCAGAGTAACCACCGGAGTAAGCTGCTGGGGCGTAAGCTAACGGTGCAACTTGAGCTAATGGAGCAGCATAAGCCAAGGAAGCCCCAATATGACCTTGGTCATGACGTACAATACTTTTTGATGACACTGCGTGGCCTAAAAGTCCAGCATTGGCAGCAGCAAACAAGGTTCCGAAAGCTACTATCTGAAAATCACGAAATTTGAAAGAGTTAAGGACATTTATAAAAAAAATATTAGACTTAGTAACTTAAACTATTATAAAAGACTCAAAAGCTTTCCAAACGTTTAATTCTAATGGCAGATTTAGACAGATGATCCCATAAATAATATCATTTTCCCCCAAACGATACGATTCTGATGATAAAATCACAAATTAATACACAAGTTTTTAACTAAAGATTATATAGAGCAATTATTTAAGCAATGACCTACGTATCTCATTACTAGCCCACATGAAAATAATATAAACACATGTGTTAACATACTAAAGACATAAAATAAATTTAAGCCAATTTCTACCGCAAATTTCTTTAATTAAATAGAAAAAAACCTTTGGACTTTTTACGTGAATATCATTTGTTGGTACTGTACTATATTTCGCAAATTACATTTTATCAAGTGTCCAATTAATGTTACCCATAATACCCATTAAATGTTTAACAAAATGTATTTGAAATATTTCATTAACGATTAAGTTGAATAAAAGCGTAGTTGTTGTCTAAAAAGGAAAACATTTTCGAAGCCCCCAGCTGTCAAACCAACTTATTATGATAGAGTACGTGTAAATTACTTTTTAATATATTATATGTGACTAATGTTCCACTCACTTTAGCAAACATTGTTCTTTATTGTAATGTTGGTCAGTGATTGATGTCGATTGTCAGTACCCGCGGTTTTTATATCATATAACACCCAATATAAATAAGTGGGGCGCCTAAACAAGACAAAACGTAGGTCAGTGATTAGAATATTTGAAATTCCACAATCCATTTTAAATTGAGACACACTGCTATACTTAAACAGTTTAATTAGGAAACTATAAATATTGCACAAAACATTATTACACTCAGTTATAAAAAGTTACAAATTACCTTTGACATTTGGATCTATATTAATATACTGTATTTTATAGTTACGTAGCAGCCCATTAACGTCACTGCTGGGCACGGGCTTCCACACTCCGAGGAGCGAGGGTTTTTTAGAGCATAGACTCACCACGCTGCGGATTGGCAGGCATAGTACACAAGTGCACTCTCTATTCCTTCACTGTCATAGTCCGGTGTGACGGGAATCCGACACGACCGGAGAGAGATCAGGCGCAGGACCGACGGCTTAATGTGCTCTCCGAGAGCGGGCAGGCAGATCACACCGCCAACTTCCCAACTTCGGGCAAATATTGAGAAAATCTTAATAGAAAACTCAATATTAATTTTTGAATTGGCCCGACCAAGGACTCGAACCCAGAACCTCATGTCTGTAGTCGAACATGCTAACCACTAGACCAATGAGGCAGTTATTCTATAGTATTCAGTTTTTATTTACTAAAAATACTAATAAGATTCTGTTACTGTAATTATTTTCTTTATTTTGCCAAAATTTATGACAGAATTTGGCTTCCAATTTGCATCAGTTAAATGACACAATTACATTCAAAAATAAGATCAAAAACTGGTTACTAACAAGAACTTTTTAAGACGTAGAATATTTATTGTTTTTTTATTATTTTGCTATTTAAGATTTTATATGATTCAGATTATTTTCTTGACCATAAAGTTATTGTGTTATTAATATAATTTTTTAAATGTTATGTAATTATGATTATTTTGTTAACTATTTTTTATTGCTGTTTGTTGTAGTGATATAATTTAATAACTTCTATTTATAAGACATATATTTGCACGCCACTCAGTGCAGGCCACTATTGTTAATTTCATTAATTTAGGCAACTGGTTTTACAAATAAGAAACATGCTCGCACTGCCCTTTAAGGGTGGAATTTCCTAATTTCGACTCTTGATATATTCCATTATGTGAAAAATAAAATTCTGACCAAGTTTTACAAATAGTCTAACTCTTTGTGAGAAAATTTGAATTTTTTAATTGACACCACCGCAACCCCCCCTGCGGGTGGAATTTCGCAAAATCCGTTCTTAACTGACATTTTAAATCCCTACGCCTTATGGTTCCAGAAATATCGTGATGAGTTAATAGATACCTGGATATCTCTTATATATAGTCTGTGGAACGCAGGCGCAATCTGTCTTTAGGCGTGGGGCAAAGTCAATAGTGACAATCCGGCGCGCGTATCTCGGCAGTTCTCGAGTAACGGTCCGCCAGAGCGACTATTGACACTGTCGCGTTCCTAGCTATTATTATTAATGAGTTTGTGTAAATTGATGTCGGGAACAATACGTGATAGAACATTACAATCTGAGTTAATTAATTAAGTGTTTTTAATTGCACCAACTGTACCCACCAACGCCCACTGTATGGAAACTGAATTATGGATGCCACTAATGACGATGTCAGCGGAGAACCCCACGCCCCTATGCTTTATGCTCCTTCTATTTATGATTGATATCGAGCAAGTTGTTATATGGGTGACTGAAATATAATCCCCACATGCGTTTGGTATAGCTGTACTTAATACATACAATTACTTTTTTTCCGAAATGCGGTTTAAAAATGGCATGCAAAGCTCCCCCACGCTTTTAGAACAGTGACGCTTTTAAATATTCTCGTCAGTAATTTAATTCTTATGCTACGACTATTTTGCTTTCAAGGATTCTGTTACATACATACATACATACAAGTGAAGCTAACATACAATGTTATAAATATATTCAAAAAATCAATTAAAAAAAAGATTAACGCAGTAGGGAACTTCTATTTTAAAGTTATCATTATCTTTACATATTGTCCTTTATATTACAACACCTCCGCCACGTCCTACTCTTATAAGGGTAATTCATCATAACCATTTTATCTTTGAATTATCACGTACATTGCGATAATATAAGTTATTACAATATTATAGATTATAAACTTTAAATTAACAATAAAAACTATTATTATTTATATCATTGAGCAAACGATTGTTATAAAGCATTAAAAATTCCTTTCAAAGACTTCAATGATTCAACAAAGATAGAAAAGTTTAGTTTCTAGATTATCCAGTACATTTTAATGACTTGTACGTTATAAAATAATACTAATATTCTAGGAATTGTTATCCCATATTTACAGGAACTATTATGATTTACTTATTAGGCTTATTGGCTTAAGTTTCAATCATTATTCGAAGAATCAAATCTCCTTATACAGTCCAGCAGTTATATTGTTATCCACGCGATTTCTGTGTTTGAATACTTTATAAATTTGAAAACTTATAGTACTTACAATTCTATCTTTGAATATTTCCAGTATTGTAAAAAAACCAACGTTTCTTGTACACGTCTGTCGTAAGCCATTCTAAGTTATCTGTCTTAAAAACATCTTGTTGGAAACCCAATCTAACTACAAAATATGGCTAGGACATGAATACATCCATTATATACGTATAAACCAGAGATTGAACATGTGATTCCTGTTATGCTATCACTACTTCAAATACTAGGCTGCCAGCACTAATTTCTCCTAGTAAACGTTATATATCTCATTGTTTATTTAAAATTCATCATTATTCGTTTCAGTAGAGAAACATTGAGGAAAACTACATACCCCAAGTATAATTTCGAGATATATGTAAACTGCGAACTCGCAGTACAGCAGGATTGTGGGTAAACACGCAAAAATTCTTCTCTCCTACTAGTATAGAGGTTAGCGTTTGACTGTGTTATCTCACCTGATGGTAAGTAATGATACAGTTTAAGACAGAATTTACTTACTTCTCTTCTCATCAAAGGTGGTCTTTAAGAGATTGCTATAGCAATAAGACCGCCTTTGCGCACTTCGCTATCCTAAACATTGTTTATTTCTAAAACTAACTTGTATTGTATATGTGTGAAATAGAGTATAAATAAATAAACAAAATAGAAGCGTACTAAATTCATTTTTTATGGTTTCTACACAGTAACCTACCGCAATACAAATCTCTTTGCTTGGCGGTACATCTTTGCTGGTAGAGTGGTAATTCCCACTCAGACTCAGATAAATTAGAAATAGCAATTTCCAATTTTGCCCTACAGGGGATCGACCATTTCTTTCTTTTATGAGCGAGGAGGTTTGTGCCCAGCTGGTAAGTAGTAGCCGATTAACGTCCCACTACTGGGCACAGGCCTCGACACTTCTAGGAGAGACGGTTTTTAGAGCAAAGACCCACCGCGCTGCTACACTGCGGATTGGCAGACATAATACACAAGTGCACTCTCTATTGCGCCTGATCTCTCTCTCCGGTCGTGTCGGATTGCCGTCATGTCGGACTATGAGAGTGAAGGAATAGAGAGTACACTTGTGTACTATGCCTGCCAATCCGCAGTGGAGCAGCGTGGTGGGTCTATGCTCTAAAAAAACCCTCTCTCATATGAGCGAGGAGGCCTGTGCCCAGCAGTGGGACGTTAATGGGCTGCTACTTACCTTTTACCTTACTCTCTATTCCTTCACTCTCATACTCCGATGTGACGGGAATTTCACACAACCGGAGAGAGATCAGCCACAAAACCGGCGGCTTAACGAGCTCTCCGAGGCACGGGCGTGGATCACACAGCCAATTTCCCAACTTCGGGCAAATATTGAGAAAACCTTAATAATGATTTATGAGTTGGCCCAACCCGGGACTCGAACCCAGTACCCCATGTCTGTAGTCGAACATGCTGACCACTAGACCAATGTGCCCAGCTGTGGGTCATTAATAGGCTGCTACTTACCTATTATGCCTATATTATATTATAGAAAAATAAGGTAAAACAAGTTTTAACGGCTTCGCTGGCGCAGTAATGCGAGTACTCGCTTTGCTAGCAGAGGTCCCGGGTTCGATCCCCTGTAGGGCGAATATAGAAAGTTGAATTTTCAACATTGTATGAGTCTGGACTGGTTTTGGCCGCGGCTTGTTATTACCCTACCAGCAAAAATGTACCGCCAAACAAAGAGATTTGTGTTCCGGTACGATGCTGTGTAGAAACTATAAGGGGTATACCTCTTACCAGATTAACGCACCTTCCATCTTGGCTTCCATCACTTACCATCAGATGAGATCACAGTCAAGCGCTAGCCTGTCTGCTGACCTCTGGACCACCGCTTAAAAAAGCAAGTACTCGCGCCACTGCACCAGCAACGCCAACAAAACTTGTTTTACCTTAATTTACTATAATATAGGTATGCTTATTAACGTCCCACGGCACAAGCCTCCTCCTCATACGATAGAGGGTATAAGGGCATAGATCCTCCAAACTGCTCCACTGCTCGTTGGCAGGCTATACATATCCTAGAATTACTCCCAGGACATGCTTACTAGCTTGCTTGCTAACCTCACAATGTTTTCCTTCACCCATAATGTATTAAAAACTACAATCAAGCACGTAAGTTTCATTTAAACGAGAATCTAGCCACTAGTCTATCATGGCTTTTATTTTTCGTAATATGTTTATATTTTAGGAAAATAGTTTTTAGTATCTGAATTTCAAATTAAAGAAATTTATCCTTCATATCAATAAATAATGGTGCAGTACACGCACTCGTTATCTACATTAAATAACACTATAATTTTTCAAAGCCATGTCTATGATGGAGATAGATACGCGTAACGAAATTGCTGTTAGCTAATCATTTTAACGCGACCTTTGTCGTTATTGTTATTTTTACGAGCCGTGCATGAACTAATGTCACCCCACTTGGTCTTATTTTAATTAAACTGACTATATAAACTCACGGTCAGAACCACCTGATATCAATCGTAAGAAATACATTGACGAAATATTAAGCAAAATGTTCAGTAAAGTAAGTGCCCAATAACAAATAATATAATAAAGTTTTTAAAACCAATTGTTGCATAAGCGAGCACGGACTTTTTAAACTCAATACATTAAAATTACCTGGGATTTTATTAGATGACGTTATACAATTTTAGCAAATTTTAATTAATTAATATTAGAAAGAACTTTATTTGCGTCAAAAATCATCCACTACAATTAAAGAGAACTAGGGTTGATATTTTAATAACAATTGAAAACTTTAACAAGATATGTAAAGTGAGAACTAATTATATAAATTGACAAATATCCTAACAGTTTTTATTTGGTGGTTTTGGTGGCACAAAAAAATACATACAACCTTAAATTTTCACTTTTCAATCACGAACCCCTATTTTTCAATAGCGATAATGGTAATTATTTGGCAAAACAACGTTTGCTGGGTCAGCTAGTTATTTTTAACCTTTATACAGTGATTTAGATGTTATAAATATAATTGTGTTAAATCTAATAATCAATCAATCATTAGAACATTGGAAACATATAATGATCAATATACCATATCTTTATAATCGCAAGTTCCATTCATACTTTGGCATTACGAAAGCAATGAATCATTAATTGTCAACGTCCTGGGCCCGTAGACTAGTCACTTTCGAAGATTGCTAACGTTTAAAAAATGTATGCGAATGACATTTAATTTTTCGATAAGCTTCGATAGGAAACGTCATTTTTTAAGCGTTAGCAATCTTCGAAATTGACTTGTCTACGGGCCCTGATGTATTTATAAGATATATTTGACCCAATATTATCTGAACAAGTTAATTATATTTAAAAGAAACTACGACTTACAATTTTCTTAAGTCTAATATGTACTATTCTCTTATTACAGATTGTTGCTTTCGGAGCTCTTTTGGCAGTAGCCAATGCTGGTCTTTATGGTCATGCAGTATCTTCTCAAAGCATTGTTCGTCATGATAGTGGTGCATACGCTGCTCCATTAGCATATGCTGCACCTTTGTCTTATGCTCCAGCATCTTACAGCGGCCACGATGAATACGTGAGTCTTATATATGTACTGCAAATAGTTTACGTAGTTATATTGTTATATCACGACATTTTCTTAAAGTAGATTATCAATATAATATAAACCCTTAAACCTTCTTTCTGAGCCTATAATGCGCTGTCCAATTTTCACGAATGTGCTTATTACTTAATTTAATATATTTATTAAAATAAAGTATCATCCGTTACACGTAGAAATGATTTGAATATAAATTGGTGAATATAAGACTATTGTATCAACAATTGAAAATATGAACATGCTTTGAGCTAATGTCAGGAATTTCACAAAAAAATCTTACATAAACACTGAACACCACAAACATGGACAAAAGAAACCTACAATAACTCAACATAAACAAAATCTAGTGTGCAATTGGGCGGTCTTATTGCTAAATAGCGATCACTTCTCGATAGCCTTGCGGTTAAGGAGACCGTCATAGAATATTTACATACATACATATAACAAATACATACATATATATATAAATTGTGCGGAATACAAAAATATTTTTCTATACTATGTATTGCAAGTTTTTGTGTATGTATACGTAGCACGTAGAGGTACGTGCTTAATGTTTTGAATACTTTCCTAAAGGTCATAGCAGGTAATGCTAAATTGTCAACATATTGTTGCAGGCTTACCCCAAATATAGCTATGCGTACTCAGTAGCTGACCCCCACACTGGTGACCAAAAGTCCCAACATGAAAGCCGTGATGGAGACGTAGTTCGTGGTTCTTACTCTTTAGTACAACCTGATGGCTCTGTGCGTAAAGTGGATTATGCTGCTGATGCACACAATGGGTAAGAACGTCTGTCAAAAACTGTTAGTAGTGAATATATACTTATATGAATTTTCTTTATTCCTGGAATACCTATAATACATTCTCATTATATTAAATAAGCGAGCAGAAATCCCGTGTTTCCATGGGTAAATCCTATATAAATTATAGGTTCTAATTTTTTAAACTGTAAGTTGTCGTTGGCTAATTTTTATCCTACTAGCCAAAATAAGGTATCATTTGGTGAGAATAAAGACATTTGAATTTTGTTAAAGTTTTTGCACCAAACTTCTTTATAAATACTTAATTAAAAGAAAATTAAATACATTGGTCTAGCGGTTAGTATATTCGACTACAGACATGAGACCCTGGGTTCGTGTCCCGGGCCAATTCAGAATACGGGCACGTTAAGCCATCTGTCCTGCGCCTGATCTCTCTCCGATCGTGTCAGATTCCCGTCACATCGGACTATAAGAACGAAGGAATAGAGAGTGCCCTTGTGTACTATGCCTGACAATCAGCAGCATGGTGGGTCTATTCTCTAAAGACTCTCTCTCACATAAGTGAGATGGTCTGTGCTCAGATGGTTGACGTTAATTGGTTGATACTTACTTATAAGTATCATTTGGATTTTCATGATTACTGTTTACTTTAAAAGATACTATCTCGGCTATTCAAATAATATTTTTTTACTTTTATTTCAGTTTTAACGCAGTGGTACACAACTCCGCACCCTCTGTACATCCTCAGCCCGCCTATGGACACTATTATTAAGTGGTTTTTTTTTCTAAAACAAACAAATTGTATATCTTGTAAATAAATTATTAAATGTTCTTTTTTATACGTATTACTGTTTTTCCTTGCATAAAACCAATTATTCGAATTTAACTATCCGAACCTATTTAATTATCTAAAACTCTACAATCGTATAAACTGAAAGAAAGATTTCAATTTATTATAGATTTTATTTGTAGACCTCATACTGTTTTTTTTAGTTCTGGACTATTAGAGGTTTCGACTACGGCTAGTAAGGTTCCTACTAATAAATACGGAATAGCGGAAGAATGCTATTAACCCTTAAGATATGTCTATCGTGTGCTAATATGTAATACTGTAAAGCGAACATCAACTATCTGTAATTTTGCTTATCATGATGACTTACCGTCACCAATTTCGTCGGCGTCATGTCCTACATATGTCACTTTCCCTATCATGCTACACAGTATTTCTTTTATTTCTGCTGTTCGTAGTTCTTTCCGATATCTGTGAATATCAGTAATAGTGATAAAGATCACCATTACGGATATGTCACTTGTATGTGTGATGCATTTTCATCCAGCTAAAAATCTCCATTAGACACACGTCGTTAATGATTTAATATATATCATATAAATAAATAATCCACAGCTCACGGATCTAGTTTAAATCTTCATTTCATCCGTAGCGTCCTTCTTATATAAATGAGCTAAATAACTAGATTCTCCAGATGCTTCATTGTTCTAGTGGGTAGCATGTTCAACCAGACATGAGGTTCTTGGGTTCGTGTCGTTTGGTTTGGGCCACATCAAATCCGATTTTGAGTTATCTATTAAGATTTTCTCAATATTTGCCCGGAGATAACGTTTGGCCGTCGGTTCTGCGCCTGATCTCTGTCCGGTTATGTGAGAATGCCGTCACATCGGACTATGACAGTGAAGGAATAATAGAGAGGGCACTTGTGTACTATGCCTGCCAACAATGGAGCAGCGTAGTGGGTTTATTCTCTAAAAACCATCTCTAAAAACCAGGCCCCCTCAAAGAGAGGAGGCCTGCCTCACTCATAGGAAAGAGAGAGGATTTCTAGCAGAGTGGGACGTTAATGAGCTGCTACTCACTCACCTACCCAAGATGCTTTTTATACAACAAAACAAAACACTGCACGCCTTCGTTCTCAGACCTCTGGAGTTCAGTTACTCGAATTGAGACCTTTTTTATTACTGACAAGTTTGCGCTTGATCTCATTTCACAATACAGTCTAAAATAGAAAAAAAGAAATTTGCCTTTTAGAGTTTTTACGCAGCATTGTACCGGAGAGCAAAATTACTTGCTTGACGGCACGTGTTTACTGGTAGGGTAGTAACTAGCCACGGCCGAATCCTCCCAACTGACCAGAATCAGGCCGAATCGGGTATTGAACCCAGGAGCTCTGCTTGAGAAGCCAGTACTTCCAGAAGTAAATACTATCGTACCAGCAAGGCCCATGCAGAAAAGAACTGTGGTCATAACAAATAATACAAAATGGAATGTGTCCAGAACACAGTTTAAGACACAGTTAATCCTGTTCAGCTGACAATTCAGCAAACCTTTATAAAATATATAATTGGCTTTGAACCTCCACCTTTAGAACTATTCCATATTTATACACGTTCCATTGAATAGATGTGTTTCTAGAAATTGAAATTACCATAAATTTTTGTATTCGTCGCAATATCTTTTTATATAAACAATATCAACAGGATATTTTAAGATAATTTATGACGTTTTGTATAAGTGTAAAGATTTATAATTTCTATATATTTTATGGTATTATTTTTAGTCATATAAATAGTAAATACATGTCATATCCGACGTATGTTTACTAGTATTATAGAAATTAATAAAAACACAAGAAATATGGAATACATAAAATACAGCTAAAGTAAATTTGTGCATATGGGTCAACTTTCAATGGGTTTTTACGCCTATACGCAAAGCGAAAAATAACACTGTCATCAAACGGATTACCTAATACAAACATATACTTACTCTACAAATATATTTAAGCAGTTAGTTAAAAAGAGGATTAGTCGTAATAGCAAATCAGCCTCGGTTACAAGAATAAAACGTAGTAGCCTACATTTATAGTTACAAGTAGGAATCCCTCCGGTCTTCGCTTCCTGTAGCATGTATAGACTAATCACACAACATACATACATAAAACAGCATCACGCCTCATCACTTGCCACGATCCTTGCATGTCTCCTTCGCTTCTTTCAATCTCATGAAACCTTTCATATAAGTTCGTCGGTTTAGAGTACTCTTGACCTCTTATTTAAAATGTTCTGGATTTGGTCCAGGAACGTTCGCCTTGGTCTTCCCCTTTCAACTTTCTCATTCCTCTTGACTCATAAAACCTTTTCGTCAGTCATTCATTCTCTCTACGCACCATTTAAGCATACCTTTCTCAATTTTAGTCACTAAATCTTCTTTTACCACAACGTACACAAAATTATAGTAAAGATTTACTAATGTTCTTTGTAGCGAAAAAGTGCTTAATTTACCGGGGAATCTTAGAATATTGTACTTTCTAAAATTTCCACGAATAATTTCGTCGAGCATCGTCGGTTGCGATTACTTACCTACTTACCAAAAAAATTGTAGAACGGCTTATATATGTATTGCCGGTTAAAAAGATTTTGAAGTTTTACCAGATTTCCCATCTAAATCCCGGAATCTCTGATTGACAAAGTCACGCATCGAAATCGAGCAACACAATGCTCAATTTTTTAATCTTTAATAAAATAAGTTTTTGAAGTGAAACTTCTTTAGGCACATGAGCGTAAATTTTTTACGGATGAAACACGTGATTAGCGTCTCGAAGATGTGCAGCGTTTTTATGCTAATTCGTTTGGTTGTTCTTTATATTTACAAATAACATGTGGCATTCTAATTTGCCATTTGTCATTTAATAAAATAAAATACTATTTGTCATAAATTATTAAATAAAAATATTTCATAAATTCTCTTTTCTAAATTTGAAATTCAAAAACAAAATTTAATAAATAATTTCTATATTGACAAAAAAACGAGGCATGTTTATTTACAGTTCGTCATTTGAGATGTTAATAAATTATTTATAAACATTTTGCGACACTTTCAATGACAATTAAATTCATGTCGTCCTCTTTCCCTCCCTCTAAGTCTCGGTAATCTAAAGTTTGATATTTATATAAATATAAACAAGACTTTAAAATTAGTTTGTCAAAGAAGTTTGACTTCTGACATATGTGCTTTGTACGCACGCACTTTTAACTTCTTCTAACAATATTTTATACTTGTAGTGGATGATACATATGAGTTGAGCTCATGTTTCTTTCATTTATAATAATAGGGCAAATAATGAAAAATATTATTATATATTATGTTATAATAGCACATATATAGCCATAAAAAGAATAATTGAGAAATTATTGTAAGGCGACCTTTATTATAAAAAATTTGCAAAACGTGCAAGCAGTAATGTCACCCCACTAGTTTTATTTGACAAAGTATTGTATATAAACGTATGGTCAGTACTGATTGACATCAAACGCTGACAAGTAATACGCGAATATCGAGCGAAAATTACAACATCATGTTCAGCAAAGTAAGTTAGATTCGATTGGATATAAGTTTGACAATAGAAAAGTTTTATCCACGCTAACGTAATATTGTGAGAGTACTTAATTAGAACTGCCTCGTTGGTCTAGTGGTTAGCATATTCGACTACAGACATGAGGTCCTGGACTCGAGTCCCGGGTCGAGCCAATCCAAAAATCAATATTGAGTTTTCTATTTAGCTTTTCTCGATATTTGCCCGAAGTTGGGAAGTTGGCGGTGTGATCCACCCCCGTGCCTCGGAGAGCACATTAAGCCGCCGGTCCTGCACCTGATCTCTCCCCGGTCGTGTCGGATTCCCGTCACATTGGACTATGACAGTGAAGGAATAGAGAGTGCACTTGTGTACTATGCCTGCCAATCCGCAGTGGAGCAGCGTGGTGGGTCTAAACCCTCGCTCCTCAGAGTGAGGAGGCCTGTGCCCAGCAGTGGGACGTTAATGGGCTGCTACTTACTTTACTTTTTATTTACCTAATTAGAGAGTATTTGCAGCGGGTGTCTCGAGTTTCATTCCAAACATGGCAAATAACAATAAATAAATTGTAGTAGAACTAAATATTACTTTCCGGTGTACTGCTACTACTCAGACGCCATTTGATTCTGAACCATATGATAGGGGTGTCTTCACACTTAAGGTGTGGATTCGGGCTTCGGGGTGTTCTCCTTTATCCGGGCTTTTCCCTTCTGGCTCTTACTTGGGCCAGATAATTTATTTAGGATTTTGTCCTGGGTCGCTTTGACCTTGCAGCCATGGACTAGAATCGATGGTATTATTCGTTATCTACAGCGATTGCCGATGATTTTTCCATTCCTAACCATATTTCATCTTTTACTAGATTAACAAATAAAATGATAGATGTCGCTTATGAAGTGGTCCTAATGTCGCTACGCTAACAAATGTCCCGGGTTTGATCCCCAGTAGTACAAATTGAATTATTTGTATTTTCTAATTTGTCTGGATCTGCACTAGAAGGCTTCGACCGCGACTAATTAAAGACATTTATTGATGATATTGCCTTGGATTTAAATTGAAAATTAATCACTTTACATGTTTTTATTCCATTATACAGGTTATTGTATTTGGAACGCTCCTGGCAGCTGCAAACGCTGGTTTGTACGGACATGGCCATGCAGTTTCTTCACAGAGTATCATTCATCATAATGGAGGACATTACGTCGCTCCAGTAGCATATGCTGCGCCCTTAGCATATGGAGGACATGAAGCCTATGTAAGATATAATTTACCAAGTATTTTACTTCATTGTTTAATGTATCTTTTTTATGTATTTCATTGTTCAGTTTCTTGTAAGTTAATACAATAGTGCAACTATCGCCTCCAACAGGTTTTTCTATATTTATTCCCACTGGGGATCTAGAACTAGACATTTGTGATTGAATTTAAAATATATTTATTCAAGTAGGCCTTTACTGCACTGTGAAATGGTCAAATATCGTGCTTCCCATATATTATTTCATTGTATGATTGATGATCATATTAAAGAACGACTTACAAGTTAAAGTTACGAAAGTTTACTTTGATTGAAGAAAGTAGATAAGAGGCTAAAACTTTAATCATTGAGTGTAATTGTTGTATAAAACTTTAATTTTATTTCTATTATTTGACGGCCTCTTGTATGAGTATTGGCTTGGGGAAGGCTTCGGCATTGGCTAATCAGCTAGTTAAGTAAATAATTTGCGTACCGAATAATGTTGTGTAGAAACTATCAGAGGTAAATTACCTTTTATTAGCTCAGCGTGCTTCCGACATAGACTGTATCTTCACCTACCTATCAAGTAAGATTACAATAAACGTGTCAGCTATAAGAAAAAATTACTCATGACTAACAAACCCTTTTTCAGGCGCATCCAAAATACAACTTCGCTTATTCAGTAGCCGACCCACACACTGGTGACCATAAATCCCAACACGAAAGCCGCGACGGAGACGTCGTGCACGGTTCATACTCTCTAGTCCAGCCTGATGGCTCTGTTCGAAACGTTCAATACACCGCTGATGATCACAACGGGTAAGAAAAATTCTATCTTTCATTGGAAAATATAAATATTTTTAAAATAGGCCACTAAACAAGTAGCAATCACTTACATTATATTTGTAATGATCGTTGAATAACATGCATTGCATTGCTAATCACTCGCAATGGTCACAGCCCGTGTTAAACTAAATTAGATGTTAACTTAATTATCAAATTATGCTGCTTTTTTTATAAATTAGTGACTCTATTTAGCCTACAAGTAATTTTAGTTTTTGTCATTTAACCACTACTGCGGATTGATAGGCATAGTACACAAGTGCACTCTCTTTTTCTTCACTCTCATAGTCTAATGTGACGGTAATCAAACACGACAGGAGAGCTATCCGAGGAAAGGGGTAGAGCACGCCACCATTTTCCCAGCTTAGGGCAAATATTGAGTAAATCTTATTAGAAAACTCAATATCAATTTTGAATTGGCCCGACCGGAGACTCGAACCCAGGACCTCATGTCTGTAGTCGAACATGCTAACCACTAGACCAATGAGGCAGTGCCATACATGTAGCAAGCAAATTTCTACATTGCCTCATATCTGATATTGTACGTACAATATGAAGATATTTTAGTTGAAACTATTATATTCAATAGTAAATATCCAGCCTTAAGAATATTTTTTATCCCCTTATGCAGCAACAATATAGACTATAAAAATTTACACACAGAGAAAAGCGCTGCATTAAGTATCTATATAATGATAATGATAGAAATCTATTTGAAGTTTATGTTTCTAGAATTTTTTAATGATATATGTATTTAAAAACAATAAAATCTTAAGGTTTTTAAAAAATGTTTGTAGCGATCTCTATCGTTACCAATTTTCCACTGTGCTGAAGAATGCCATTGTATTTTAATAGGTGTAAAATTGCCTTTAGTAATTTATAATATCAAACTTCTGGTACTGTATTAGATATTCATTGAAAGAAAAGGCTTCTTGGCATCAGCTTTAGTAAATCTTTTTTTATCTACACAGTGTTTTTATAAATTATTGTTTATATTTCAGATTCAACGCCGTGGTCCATAACTCTGCACCATCTATTCATGTTCAACCTGCCTACAGCCATTACTAGCTTATCTTACTTATATATTTATATTACCAAATTCGACCTGTAAATATTATTTATTAAATGTCTTAACTTACAACAATTTCCTCTGTTTTATTTTTACTTTTTTCTTCCGGTTGTACAAAATACAATACCTAACGTATATATAAGAATATATATATCTCCCACCATGTACATATAGGTATACGTCCATCTCCTACAAGCGAGGAGGCCTGTGCCCAGCAGTGGTATGTTAATGGGTTAGTTACTGACCTTTTTAAATATATATATACACGACAAAAGTAAAAGTATTCATATACGTTAACTTTTAATTCTCTCAAACAATATTTGTGTTGAAACAAAGAAAATTTGTTATTTATTCGCAACGAAACAAAATAAATTTTTTTTATTTGTGTATTAAGAAATTATGATTTTTCTTTACAGAAATAAGGAGACGAATGTATTGAATTCAGTTTTTATGTGGATTTCTAAATATACTGGAATGTATGAGCATACTATTATCATCTGTAAATGTAGGCAAATAGTTCAAACGTACTTGACCAACAGATAATTAGAGAACATAATAATTAATGAGAGGTAAATTCAAATTTATGTTCCATAACGAAAAAACTGATTGTTATCTGTGAGTAAGCTGTAATTGTAAAACGATACAACAAAGGTCATTAAACATCAATTTCTTAATTCATAAAATATTTTCTGTTACCATGTAATTATGTTTTACAATTATAAACATTTTTGTGATAGTATTTTATGTAATTCGTAATACTTTTGGAGTTACTTGGAGTTCAGTGTCAGTGGTTTTTTATTCGAATTGAGGCCTTGAGAGACAACAACGTATATGTAAAATATAAATTTTGTGAAAACTAGTAAATATTACTTCTACTATGTGATGATATCTTCTTCTTCTTCCCACAAAGACTAACGTTCCCACAAATTTCCCAAAAACGTCAAAAGTGAAGAAATAGGGGTATTCGTTCTTATCCTTTGTTAGTTTAAATCTATTTTGATTCCACCTGTATACTCACGAAAAAACACATAAAAATTAGTTCAGTTGATTATCTGTATCTATACGTTTATATACATAAATAAAAAACTTAAGTATATTTATATATTTATTATACCATCTCGATTATCTTACAAATTATGATAAATGACAGAAGAAAATGGGGCCCAATGACAGTAGAATTTAATTATTTAAATATCTAGATAAATCTAGGCACACTTTAATAAAAAAATACATCCGTTCTCATGGCCCAAACGCGCTTTCTGTTACCCAATCTTCTTCATTGAACAAAAGTGGCATTAGCTCTAGCCTGCCTCTACTTCTTCATTAAGATGACAGTACCCCAGCTCACTGCTGAAAATTTTACTAAGTACGCTAATCAAAGAGACTTCAGAGCCAGGCAACGATACCAAGAGACGCCGATGGGAACCTTAAGCTAGATATTTTGCCACATCATAATGCTCCCGAAAAGGACTGACTCTTTCGATCAACTAACTAAAAGGAGAAGTTGCCAAAGCAATCATATTTTGTGCAAATTTGATGATAAAGAAAATGTTCTTGATGATTGAGTTTTCTCAATATTTACCTGAAATTGAGACGTTGGAGGTGCGCTCCACCCCATACCACGGAGAGCATGTTAAGCCGTCGGTCCTGTGCATGATCTCTTTCCGGAGCAGCGTGGTGGGCCTATGCTCTTAAAATAACCCTCGCTCCTATGGGTGGAAAGGCTTGTGCCCAGCAGTGGAGTTTTAATGGGCTGCTACTTACCTAAGATTTTATAGTTAGCCACAACTGACCGCGGCTCATTGTTGGAATAGCTCGATAGCCCAAATTATTTTCTTGTATTTTACTAAGTAATCAAGTTCCAGAAACCAAAGGAGTTGGGATTTCAAAGGGCTAATAAAACACATTACTCTTTTAACCGGTGACACACCAGTAGTATTATTCTATTAATCCTGAAATTGTTTTTTAGTGTCGCAATTCATCTAATTTCAGATGAACTATAAGTTCCTTAAATATATCCTTTGTTAGTTTATTTCTATAATAAAAGGTCAAACAAAATCGAGCTACATCAAATGATGATTACCTTTTATTGATCTGTAACTCCTAATGGAATTACTCACATGCTTAATAATACGTTTTGAAGGAAGGTCGTAACTAAGAGCCATCAGGATAAATGTGATCAAAGTCAAAAATAGTAGTTTAACTCTGGGTAACTAATGGCCTATAGGTTAACCCATTTCGTCAAACCTGGACAAATTTGGAAGATAAATATAATTCCAAAAGTCACACAGATGGATGTTGTATGAGAAACCTTTGTTTGCAAAATTAGTAATAAGCTTTTACAAAGAGATCAAATAATCAAATTTCACAGCCCTTCCAATACAACAAATATATTATTTCTTAATGTATTCTTTTAGAAGCATATTACAGGATAAACTATTTACGTAACAGTTGTCGTTTTTTATCAAACTCTATACAATATATTACCTTGGATTCCAATGTTTCATTAATTTTAAATCATCTTTCGATATCCGCATTATTAAGCAGCAGAATCAGCTCAATACTTAAATTTGGCATATATAGATTCTAATGTTTTTTTTATAACCTTATCTATATAGCCTTAATTGAAGGTCGAGATGAATATCTTAATTTCTGACAGTAATGTCTTAGTAATTATTTGAAATGAATTTATCATCTTCATGCGACTCTGCTTGTTCAGCATAATTTTTATACAGTTGCAGTTTGATTTAGTGATTAACATGTCTAGTACACAAAAATAAATTGAGCTATTTACAATTTTGGATTAATATTTTGGATTAATATTTTGGATTCATGTTTAAGACCATGAAATCAAAAATAATAAACAAATATGTTTTTCTTTTACCAAGGAACTGATTAGAACATACCTAGGAACTTCCTATAGTGCTCAGTCTTCCTAATGCTTTGAATTCTTTTCAAAGAAATTAATTTGTAGAATTTCTTTTTCATATAAAGAATAAAAGAACATGATATTAAATTCACGACATACCACATACAGCAATAAATTTTAACGACCACATTTTTTTCCTATGTTTCACTTGTTACCTATTTGTAATGAATTAAATGACAAATACAATAATAAAGTCTAAGCACATTTTTCACAAGCATACAAGACATATAAAATTTGTTAGTAAATTCTTCACATGTGTGAACTTTATCTGCAATAAAGTATGTTCCTCATTCTCTACAAACAAATTAATTGTTGTCATACATATTGTCTGCTTTGACCCAGTAATATGGCAGAATCACGGTTCACAAAGATTCATTGTTAGGTAAGTTTTTTTTTGATGTTTGTAATACTAGAGCGGTTAAGACAAAGCGCAATGACCTTGCTACTGTATAGATGTACTCATCACATATTTCGGCGCCCCACCGGACCTACTATGAAGATTCTTATAAAAACCACGAATTCTTATCAATAGCATGTCAGTCATCAAGTACTATTCAAATCCAAATATGTTCACTAAAGTAAGTCAACATAGTTTAAACATATCGAAATGACAGACATAACTTTTAATTATGTATAATTGTAACATTGTTTTCAATTTTCAGATTCTCATCTTTACTGCGGCGTTGGCTGTAGCTCAAAGTGGTCATTTGTCCCAGTTAAATCCACTTAATCCTGGATCTCCATATGCAACCAATCCGCTTCTTGGTGGACCATTAGGTCATGCAGGTTCCTTAGGCCAACTGGGCGCATTAGGACGTGGTTCCTTGGGACTCAATGGCGCTGCTTTAGCACAAAGTGCTGCACTAGCTCGCGCTTCTCAATTAGGATATAACGCTCCTTTAGCCCATGCATCCTCTCTCGGATACAACAGTCCTTTGGCTCATGCTTCCTCACTCGGTTATAACGCTAACCTCATCCGTGGATCTGCTTTAGGTTTAGGTGGCCCATTAGCCCACGGTTCAGCTCTCGGTCTTGCATCCCCAATTGGTCTTGGTAACCCATTAGGCCTTGCTGGGCCTCTTGCTCGCACTTCTCCTTTAGGTTATAGCTCTCCATTAGCCAATGCTGCACCTCTTAACGCCCTTGGTCCTCTAGCTAACGCAGGCTTACCTCGCAACGGTCCCCTGGTACATGCCACATCTCAGGCCAACGTAAATTTGTTATCTTATGCTGGTCCTAACGGCCGTATTGGAGGCTACAATGGTCAATATGCTGGAGGTTATGGCGGTTTATACGCTGGAGGCTACGCTGGACCTAACGCCGGATATGCTGGTGGATACGCCCCACAGTACGGAGCCGCTAGCGATTACTATGTAAGTAATTTATTGCATAGATTTGAAATATACATATATAAAAATCGATCATATTCATTAAATTTAAATATTTTTGCTTTGTTTGGCGGAGGTTGGCAAAAATATATATTATAGCTGTGTCTTATAAACTTTTCATATTGATAGGAAAATATAGTATATTTAACCATCATATCTATTTACAGTCCTACCCTCAATACAAGTACTCCTACTCTGTGGAAGACCCTAACACTGGTGACAACAAAGCACAGCACGAAAGTCGCGAAGGTGACGTCGTAAAGGGCGAATATTCTTTGGTACAGCCTGATGGCACTTACAGGAAAGTGTCGTACTCCGCAGATGACCAGAACGGGTATGAAATTTTAAACTTGATAAATGCTTACTATAGGTTTTAGCAGAAGGGAATACGGTCAAGACACACCCCTATCAAATATATGTAAACGACAGATGAAGCGACGTCATATATTAAGAAGCGTCAATACTTTCTCTATATTGCGTAAAAATACATAAAAACAGAACGAGTATTGGGCAATGCTTTCACGGAATCTCCTCAATACTCATACACGTAACAAGCACGTAAAATGACGTCGCAAATAAAATCACATGGCAGTCAAACCGGTAATCTTGCGTTCCGGTATCATATTATAATAACCTCAATCGACCTCTGTGCTTAGCGTTGTACATATCGGTGAACCACCTGTAGTGGACCAGTTATAAAACGAGTTTGGGAATCTCGGTGACTTATAAAATGTAAACAAACACAATACTTCAAGACTATTTTATCATAACTAAGATTTCCATAACCTTTTATTTCCTCCTTTTATAAATAGTAAATTATTTGTCTAAATAACATATTATTCTTTCTGTATGCAATTCATATTATTTTCTCTCTCTATGCCTTGATCAAATTTTCAATCATTAATAAAATACAATTATAGTTCCACCTTTAAGTAGCTTTATATCGAATTCTTATATAATTTGTTTTCAATAACATTTTCGCTGCAAATATTATTTACTGGCATTTATTTTTGGATTTCGAAACAAAACATTATTTTCGCAATAAAACACTTAAGCTTAAGTTCTAATTCATAAAATTATTATATATTTCATTCTGAAACTATACTTAATTGTTTCTCATGTATTAATTTCAGTTTTAACGCGGTTGTGGAAAATTCCGGCCCCAACCATCACGTCTACTCCGCTCAATACCATCAATAAGCTGATATCTAAAGCTCGATAATACCTCGCATCCCTCTACTGTGATCAAATGTACATAGGCATTATTTAAATAATAAAGAATATTGAAAAACACATGTCTACCCACCCTTTTCATAACAATACATTTATCACGTGCCATCTTTTATCGTATTTTTATATACATTTTATTACTTTATATCTCTTCATATAGAAGTCAAAGGTGGAAGTTATGGTACTAATTTCCATTCATTCGTTCAATAATACAAAAAATACTCGAATATCCTTAAAAGCATAAATATACACCAATAGTAAATCTTTTAATTAGCCGATAAATACTTCTTACCTCATAAACATCTACTAATTTCGATCAATAAAAATAATATCTTAACCTATATCATTACAAAAGTCGTGTCTATAAAACACAAGGTCGTGGAGTTAACACGCGAAATAATAACTTAGCACTCGAAAGTTCTTTCTCAATACTACTAATAATATTACAACTACTTAGTGACAGGTCCTGATAACCTTAAGTTGTACATGTCTCAAAACAATCACATTAAGTAAGGTACACAAAAAAACTACTCACAGGTCGAAACTATTGTACATTGCGAAAGTCAATTTAATTGATAATCTTAAACAAGCACTGACGAAAGCATTCCAAGCAGCTATCTACTTCGGAAAGTATATTGCACACAAACTTGATTTTAGTTCGACTCAATCATGTGGTATTGAAATAGTTTGAGCTATAATGCAACGAATAATTAGCGTCCTGTCGCTATATATTAAAATATGAGATTACCAAATCATATTTATAATTTTCAAGACACAGTTCAAATAGCACCAGTTACAACAAATATTATATTGTCATATTAGTAGCATAAAATGAAAATGATCTTGTTGTTTTCTATAATAAACAAATATAGGCCATTTACTTTTTGATATAACTACCTTGCTTCATATAATTTATTTCAAAAATAATGTAAGACAAAAACGCACGAAAAATCTTAAAGACAATTGGTTATTTTGATTATTTTTAACTATGTTAAGTTTCCCTTTACGAAAAACATACCAAAGAGTCCAAGTATATTTAAATGAGACAAATGCTTGTGTTTTAGTTCAGATTCATATATAACTTTAATCAATTTCTAGATCAAACAATAAAATTGTTAAAACTTTTGTCAGAAGATTACCTACTGAGTTTCTTGTCGGTATCTTCTGGATAAAATCAAACTGCTAAACTTGGTTGAATATTTTGATATTTTTAATTGCTCGACTACCGCAGCTGAATATTCATCGGATACTATAGAATCCCTTGTAATAAACCTCTGTTGTAAAAGTCGATTTAACACCACAAGGGCTGGGTTTTATACTATACCTAAAAAGAGGGCAGCGGTCAATTGGACGGCTTTAGAGATTCAGTCAGAATACCTATAAAATCATTCCGTATATTGCACAAAATAAAATAAAAATAATATCACTTTATTTTGTTAATTAATTAAATACAATTTTTTGCATTTAAACTTTATAATATTCGATGTTAGTAATAGTTTTTTGAAATATTTTAAACATTTTTTACAAACCGGTTTTTTACAAATTGACCAGTTTTCATACCTTTTATTTTTTTTAAATTACGATTGACTTGACATTATTGTTTGTGGCATATTGTTGTTGTTTCAGAATTTGTTTTTGTCTTTGAGTAGTAGTTGGGGTGGATTTTTTATACATACTCTGCACTTAGATCTTTCACTAGTTGAAAGATAAAATCATGACTCCACGAGTATCTAGCTCTTAAATCAAACATATTGTAAAGAACGTGGACAGGCCATCTCCACTTTCCTTCATAGACATAGACATAAGAATCGATCTCGGTTTTCATTAACAAGTTTCGCATCTTAAAGTACGAATACCTCTACAAATATTTAATTAAAGAAATCATTAACTATCTTATTCTTCTATAACAATAGAAAATTAGCAAAAGTCATAAAATATGTATAGAAACAAAAACATAGTTTGTAAAATATTTAAGAATGAAATCGTCGTGCGGTCAAATTGACGGCCATGGTCTTTCTAATGTTAATGTGAAAGGAGTACGTTTTATCAAATTGAAAAAACACAAATGATATAATCATTTTACATTAATTACTAGGCCTGAATAAATATAGAAATTTACCAGAAATTTCTCTTCGTTTGTTACGCCCCTGCCCTGCTATAACTAACCAGTTTGAACGACTTTATGTCATAATAGGTAGGCCGCTGCCGCATTTCTACCACTGACCTAGTGCAGTTGGAAGGTACAAGTTCTATAAATATATATTGCATTTTAATGGGTCTCAATTCATTTCTGTTAAGCAAAGTGAATATACGCACAGTTTCTTTCAAACATAAAATGTGGACTTATTTTTACACTCACAACTTTTAACACTTTTATTTCTCTGAATGTTGGATTTAAAACTCTTTACCTATAGAATCATATATCAAGAATCTATGCTATATGATCCAATACAGTACTTTTTAACAATCGTCCTTTTGCCTTTGCCAGGACATTGCCAGGATTCCACTTGACGAATCTGCCTCATTGGTGTAGTGGTTCGCATGTTTGAGTACAGACAAGAGGTCCTAGGTTCGAGTCCCGGGTCGGGCCAATTCAAAATCAATATTTGCCCGAAGTTGGAAAGTTAGCGCTGTGCTCTGCCCACGTGCCTCGAAGAGCACGGTAAACCGTCGGTCCTGGGCCTGATCCCTCTCCGGTTGTATCGGATTCCCGTCACACCGGATGGTCACATGCCTGCCAATTCGCAGTAAAGCAGCGTGGTAGGTCTCTGCTCTAAAAACCCTCTCTCGTATGAGTAAGGAGGCCTTTGCCCAGGAGTGGGGTGTTATTGGGCTACTACTTCTTAATTTTCCACTAAACGGGTAGAGCAATTTCGTCTAATTAAATATTGCTCGTTATTTTCCTAAACTTGTTGGCTTTCATAGTAAGTTAACATTAAAATTACAACCTATTATTAATAAAAAACTTAATACCAATTATTAAACCATAAATAAAAAATTAGGAGACCTTGATATAAATGTAACGCACCTATAGTATAAAAGTGTACGATAAATTTTTATTGTTCGCTCATGGTCAAAATTAACGGTGATTGACCTCTGAACCGCGCTCTACACTTATTCTTTCAACCTATCCTATTTCATATAAAACCTTGTCAGTATTATTTTTGTAAACGCTCGTTTACACGACACCGTTACGATACATTTAATTCTTTGCAAACATATGAAAAATATCGTTCAATAGCCCATTAAGAAAGTAATGTCACACTTATAAACATTCTACAACACAATGACAATGTAAATTTATGTTGTACATCTAAAATCGTAAAATGTTCATTGTTGTAAATAATGTTGTAGTTAAGCCTAGCATTATTCAACTAATAAATAAATATATTTAGGTAAGGACAACCACTTCAGAAGAAATTCGGGCAATTAAATTGGAAAAGGTTGGAAAATGTGATTTTAATTAATATTATTTTAGCAAGAGATAAAAGAAAGTACGAAGGAAAGTATAATTTTATTTGAAAACAAATAATTATAAATATCCAAAATAGTTCAAAATGTAGAAAACGCTCTTAAATCCAAGATTTTGAACAAAAACGACGCAATGAGGTGCAAATTCCGAACACCGAAAATTAAGCAGTCTGTGACTCGCCCACGAAATCCAAGTAACTGCTACTAACTTTAAATGTAATGCCAGCCCCTTTCTAGCACTAATTCGATTGGGCTAAAAGTAAATCGCCCGAAGGGGTCTAAGTACATTAGTTTAATTTTTTAGCATTACAGATATTTCAGATATAAATATATAAGAAACTTTGCGTGCGCACAAAGTACACATATCAGAAGTGAAACTAATCTTTGAGTTAGCTAAAGCTTTAGATTTCCCAGACTCAGAGGGAAGGAAAATGGAAGACATGTTACGAATTTAATGAATTTATTTGTCATTAAAGTATTAAGTGTCGCTTTTAATAAATACAAATAATTTATTAAAATCACAAATGACGAATTGTAAATAAAAATGCCACGTATTTTTTGTCAATATTAGAAATTATTAATTAAATTTTGTTATTTAATTTCAAATTTAAAAAAAAAGAAATTTTTATATTTTAAGAAAAATAGTAGATTAAATGATGAGTGGCATTCAAACGAATTAGCATATAAAACGCTGTACTTCTTCGTGACACTAATAATCCGTTTCATCCGTGAAAATTATACCCTATTGCGCATAAAGAAGTTTCACTTTAATAATAGTAAAATAGTGGTTTAGATTACATATGTATATTATATTATAAAATGTAAAACTTTTTTACTCATTATAGTTATTGCGCTAGTCTGTAAGTCTTTATGTATATTAAGTTTTCCTTTTAGTAGTAAAATTGTAAATGTCCGTAGCCTCACCAGGATTTAGCTGAAAATCAGCTTTGTACGTTCTTTGCCAGCACACTCGTATAAGAACGCACAGCACGCAGCTGAGCTAAATTTTTTTCAAATTGTATTCTAATTGTTATTTTCGCTTACATGTATTCTGCTCACAACTGTACTGTACAATTTGAATAAACGTTTTTTTCTTTCTTTCTTTTTTTCTATATTACAATAGTTCATTTGACGAAACATCGTCATCCCGTAGTAAAAACGTGATATATGTTAAACGTTAAACAGAAAGGGGTTTACCGCTTCCGTGACGATGAATGATATCGAATCACGTTCACGTCACACTAATGAACTACCGGACCTAGATGCTGACAGTATTAATAAACGTTTTCAACAAATCCTGACAAATAGGCACAATCAGATTGCAACTATAAAAACGTATTTCAAATATCCGCAAGTCATGAAACGTAATAAAGGAAATTGAATTTTTTCAATGTGATATTTTGCGCGAATTACAGTTACTCATTATTTAAAGATATAATTAATCAGGTATAATTCAGTCCTCAACTCTTAAAAGATACGCGATTTTAAAAAAACTAACCTAAAAACAGTATATCAATGGAATTTTAAATCAAACTCAGAAAGAAGAAATACTCGAAGTTCGTTCCAAATAAGGTGTATTTGAATAAAATTAAATTGCATAAAATGTGATGTTCAGTTATTTTCTAAATTTGAAATGATTTCTTTTTAAATTAAATGACGCATAAACCAGCCAGCAACCTTATATGCTACTGATATCAAACCTTTTTTTTATGTCCCGCTAAATATGCTGGTACGTTTATTTGGACATAGAAGAATAAAGAAATGTATAGAATTACTGTTTTATATTTTTTGATTGAACTTCAAAGAAAATTATATTTGACTGCTTTATTTCTTTTTTTTTATTCTTTTGTTTTTAAGGGGCTTTTGTATTTTTAATAATACACGCCAGCCCCATTGTAAACTTATAAACTAACACAAAACAATTTAACAATAAAAAGAAATATACAAGCATAAAAAGACTAACATTCTTTGAGAGAATCATTAACAAATTTATATAACTTAAAAGCCAAATAACTCAAAGGTTCATTTAAGATTGAATTAAAAACACCAATATTTGTAAAATTTTAATTTAGTTCATGCGTTGATGTTTCTCTCTACTGCTATATTTGTACACATAGTAATAAATGCCTATGTATGCTATATACAAACATTTGTTTTTACATTTTATTATACGAGTCCGTTGAGTAAAAGTAAAACCTGTTACAAACTGGTTTTTAACAGATTAGCTGTATAGATTAGAACTCTGATTGCACGTTCTATTAATTATTATATGTAGCAGAAGTTCTTAGTTATTTTATTCTTTTCTAATTTTTCTATGTCCAAAGCCTATGCCAGCGTCAACAACTTTGTACAATGTCTCATCACAATCTGATGAAAGAATTCTTTTCACACTTTTATTTAACAGATTAAAATTCACTGTATCAAGTCTCTTCTTTGTATATAAAGAACACGCTGAACCCGCGACTTTGTCTGCGTTGAATGTTTTTTTCATTGGTTTGAATAGGTAGAATTTTCATTAATTTAGGTAAATTGCTTTACAAATAAAAACATACGTATAAATACTTCAATGAATGATTTTCTGTGTATTACTGTAAAACGCTTATAGTCCCTTTTCAGGTAGAATTTCGCAAAATTTGTTCTTAGCTGACCTCTATTCGGCAAAAGGAATATTCTTACCAAGTTTCAAGTCTCTACGCCTTATGGTTCCAGAGATATTGTGATGAGTCAATAGATTCCTGGATATCTCTTTTATATATAGAAGAAAAGGATGTGGTTGATAATATACGTAATCTATTAATATTTAATTACGAATTAGACATTTTTGTCTGCTATAATGACTCTCTGTTTTAATTTTATTTTAAAGAACTTAATTGCTTGTGATTATGTCGCTCTGTTAAGTATTCACAATGATAACGTTTCTCTTAGACGTAGTCCATACTCATAAAGTTGTATCAATTTTCTAAATAACCTCGATAATGCATCCTGCAGCAGTATATTAAATCAAATCAAATCAAAATATCTTTATTCATGTAGGCCTAGCACTTTTGAATCGTCAAATATATATTTATTTCCACACACTAATTGAAATGTACGTCTGATGATGATATTAAAGAATGATCTAAAGTTACGAGGGTTCCTTTACGGCCTGATCTGAAAAGAGCCCACAACAAATTCAGTCGGGTATTTTGTATTTTTTTTGTTTTCATCTTCATTAGCTATTCGTTCACTCCCACGCGTTTCTGTGGTCTAAGTAATCTTACAACTTATAATATGTTTTTTGTATCATATTTCTTTTAACTCTATCAAGTCCACCAACCCATTGAATCTAGCTGTATTCGCTGACGAAGGTATGTCACCTCGACCCAGTCCTGGCACATTCCATTAGAATATGGTACAAATTCGCCACAACACCACCTAAAGACTGTCTTATTAGCTCTTAAAGAATCATTTAAGAGGCGAACCTAATTGCTTAACGTTCAGACTATCGAACTATCTAATAATAATTAATTGCCAGTTAAAAAGCTTTAATTTAGTCTTCAAATTAAAAAAAGTCTCATATTTTAATGTGCCTTGCACACTTATAGTATGAGAATGACAATAGTATTTACGCTTATCAAGTCAATCGGACAAATGATTTCTGTCTTTATAATATTGTAATATATTTCGCGGTTGTCTTAATCAATGTAATTGAGTCTGTTAATGTTCCCAAATTCCAGCTCAATGACATGTTTATAAATCCAATTTTTTTTTTCCAACCACAAGTGTTTTTTTTTATTGTGATTAAAAAATGTACAAGTCAGAATTATCATTTATTATAATATCTTCTAATAAGGATAAGATTTTTTTAAATTGTTCTTTCAGTTTTATGTTAACTTATGTCACAAACTTCAAACTTTTGTTTTCCGAATATATGACACAGAGTTTATTTAATAGAAACAATTTTAGTTTGAACTAAACCAGTGTTATATATTTTTATATTATAAAATTGTTTTTGCATAGTTGAAAAGAGTAAAAGTTCAAAAGTCAGTTGGAAGAAACAAAAAATGCGAAAAAATCTCGTAGTATTTTCGTGCCAGCTGAAAATTTCGGTAAAAAATGTTGAGAAATTGTGATCTTAATGAAATAAAAAAAAATCGTTGATAACTTTATCGGTGTGGTAATTGGTATTTGTAAAAATAAAAATCACCATAAGTATTAAATTGGATAAAATTATTTATTTATTCTCTTCTAATACGGACCATTAGATTTTTTTGTTTCTTGCTGACAGTTTAGAGTTAGACTATGATCTCGCTTGATGGCAAGTGATGATACAGTTTAAGATGGAAACAAGCTAATCTGGCAAGAAGCGACATACCTCATATGGTTTCTACACAGCATCGCACCGGTACACAAATCTCTTTGTTTGGCGATATGTCTTTGCTGGTAGGGCGGTAACTAACCGCGGCCGAAGCCTTCCACCAATCCAGACTTAGACAATTTATAAAATACAATTTCTCTTCGCCCTACCGGAGATCCAACCCGGGCCCTCTGCTAGCAAAGTGAGTACTCGAATCAATGCGCTAGTGAGGCCATCTGATACTTAAATAAATACTTACCTCCTATTTTGAAAAAGACGATTAACTTTTAACAGTTTGTAGACCTTAAAATCAATGTTTTTGCCATTTTTATCTTTATAATATAAAGTACATCATTTTTACTTGTACACTATCATTTATTTGAGAAAACTCTACCTGGCTGAACCAATTTTGAAGAACATATGGCTTCATCTATAGTTTAGATTGACAACTTTATTCAGATTTCCCCATATTGCACCACCGGCTACAGCTAGTAATATATTATTACATTGTATTATATGTCATTCATTTTGATTCTGAAATTGTTATATCTCATAGCGTTTATCTACAAACTCAAAAAGCAATTTAAAAGCTCTGACTTACGCAGCGTGAACTGCATTTGAGCATGTCCCAATAAACATTGTTCTTTATTCAATCATTTGCTTCATTACTCAATTTATCTGCTCCCTATCACATTACGAACATGGGTAAGTTTTGAAATTGTATATTGTCTCGGTTAAGTTATGTTAGTACTTTACCGCTGTGCGGTCGATGTTATAGGGCATTTGATCGCACCATTTCGTAATTGCTTACTAATATCATGTTCAAAATGAATGAATATTGAATCTTCAGTCAAAAAGAAGGCTAATTGTATTTTTTATAAACTTAAATTCACTAGAAAATGTGTTAAGTTCTACTTTTGAACAAGAACAAACGAACACACAACAAAAAGTCCTTATGGGTGTAGCTTATTCCTATGATTTTTCAAAATAGCTCTTGTCATAAGAGAAGAGCAGCCTTTTAACGTCCCACTGGAGAGTCCCATTCGTTGGAGAGTGTGTTTTAGAGTATAGACCCACTATGCTGTTTCACAGTGGACTAACTATATGTGACGAATAAAATCTTTATTTATGAGACCACGATAGCGTAGTGTATCTATTTCAAAATGGATTATGAACTAAAGATAATAAATTTGGATAGTGAGAGAACTTTTAAAACAATTTTAATCATCAGCTCATCTTCTACGAAGTCACAGAAATATTCAGACATAAGCTCATTACTAAGTTTTAACTAAAACTTCTTTACGCACGCTCGACTTAATACATAACATGTGCCATTTTAATTTGCCACTCGTCGATTCATATTTTGATACACAATTTTTAAGAAAATATAAATTAAAAATATTTCAAGCTCAATTTTAAATTGAAAAACAAAATTTAGTTAATCATTTCTAATATTGACAAAAAACACGTGGCACTTTTATTCACAGTTCGTCATTTGAGATTTCAATAAATTATTTGTATTAATTTTCGACACTTTTAATAATTTCATTAAATTCCTAACCTATCCTTCTTTTTCCCCTCCCTCTAAGTCTCGGAAGTCTAAAGTTTTACATTTGTATAATAATAAACAAGATTTAAAAATGAGTTTGCCAAAGAAATTTCACTTGTGACATGTGTACTTTGTACGCACGCACTTTTCTTTATATCTACATAAAATCGAATAAAGATAAATGTTATAAATAAAATATTATTGAGTTGGTATCTTTATAAAGTTCTCGTATTTTATAAGTTTTAACTTCTATCTGCAATTCCCATGACTCTCAATTTTTTTATTATTCATTTTCTTTTGTAAATATTATTTGTACATCACTGTCTAAAACGAAAAATTCAATTACAAATATCCAAGACGTTAATAACCATTTCTTTGAAATAACATATACATAGCACCACGCTTCATTCCCATAGGGGCAGACAGAAACCACGTCCTTCCACTTGCCACGATCCTTGCATATCTCCTTCGCTTCTTTCGTTCTCATTAAACCTTTCATACAAGTTCATCGTTTGAAAGCACTCGTGACCTGGCCTTTATTTAAAATGTCCTGGATTTGGTCCAGGAACATTCGTATTGGTCTTCCTCTTCCAACTTTCCTATTCACTCTTGACTCATAAATCCTTTTTGTCAGTCTCCTTTCATTCATTCTCTCTACATGCCCAAACCATCAAGGCATATCTTTCTCAATTTTAGTGACTAAATCTTCTTTTATACCACAAGGTTCTCCTATCACACTTTGGCTAGCCGGAGTGCGACGCGATGTGCGGGTTGGATGCTCCAGCATAGCCGTGGAGAAGGATTATAGTTGGCAGATGATTTATACATATGAGCCGGAACATGACTTGACGGCGCGGATAACAAGCAACGACTGATCTCTTCGCGTGGCTGTCGAAATCTTCTCTTCGGAATAATTTGAATTTGAAATTTTCTATTCGAAATTATTTGAATTTATTTTATTAGCACACGCGAAGAGGCCAGTCGCAAAAGGTTTTATATAAGTTCCCTACAACACCATTTCTTATTTTGTCACTCAGTTTCAATCCACTCATACTTCTCAACGCTAATAAACAAAGTTAATATACATCAGAAAGGCAGCAACATGAAATTACTAAAACATTTACCTACAAAGTTGCGAGTACCAATTTTTCTGTTATGTTTAATGTTTCCAACACATTGTTACGAAATTAAAACAGCCGTTTACATATTTTCTTTAAAGTAACATGTAAAAGCAGCTTGTAAATGTACACTTAAGTAGTTAGCAAGTTGTAATATTCGTCGTTATAAATGTAACACTCCGGGCGTATACTGCGAGGGCGTCATATCAAGACATTCGGGTGTAGTAATAAAGCATTATATGCGAGTTATATTTTGCGTTTTGATATAATCTGTCGGCTTAAACTGCCTTCAGCCCGAAATTATAATTTATTCTGTCAACTTTATTAACGATATAGTGAAATTGATTTTAATTATGTTAATTAGTATGAATACATGTCTTAACTTTTAAATGGATTATCTGCATGTCAATTATAGTTTTATTCAAATATTTCAAGGCTATGAAAGTAATGTATACGTCAATCGTTCTATAAAAAAATGGCTACGTTATTCTAACTTTTTTCATCAGAAATAATATGGTAAGCGGTCAAAAGTTCCACTGAAATTGAGTGATTCCTATCGCTGAAGCTGTGCAGTACTAAAGTATACAGAAAACGCGAAATTAACGAAATTCCGTACCTTATTAAAGGGATAACATTCTTCTCTTGCAAGTTGACTCAGTTATCAACCGTGAACCTTTTAGTTAGCTTTTTTTGTTTTATTTATGGCTTTTCATTTAATATTAGAGCAGAGGAATTTAGTTGTTATTTGGTTATTGTTTATGGAGTAAGTTTCGGGTTTGATTATTGATGTAACGATGTATAAGTGCGTATGTTAGTTTTTTTCTGTTATTGTAATTTCATTGTATTGTTTATGAATGTGTAGAATTTATGGGGGCTTTTTGGCAATAGTTGAAGGGAATAAAGTATTTTCAATTATTTCAATAAAGTTTTGTGAAAAATATTGCAGAAGCTAAGAATTAAACACAATATAATCAAAGTATAGTGTAATAATAAATCGAAGTATGATCTACAAACAACTCTTTTATTATAATCCTATTTAAGTCTTTAAAATCTAAATATTCTTTATTCAAGCAGGCTTCACAAATCCTTTTAAATAAGGTCAAATTCAAGTATTTATTTAAAAGGACAGTTAATACTACTTTCCGAGCGCATTCCTTGCATGGAGCATAAATAATAACTATAATTGATACTATCTCAATGCAAAAATCTAAAACTATAACCGAAATTTCCTTCTTAATTTATTACAAAAAGCGGCTGAGAGTTAATCTAACATCAAATTCAAATTCAAAATATCTTTATTCAAGTATACCTTTACAGCACTTTTGAACCTTCAAATATAATTTATTTTTTCCACACACTAATTCTAATGTAGTACTGATGATGGCATTAAAGAACGACTTAAAATCTTAAATTACGAGGATTCCTTCACGCCCTATCCTAAGAAGAGCCCACAACAAACTCAGCCGGGTATGTAGTATTTACCATCACCATTACAATATCATATTAAATTATTATATTTAAATTAGCAATACGTTTACTCCCACGCGTTTTTATCGTCTAAATAATCTTTTATTTTAGTAAGGTTAAACTTGAACTTTCGTGGTTTATTAAGCGACGTCTCTAGAACGACTTCAATAGAAAACCTAATTTTCTAAGGAGAACTCGGCTTGGCTACTTTCATATTTTCAAAAATATATTGCTTTGATGGCCTGGTGTGATGCTGCAAATGCTCGCTTCGCTATAAAGAAATAGTGTTCTCTAGTATCTGATTTTAAACCTCAATGATAAGCGTTTAGTCTATATAAATTGCCACTGTTTGCATAAAAGTTCGTTCAATTAGAGTGTAACGCAACTTCAACGTAAATAGTATCCGCAGGGTGCAGGCAACCAACTGAGGGAGTAAGTGATAACCGAAGGCGTAACAACGACCTCGCTATGTCAAAGTTACGGAACTAAAGTGACCGCAAACCCCACCACTGGCAGGACTATGACTGTTTTGCTTTTCATATATAAATCCAGCCAGGCCCGGTAATAATATCAGTCACCTGCTCTGATTAACAACAACAAAATGTTCTCAAAAGTAAGTAAGCTTTTGAATTTAATATCGGAAAATTTCCTGAGCATTTACTATTACTCGCTGCCATTGGTTTTACATGAAACTTAAAGCTTCGTGTTCAATGAGTTTAAAGTCTTTCTAGTTTACCCTTATTAATCATAAATAATCATTTGTTACCTTATCATATTAAATTTTAAAGAGTTTAGTTTTTATGAATACGGAATTCATATTTCTTAATTTTATTAATTTCGCTTGGTAAATATAGGATTAATATTGAAAATTAATTATCTTATATTTTCATATTTAAGAACAGTTTCAGTGATTTGGAAAATAGAATTTTATACAATGTAATGTGGCTAAGGAGATAATAGTGTCTTTAAAATTCCAGTCTCTACGACTACATTTTCTACGAGTCGCTATTAAATTCAATTAAAATAATTTTTTAAAAAGGGTATTTACAAGTTATATTCTATATTTTTGAAATATATATACAAAATATTACATATAACTACGGAGAAATTGAGTGACAATTTCAACTAGTGCATTTATCGTCTGTTGTCTGGTACACTCCATAATTTTTTATTTTGTGTAACCGGATGGGTTTAACTTCTTCGTCTTCAGCCTTATTCTATTTTAAATTGGGTTTCGATCCTAAATCTTGGCTCTAATTTCAGCACTCTAATTTCCATGCTATTTTAAGTCTATCATGACTTGATGGGTGTAACTTGTGTCATTATTACTTAAATAAAATCAAATCAAACTCAAAATATTCTTTATCCAATAAGGCTCAAAAGGCACTTTTGAATCGTCAGTAGTCCGTCCGTTCGTAACAAATTTACCACCGATTCCAAACATTGAATCCGCTAAGAAACTAAACGATTACTCTTTTAAAGATAGTTGTGTACACATTACAATGTGTAATTAACTTCAGTGTAAAATACTAAATTACTAGTTTGTTTTATTTCTTATATTAAACTAAAACTTACTTAAAAACTGGTTTCTTTCAATAAAATAAGAGACAGAAGAAGAGACATACACTCAAGATTATGTAGCCTTTTATCGTATTATTTTAACTGTTATTGTATAATTTTTTTCTTAGATCGTGGCTCTCAGCGCTGTGTTGGTCGCTGCCAATGCTGGCCTTCTACCCTACCACGCGTCAGCAGTATCTTCCCAAACCATCGTACGTCACGAATCACCCGTACATTATGCTGCTCCTCTGGTCCATGCTGCTCCAATCGTTCACGCAGCTCCCGTCGTCCACGCTGCTCCCATCGTCCACGCTGCCCCAGTTGTACAGGCTGCCCCCATTGCCGTCGCCCACGTGAGTACATTTTATATAAAATCAAATTTCAGTAAAAAATCCCCCTTATTCAAGTAGGCTCAATAAGAGGTAGATAATCTATCACCGGTTTGGAAAATCGATGCTAATCAGACGGAAATGACAAAAAACTCAGTGACATTTTTTAGCAAAGAAATATTTTCTTGTAAGTTTACTTTGTAAGATTAAAATCAGGCCTAAACACTTTTATCTTATGAGTAATTTTTAACCATATATATCCTTTGTGTCCATATGCTTATATAGAAAATTAAAACACATTGTTAAAATACGTAGACACATCCCGGAAAATGACTTCTACTCTATTTTTAACTAAATATAAAGCGTTATAAATTTTATTTTATTTCTTATACAAAAACTTCGCGTTTCTCGTTTTTTCCGTATAAGTGAATTGCGAATAGCTATAAAAAGTTGTTACTCTAATCTGATCTAACTTTAAATGTGCCTTATCATTATCAAAATGCGAATATAGAATTGAATATAAATACACCGATTTTTGTAGAAATGAAAAGTATACTCCTTTAGATACATGCCATAAGCTCAACATAGGTTACAAAATTCTCACAAAGGATATAGATGACTCGTAAATCCAGTCATATATTAATTAGGCTTATTAATGTAAAAATTCTTTGAGAAAATTCTACAGCACTATTCTTTATCAAGACGTAAACCTCTTTACTCGAAACAAAGGGAAACCTCACTCACAAGATTTTTTGGGTTACCTTGTTATTATTATCTCTATAAATTTTAATTTGAAAAGCATGAATTATGATGAAGATTCCACGTGATGTCAATGAGTTTAAAATTTATGTTAAGATAAAGTAATTGAAATCGTGATATTATTTGAAGGATTGTAAGGAGGACAAAGAGAGGTCATAGTGTAGTGATTGCATTTAATTTTAACAGAATAAATTCAAACCACGTTAGAAATAAAAAGTGACACCTGACTGAGTTTGTTGTGGGCTTAATTAGATTAGATTCTTCTTAGAAGTCTTTTTCTAATATGACATTAAAAATAAAGTGAATACAATTTATACGATTTAAAAGTGCTGCAAAGGCCTATGTTAGAAAAATTTGAATTTATAAACGTTGAATTCTCGTGCACATTGAGCATAAATTTAGGTATTTCTACTCAATATCCAACATGTGAAGTCTGGTTTCATGCAGTTATATTATTTTTTTATTTCAGTCTCACCCCAGGTACGACTTCTCCTACTCTGTAGCTGACCCCCACACTGGTGACCACAAATCTCAGCATGAAAGCCGTGACGGTGGTGCCGTACATGGAAGCTACTCCCTGGTCGAACCTGACGGTTCCATCCGCAAAGTAGAATACACTGCCGATGACCACAATGGGTAAGCTTTCAATGTATTTTTTAGCTTTGTGTCGTCATCTTAAGTCTACATGAAGAACGTGGTAAAAAAAACCACTTTGACGGCCTCGCTAGCGCAGTGGTACTCGCCTTGCTGGCAGAGGCCCCGGGTTCTGAATTTGGTCTGGTGGGAAGCTTCGACCGTGGCTAGTTACCACCCTACCAGCAAAGACGTACCGTCAAAACAAAAAGATTTGTGTTCCGGTACGATGCTGTGTAGAAACCGTAAGGGGTATACCGTAGGGGGTATAGAATATGTTCAAATAGACAACAAAAACAATTTAAGAGTTTATTTCTTATTATATCGGAAGCACACAGTATTGTTTAAAAAATTCCATTTCTGTTCATAATAAAACAATGTATATTATGAATTCTTATCACGCAGTTACTTCTTACTATTAGTCGTATTTTATCTATTTAAAATAATTTAGTTTATAAGACACTAACTGTTGTAGGTGTGAGATGAATAGTTCCCATTCTGGTATAAATTTTGTGAAATTCGTATTTATCGGATCAAATTGAGGTTCCTTAACTTTAAAGACAACAGAACACCAACTTTTATTTTATGAAACCTAACACTTAAATTGTAGTAGTGAACTATAGTCTAATATCATTACAAGACATTATTCTTATATAAATAATTGGCGAACTATTTTGCGGAACTCCTAGTTTCCACAGAACCTAATTTGAGAATCCCTAATCTCACGCATTTCACTAAAATGGATATCTTAGAAGATATCAGAAATTTAAAAGGCAGCGATTGGCAGGCGCAGAGTTTTTTTTATTGTCGACAGGTTAGCGCTTGACTGTAATAGTCAAGATGGTCAGGGATGATACAATCTAAGATGAAAACGCGCTAAACTAGTAAAATCTGATTGCTTGGGGAAGTATGTCCTTGCTAATAGGATGGTCACTAGCCACAGCCGCCACTAGTCCAGGACTCAGACAAATTAGATAATACATTTCTAAATTTGCCCTAACGGGGATCGTATCCGGGACCTCCGCTAGCAAATCGAGTACTTGCACCACTACGCCAGCGAAACCGTCAAGGTTATGGCATTATTACATAAGCATAACGTCTCATACTTGACTTCTTGTGATTTTGGAACCTTATTTTATCTACGAGGTAATGTATAATGGCTGCTAATTTTTGAAGTGAACTTCTTTAGGCGCATGAGTGTGATATTTTTTCGGATGAAACGCGTAATTAACGTCACAAAGATGAGCAGCGTTTTTTATGCTAATTCCTTTGAAGGTTAGGTAGTTTAATATACACAAATTACATGTGGCATTTTAATTCGCCACTCGTCATTTAATATACTATTTTTCATGAAATATAAAATAAAAATATTTCATAAATTCTCTTTTCTAAATTTTAGTTAAAAAAAAAAATAATTTCTAATATTGACAAAAAAAAACACGGCGCAATTTTATTTACAATTAATTTCATTTTCGACACTTAATCTTTTCTCTCCCTTTAAGTCTCAGAAATCTATAGTTTTATATTTGTATAAATATAAACAAGACTTAAAAAATTACTTGCCAAAGAATTTCACTTCTGATATGTGTACTTTGTACGCACCCACTTTTATCTTATTTATTATGCCGTATAAATTGTTTTTTTATTGTATAGTAATTTGTAACATTGTATTTTTAGTTTCAACGCCGTCGTCCACAAGACTGCTGGCTACCACCCAACTCCCGTAGTACACGCTGCCCCCCTCGTCCACACTCCCGTCGCGCACGTGGCCGTCGCCCCCTTAGCGCATGGCCATCATGGTCTCCATTACTAAACCGACCTAGCTTCTAATATTGGTATAAACGTGATGGATGATTGATATTTGTGATATTTATGCATGTGTATGTAAACAATAATGAATATAATGAGTTGTAAATAAAATTTTCAATGCTGATCAGTAATATTTCGTATCATTTACCGTAACCTTGAACTGCCTCATTGGTCTATTGGTTAGCATGTTCGGTTTCATTCATAAGATTCTGGGGTCGGGTCACTTCAAATTAAATCATCTTTATTCATATAGGCCTATTACAGGACTTTTGAATCGGTAAATATAGTTTTATATCTTTTTTTAATATATATTATTTAAATGAATGAGTGATGATAACAATAAAGAACGACTAAAATATTCTAAATTTACGAGGGTTCCTTCGCGCTGTGATCTGAGAAGAGTCCACAAAAAACTCAATCGGGTGTACGTTTTTTTGTCATCATCATTACAATATATATTTTTAATTTATTCTATATCTATATACATGTAGAGCAATTCAATCACTCCCACGCTTTTTTGTCTTCTAAGTATTCCTTCAAATTATAAAATGATTTCTCTATTACCTTTCTTTCAATGAAAGATTTAAATTTATTTAGAGACATCTTTGTAACTTCTTCTGGGTTTGAGTTCTTCTTTGAGTTTGTTACAGAAACGTTTACAGTTATCCTGGAATGACTTCAATTTTATGTAGCCTACTAGAATTTAGAATAAAAAAATAGTATTGAGTTTTTTAAATATTTTCCCAAAATTGGGAAGTTGGAGGTGTGTTTCACCCCCGTGCCTCGAAGAGCACGTTAAGCCGGTGGTCCTGGCTCGATTATTTTCCGGTCGTGCCGAATAGCAGTCACATCAGCCTATGCGAGTGAAGGAAAAGAAGGTGCAGTTGTGTACTATGCCTGCCAACCCGCTGTGGAGTAGCGTGGTGGGTCTATGCTCAAATAACCATCTCTCGTATGAGAGAGGACGCCTGTAACTGCTGCTTACCTTACTTTACCGTATCCATATTTTAAATATCTGAATACCTTAATATTTTTTTAGGATTTCACGATGTTCTTTCATGAGAAAACAGTTATATATGTGGCATAAACGTTTTTGTAATTAAGAATGTAATTTTACTTTAACGGCATACATTGAAATAGTAAACCAAATGCGGTTTATTAAAATTAGTACCTGTCCCTATGGTATAATTTGATTCAAAACATGTTTTGTAAGTTTTATCAAAGATATTATAAACATTTAAACATTTCGTTGATCGTTTGTTAAACAAATGTACAACACAACACATCGGTGTGGTAGAGAGATATAACAATAGTAACGCAATTTTTTCGATATCATGACTAGTGGGAGGCTTCGGTCGTGGCTTGTTACACGTCGTATCAACAAAGAGATGCCGACCGAGGAAAGATTTGGTGGTAGAAACCATAACAGGTAAATGTCATCATGTTAGCGAGCGTCCATCAATTTACATTAATTGCAAAACAATTCAAATTGATAAAAGCCAATTGCACAAAAGCCTGAGCCACGAGGGATAGCGCGGAACAAGCAATAGAGAGGCGCGATCGGCCTCACCGTTCGGCTTGTGACGCATCTCTCTCTCTTCGAGGCCATCGTACGATGTGTCCACGTAAAAACATCGACAGCATACGACCTTCAATTAAATTCATAGAAGTGTGCCATTATTCATCAATGTTATAGTATGACGTTATCACGTAAAATTATCGAAAGGAAACCGACTATACCGACAACCATTTTTTGTTGTTATCCACATAGATGTGTAATTTCCTAACTTCTTAATTGACGTTGATGTGACACAAACATTACAGGTAAGGAAGATAACTTCATAGATATTAGTAAAGATACAATGACATATAACTAGTGAGAACCTTCAAATCACTCTCTACTTACCACAAAATTAAGAAAGCTCTATAATTTAATTTTAATATGACACTAACCTCACTCACACAAAGTGTCTACGAAAAATACCCTTGAACCGATTTATGTGTTATTCAGTGGTATGAAATTAATATAATCATCGCGTAAACACGAGTGTTTGCGTGTCTAGTAATAGTGTTTGAAAAATAATTGCAGCATTTATATTCCATATATTAATTTACGAAACATGCTACACGTTATGTTATATTGACGACCTACGTAATGTGTGTTTGATTAAGCATAATATTAAGAATGAGTCTCAATAACACGGTTGTTATATAAAAATATAAAACGTCTTTAAATAGTAAAGCAATCACAGCAGATTTGATGTCTTCTATTGAATCTTCTGTCGTATATCACTGAAGATCCCTAAATTTGAACTAGAAATACTACATTTTTATCTTTCAATTCATCCTAAAAAGTTATTTGTTTGTTCTCTTTACAAGTATTAAAAAGAGATCGCCGTCAAACGTACTTGAATATTAGTAAATACGCAGTATAAAGAACTCTTGATAAAATTAAAATGGGATCATACAACACGCATCAGGTTTTAAATAAAATAGAACCATCAAAATCGGTTCAACCAACAACTAGTTATGAGAACATACGAAAAAGTATATATGAATGAAGTACCTAATCCTTTTTTTTAAGTCAGTTCAAAATAAGTTCATCTTATCGATTTAATGATAAAAAACATGTTGAAGAGGATTTTTGATTTTGATTTTGATTTTATATAATTCATTCTCTCTACGTGCCCAAACCATCTAAGCATACCTTTCTCAATTTTAGTCACTACATCTCCTTTTATACCACAACGTTCTCTAATTACACTATTTCTTACTTTGTTACTCAGTTTCAATCCACTCATACTTCTCAACGTTCTCATCTCTACCGCATCTATTTCACTTTTATGATTTTTCTGCCATACCCAACTGTCACTACCATACATAAGTGTTAGCACCAACACTTCTCCATGCACAGCTAGTCTCGCCCTTTGAGACACCATCTGACTATTGGTAAAGGTGTGCGGGGACCATTTACCATATTCCCTGCATTCACTCTCCTTGCAATACCACTTTCACACGTTCTATCTGTTGTAAATTTAAATCACAAGTATACAAATTCTTTCACCTTTTCCACTTGTTCCCCATCTATCAAAATATTGCCATTCATCATTGATTCATCTCTTTCTCCTATTTTAATTTCTTCTTTTTATCATTATATTACTTAATAAATATCACAAAAAGAAGGGAATGCTCGGATGAAATTAGTTGCTAATATCGTTTATCGGTTTAATATAGAAATAATACAATTCAATGAAATCAAATATAGCGTATGTAGCGATTACTTATTGTCCTAATCTTCACTTTTTACACATTCTTTATGTATATAATATTTGTGTTGTACAAGAAAAGAATTTTCTTTCTCACTCTCTCTCGAAATAATTTTATCATGCAAATATTACGCAACCGAAAAGTCTCTTTGTCCACAAATTATACCACCGTCGGTGAGACAGATCACAAATTTATTTTAGTTCCGTAAAGATTCATATTACTAGTGCCAAATTGAACATTGATTACCTATTTTGCTAGTAGAATAGTAATAAAAAAGAGTCAAGAAAGAAACGTAAACATTTACACCTAAATATTCCATTAATATATCTTTACGTTGTAATAAAAATAGCTACGTTGTTATAAAGTTTTGTCAACTAGGTCATCTTGAACCAAAACGCATTTGTCACTAGCTAATAAAAAGGGTTATTTCTTCGACAGGCGAAGGCAATTTAAATGCAATCATTTTATTACAGAAACACAAACAAACCACATTAGGTGCATAATCGCCATGGAACAAATTACATCAATTTCCTGCGTTCCCTGGAGGTCATATTTCGCAATGTCAACATTATGCCAAATATATAAATATATAGCATCTATCTATATATACACTAGTGGAAAAAATTCAGCTTCAATTTGCTTTTTTATTTGATTTCGTTACGGCAATTTCTCGCTGAGCTATCGGACTTTGAATGAAAACGGATCAGAGGTTTTTTACACTTGAATACATGTATATACATAACCGAAAAAAGTTCATTCAACATTCGCCACGATATCTCCTAAACTATACATCACATTGATTAGAAACCAGACATACACAAAACACCACGGAGTACAGATATTTTTTTAGTTATATATATATTTGTAACATTTTGCCGTATACATTACTAAAATTACCATATTAAATGTACGATAAATACGATATAATCACTTTAAAAGTTACATTAAAGGAATTTTTATTTCCCAAACGAAAAATTTGATAAGATACGTACGAACGTATTTCTACTAATATGTGCTAAATTTCTGAAATATAGGTGTATATTTACATCTGGTACTCTATATATATCAATATATAGAGTACAAGACATATGGTCTTGTGCTCTATATTTTTATGATGTATAAATGTATGGTATTATTGCCAATGCAGGCATAGTAGTGTAATTATGAAATGAACAAACAAACTTTTATTGTTTTAATAACAAAATAACATTATATAAGTACTAAATAGACCAATATAAATCAAATCGACAGAATGAGTCTATGCGTGACCTTGAATTTAGACAAAAGTCAATCATACCACAGCGCCGTTCATACCTAAGGCTCTATTTACGTTGCTGCTGAATAATTACTTCATTTTTGTCTGATAAATATTAAAAGTAGACATACTGTTTTTATTTTTTTCAAACAAGGTATTTAGTAAGTAAATAAGTAAGTAGCAGCCCATTAACGTCCCATAGCTGGGCACAGGCCTCCTTACTCATATGAGAGAAGGTTTATGAAAGAGCATAGACCCGCTACTCTGCTCTCTATTCCTTCACTCTCATAGTCTGATATGATGGGAATTCGATACAATCGGAAACAGATAAGGCGCAGTACCGACAGCTTAACGTGTTCTCCGAGGCACGGGGTTGGAACATACCGCCAACTCCCAACTTCGGAGAAAATATTGAGAAAATCTTGATAGAAGACTCAATATCGATTTTTGAAGTGGCCCAACCCCGGGACTCGAACTGTAGTCGAACATGCTAAACACTAGACCAATGAGGCATTTTACTAAACATAAATATCTTTAAAGATCCTGCTCTGAAATCTTTGCAGTTACAGACTGCAGTTATTCACTTAATTAATTAAAGTTTACTTAAGCAAAGTTAAACAAAAATGAAATAACTTCTCCTTAGCTAATTCTTAAATGAAATCATTACTTGTTTTATTTTATTAACTTAATTACATTTATATTATTTGTGATATTTACGTACTTGATTAAAAGCTAATAGACGTTAATGTGAATTTATTATCACCACATTTATACATCATACATTTTTAAGTTACTGAAAAAAATTATCGCTGTAGTATTTATTTCTTAATGAAATAGATATTATTTTCTAAAATTTTAGGATAATGCTTCTAAGTCAACCTGTTTAGCAACAAAATATAAATATTGTATCAAAAATTATGATTTTTTTAGTCTATATGAACACTTTTTCTGTTCTGATTAACAATTTTGGATTTGTACTACTTTATTACGTCGATATGTAGGCGGAAGCACAAAAATAGTCGAACTAACATTTCGTAATATTTTCTACCTGATTTTTCTATTAATTCGTTATGCCAACTTTGCTCATTGGCTATTTTAACTCTGATGGGCTCCAAATAATTGCATAAACCAAGACTAACAAAGTTACACACTGGTTTAGATTTCATCGGTAATATTTCCTTTGTGTAAATGTATAGTATTGTTTAAATTAAAAAAATAATAAACTGAAACAAAGTTATAATTACTAAATATCATCCACAAAAATATGTCGATTTCGGTTGTTTAAGTGGTGTCCATAATATTTCCGATATTCTTGAGTCATTAATTGTTATTACAACGTGAGAAAGGAATTACTTTCTCATGCTTATAGTTCAAATATAAAAGTAATAAACTGAAACATAAAAATATAATTACATAATATCATCTACATAAATAAGTTGATCTCGAGTTATTTGACTTACTGTGAACAGACTCTTAGACTGCAATCATGCGTGAAAGCCATTGTCAGTTGCTGGCATTCAGAAATAATCAGTATATACGTGGTATCCATAGTATTCATGATATTCTTAAGTCATTAATTTTTATTACAACGTGAGAAAAGTATTACTCGCTTATTCCTTTACATATGCATTGAAAAGAAAACACTCACTTCAATCCACACTTTTAGTTACCTTCTTCGATCTTTCTATAGGTTTAGTTTTCGACGTTTTTTTCAATGTCAGTTAATTTGCTCAGGGAGTAATCTAGAAAACCTAAATCTCTCGGAATTTTCTTTATACCAAAGATCTTTAATACTAAAGAATTGAACAGATGTTTGGTGATATATCACTCGCATTACAACTGGATATTGGCATTCATAGTAACTTTTATTTTGTATATATTTGCATAGATGTATATATAATTAAATTTCTCTTAAAGCCCTGCCCAAGTTGGATGTAGTTATTTCATTGTAGCAAATTGTTCTTACATTAAAAGGATGTAATAAATTAACCTTGTGAGCCAATCGTATGAATTAATTGTACAAAGAATTACATATATATATAACAAGCTACATAAAGAACATTAAAACTCAATTCTTAAGCTATATAGCACAAACTTATTAACGTGACCTTTCACGTGAAAACTGTCGCTACTCAATTTTTCGTAAAAAAAATCGAAAGAAATATTTTCATATCCTTTAAAAGAAAGACTTTATAGAAACTACAATATAATATAACAGATATTATATTATATAAGCTGTAAAAATCTTAAATTCACAACAAATAACAAATATTTTGCTATTTATTATTCACAAAGCAAAATAATCAATTTATTCAAAACGGATGTTAGTATAAATTGATTTTCTTTTCAATTGTCGAAAAATGTGCCCAAAAAAACTCAACATTTTTTCTTTGACAAATTGCGAAACTATATACATTTCTAGCTAAATGAACATTATACTGAGCTAAGAGTTTTTTTTATATATTAATAACGCAATACACTAAGTCACAATGACGCGATAAAACTTGCTACGAGACAACTTATACTCTGAACATTCGTTATAACAACCATCTATTTTCATAATTCCCAATTAAACTTCCATCTTCAGTAATATATTATCTTTGGGAATAAAATTTATTAATTTCTGCTTCAAATATTTCTTCCGACCAATAAAAATTTAAAGGCAAATTTGGACATTTTATACGAAATAATTTTAATTTCTATCTTTTATCATACAAAGTTATACAGTTAGAAAACCTCTCAAACTGTTTTAATGTTATTTGTTTTATATATTTCCATTTTTAGAGGATTGGTTTTTTTAGACCGGATTCCAAAGAAGTGCCTTGTTATCGAGATTGAAAAATCATTATTAATTGCAAACTATATAGTCTATACAAAAATTTTAAATATACGTCACATATCAACGATCTCAATTATTATAAACGTATGCAGATTATCTTTAAATGCAATATGCTTAGAATTGTTTATCTAAATCTTACTTCATCTCAATTAAAATAGAGATTCAGGGTCCTAACTTTTATAATTTTAATAATTTACACACTCATTTTTGTAAATATGTGTCATGAAATATTTGTAAACAGTACGTGCGTTTTGGATCTTAAATAATACATATATCATACATTGTTATGTTTTAAAAAACGCAATTACGTTTGTCGTTAATTACGCGTTGTCTATATTATTGTTTGACGTTGTGGTATAAAAGAAGATAAAAGAAAGAATACCCTAAACCTACGAACTTGTATGACAGGTAAAAAAGAGAATGAAGGAAGCGAAGGAGATATGCAAGAATCGTGGTAAGTGGTAAGGACGTGGTCTCTGCCTAGCCCTAGATCGTGGTCTCTGTCTACCCCTATGGGAATTAGACGTGATGCTATGTATGTATGTATATTATTATTTATCCAGTTGGTACTTTAGAAGATCACATTGTACTTAGTTTTACGATTACGTGTAGTTATAAAAAATCTATCCGATTTGCAACCTGCTAAAGTAGGGTAAGGAACAGCCCATTAACGTCCGACCGCTAGGCAAAAGCTTCCTCAATCATAGGAAAGAAGGTTTTACAGCATAAGCCCTCCACGCTGCTCTACTTCAAATTTGCAGGCATAGTACACAAGTGCACTTTCTCTTCCTTTGCTCTCATAGTCGGATGTGTCGAGATTCCGACATGACTGGAGTGAGATTAGGCGATGGACCGATTGCTTAACGACGCTCTTCGAGGCACGGATGCGCAAAATATCTCCAACCTATCTCCGAGCAAATATTAAGAATATCTTAACAGAATACTCAATATCGATATTTCAATTCACCCGAACCGGGACTCGAATCCAAGTCCTCTTGTCTGTAGCCGAACAAGCCAATCACTAGACTTATTAGGCAGGCAGAACAACCTGCTAGCTAATAGGTGATACTCACATTTTATATAAATTCAATTATCTTTTCAAAAAGGTCATGTACCGTATGCGTATATCAGGAATGAGAAATAATCAGTAAATTAGATATATGCTCATAGTTTTAACTGTTTTCAAATTAAATAGGATTTCAAAATAAAAGGCATTAACCAAACTAAATTATTCTTTAATTCCACTAAGCTCAATAAAATTTCTTGTCAATTAAATTTACTACCGATTCGGAATATAGGCATCTACTGAGAAGAATCCGGAAAGAAACTCTGCATCTATATTTCTTTTTATTTCCGAGTAACTATTCGAATATACAATTTGAGAGAAATCTAATAAAACAAACTTTAATGGTTTTTAATTTACATCCATATTAGTAACAATCAACAAATATAATGCTTTGAACATCGCGGATACCTTAAAATGTTGGCTGTCCTGCAGTTGTTTTATTTGAAACATTTTTTTTTTAATATTTTCATTTATTTTAATTTAACCGTATTTTAAGACATATAGTATAAATCTCCAATAAGGCACGCTACATAATGTTATTTGAATATTTTGTTTCGCTAATTTATACTAGTTGTGGCAACATATAGTGTTTCGCAGCTTACTATTGTTTTTATTTTGTATTAAAGGTACATACCATTGATTGTCGAACCTTTTCTTGTATATGATTGTAGTTCGCACAGGTTATGCATTGTACTTTAAAGACATTTATTACAAAAATTATGGTGTGAGATTAGCATACATGTATTTATTTGCGACTTACCATTATCAAATTAGCTATATGCTATATTAAAAGTAGAGCATCTGCAAATCTATTAAGAAATTAGAGTAATTTTTAAGAAGCTCGCTTAGGAACCAAAGAAATTTTTTTGCAGAATTTGCGTGACCTTATTATTGAGTAAAGCATTCTAATTTAGTAAATTATATTCTCTAATGTGTCTTAGTCTAGACAGGTGGGAGGCTTCAGTCGTTGCTAGTTACCACCCCACCAGCAAAGAGGTACTGCCAAGCAAAAAATTTGCATACCATTACGATGCTGTGTAGAAATCATCATAAGAGATAAGTTACCTCTTTTAAGTCACCGCGCTTCCATCCTAGGTGCTATCATCACTTTCCATTAGGTGAGATTACAGACAAAGGGTCTATGAAAAATTACGTGGGTTCCTTCGCAGCCATTTCGGAGAAAAATCCACAACAAGCTCAGTTGGATGTCTACTTTAGAGCAATCCATCCCCCTGCCCCCACCCACGTTATTCTTATGTTATATGAGGTTCAATCACTCTTTTTCTTCAACATTACCAACCATACATAGTTTTAAAATTTTGCAATTATGAAATGATAACGATTTTTACCAATTAACACGCGTATTGTTCCATCTTTAAGGCATGGCCGGAATCACGCTACGCCTTATCATAAGCGCGAATTGATGATCAGATTGTTTTCAGGTTAAAGGAACAAATATGCGATAATTGCTTTCCTGGCACACGTGTAACATGAGATATTGCGATAAATCTGTTAGCAAACTGTGAGAAATTGATTTTTGCTCTAATAATTTCCCACAAGAAAACTCTATAAAAGCTTACGAACCAGTTCACAAACCTACACTATTGTCTTTGACTCCATTTAGAATTTTCCTTTAGTAATTTGAGTTTTCTATTTAAACATGCAAAGAGTAAGTGATTATTCATTCAATTCAAATAATTCTTTAATTACAATATACAATATTCAACTAATTTTATATTTTCGATGTTTAATATTCTAATCATAAATATAGTACAATATTTCCAGGACTTAAAATGTTTAGCTTGTAAAAACGTATAAATACGAATTGCGTAATTTTACGTAATCTATAATCAGGACATTTCGAGACTAGTTTATTTATCACTAAAAATAACATTAAAAGAAATTTTTTATTTCAGCTATTAGCTATTTTTACGCTTATAACGGCTGGTCATGCTCTATTTCACCACCATCACCCTGCAGTGTCTCATCAGGAAGTGATAAAGCATGATGGTCCTCATCACCCCATACCTATACACCATCCGGTACCGATACATCACGTTCCACTGTACCACCACGTGCCTGTAGAACCTGTACCAGTGCACCATGTACCGCATCATGATCATTATGTAAGTAAAGTCTAATAATAAATGTTTAAAATTATTTTTTCTAGAAAGTATTTTTTGAAAAAGGATACTGTTTGAACTATGGTCAATGCCTACAAATTTTAACTTTAAAAGTATTTAGATGTTCGAGAAAATTGCTATTTAGGATTCAGTTAAAAAAATACAAGTAAAATAGCTCCATTCATATTCATTACTAAATGATATAAAAGATAAAAGCTTAATAGACTAGACTTATTATAAAAAAATGAGATTCTATTCTATCTCAGTTTTCTATAATAAGCTTATATAGCGTTGAAAATGTCTATATCTATTATCTACCTATTAGTAAACTCGTTATATGACCGATATAACCTGATATGATGGAAATTGTTAAAACTAAAACATGACGATGTAATTATGCAATATTTAGATGTAAAAAGTCTCCGACCCGTGTCGGAGGGCAACTTGAAATTTTATAAAATAAAAAAAATAAATAGATAAAGAGGGATGGATGTCTCTGTAATACAATAAAATATATCTATTAATCAAAGCAAAACAAACGAATTGCTTTATTACATATATACTCTGCGATCTCATGGGTATTAAAAAAAACCGTTTTTAATGACAGTCTACCTTGCAATCGAAGTCTTCTTCTTCTTTGTTAAATGGCTTTTAGGTGTGTCAATTGGGCACAGGTTATCTCGCCAGTGTCAAGTTTATTGGAGAAGACACGAAGGAAATCGCAAGTAGTTTTGAAAACGAGTTAGTATAGTTGTCTAAAACTATCTTCATTAATCTTCATTGTTTCAAAATCTACAATGGCTTTGAAAGATTTTACGGTATATGAATGTTCATATGAACATTTCATACATAAATTAAATTCATCAGTCACATTTACTTCAAAAACGACACAATTCAATTATCAAACAAACGCAGCTGCGGGCAAAATTCAAGCATTATGCATTCAATTTATAAATTGCTTCATGTAGTTAATTGAAACATGAATTTTATTAGTAACTGATCCGTAAATAAACATTTTAACAATCAATTATGATAATATTATAATAAATTCACTACAAGAATATTAATAAAACGCTACGATTGCATATCTAATAACCGGAACTATTTATGCTTGGAAAATAAATAAAATAAAAATGTAATAACTTGTACAATTTGTGAAGCCGGTATTTTTTCTATGGATATAGTAAATATGGTTTTAGGTTCACCATATATTAAGTGAGTCCCACTAACCATTAAATATTTGCACTGATAGAACTACCAATATGTTCCCCTTTGTCGTCTGTGAAACCATCATATATGCTCGAAGCCGTATTATTAGAAAGACAATAATGAGAAGATGGTTTTACACTATTAAACTTACTTATGAACTCAATAGTCTCGAAATTTAACAAAGTGTTTTCTTGAGCTTTGTAAATAGTCACTAAATACGAATTTTTCGATATTCCTACGAGATCTGGAACTGTCTGGTTGACACCTTGAGGAACAGCTAGTTGTATATAGATTATTTCAAAATTAATTAAACCAATCAGTTGAAATTAAAACTACGTTAGTAACTTTAACGACAGAAAACGCTATATAAACTAATCGATTTACCAAACAGAAGAGTCTTAATAATAAAGAATTAATTAACGTATAAAATTTGTTAGAAATGTGTTGTGCATTTTGTTTACAACATTGCCTATTAAGTCGCGAATCATTGTTGAATACACATGTATAATCTTTTGCATACATCTGCATTTATCTATTGCATTTAGGTATTGTATTCTACGATTTCATTCATAAATTCTAATTATACGATGATAATAAGAATGCATTATGTATTTAATCACAATGAACGCATTCGTTCTCAATATATCATCGTTATGTAAACGCTAAGACATTATGACATCGTATATGCCATAAGTACTACATTGTTTTACTTTTTACCCGTTCCGTAACACATAGCATCACAATATAGGCTAGGTATGGAAAATATGTATGCTTGTAGCATTTTCACACAAAAATTAATGGACCTGACTTCAAAAAACTGTTCACCATTTGAAAGTTACATTTTTACTGAACGATATAGGCTATGTTACTTTAAAAAAAAAATAGGCATCCCTAATAAAAATGCACTAATGTGAAAAGATTAGTCCCATAAAATCTGTCATCGCGTGTTCTGATCACTGAAAGAATCCGCAATGATATATATCTAAACTAATATAACAAAGAGTAAACATTTGTGTTTTTGCATGTCTGTAACGTTTTCACGCAAAAACTACTGGACCGATTTCAAAAACATTTTACCTATAGAAAGCTGCATTTTTACTGAGCGACATAGGCTATATTACTTTAAAAAAAACACTAGGGATCCCTAATAAAAATGCATTAATGTCTGTCATCGCGTGCGCTGCGGAAATTATTGATTGAATACCTACAAAAAAGTCCGCGATACCATATGTTCAACTACTCTAGTTATGCCACTTTAACTACTTTTTATGTTTTAAAAGTGAATAAAAGTACCGACAATAATCAAACTATATTATTCATACCTCTGTATTAATCCTTATACTATTTAACTTAAATTATTAAAATCGGACATTCCATTCAAATTATAACGAATTTAAAAATCTCAATTTAAAGAAAATAATTAATCCGAGTCGAACTCCAGAGTGTCAAATGTTATGTATAGGGAAGTTCTGAGTATATATATACAAATAAATATCTCCTCAGTCAAGCTAAAAACAACTGGACCAAATTAAAAAAGTCTTTCTATACCTGTAGAATATTTTTAAATTAACTAATGTCGGACATTCTACGTAAATGATGTTACGAATTAAAAATGTATTAGATATATATTCGTTGTAAAGTAACATCTGTATATTGATTAGATTATGAATGTAAGTGTATATCTAATAATGCGAAAGGAAGTAATCAAAAGCAAAGTGAAATATAACTTATATGTTTACAAAGATAATTATATACTCCGACTTAGTAGACTTTTCTTTTCCACGAGATCGCTGTCTACGCGGGTGAAACCGCAGAGCATTGCTAGTATAAGATAAACTGCTTAAAATATACAGTTGCAATGAAAACATAACCACTTATTTTGTATAATACTATACTAATTAGCGGTTTATAGACACATAAAATTATTGCGTGAGCAATAATTGGGGCCTGTCAACGAATACTTTATGTTTTCTTACCGAAGCGTAACGATTTACCAGGAACTGTATACATAACAAACCACTGCTTTAACTTCTTTAACTGTAAAATTATAGGCTAATAGATATTATAGTATAACTAACAAAAGCAAACTTTTGTTCAAATATTTGTAATGTTTAATACAGTGTAACCTTATAATGAAAAATATACATTTGCGTTACGAATACTATTTATAGTAAGTGGTGATACAGACTAAGGTGAAAGCGCGCTGATCTGATGAGGGGCATTGTACCTCTCATGGTTTCTACACAGCGTCGTATCGAAGCTCAAATCTTTGCTTGACGGTAAGACTCTGCTTTTAGGTTGATAACTAGCCACAGCCAGTCCACGCTTAGAAAAATTAGAAAATGCAACTTCCTAAATTGGACCTACCGGGGATCGAACCCGGAACTTTTACTACCAAACCAAGTACTCGCACCACTGCGCCAACGAGACCATCAAAACTTTAAATAATTGCACAGTCTCAAGTACACATATTTGGTCTCTACTTAACGATTTATTTCAACCCGTAAGCCTTACGTATCCTATCAATTAATTCCATTTTTTTTTAATTCGATTTATGTCTCATCAGGTTCAGACACTGTAAACCCTTCATAAGACAGTCATTATTGTTCGATGCTAATTTATACGTTTTTTTACCTCGTTATAACAAATTATTAAGAAAAACATCTTACATTAATCATAACCCACATATACTTCTTTACACAACAACAAAAGTATCTGTCAATATTATTGTTTGGAGTTATGGCTTTATCCTGTGCCTGACTGGCACAATTTACTTCGCCACGTAATACACGTAGAAGTAGAAGATGCACATACAAGGATTTTTTATAAACGTGACTTTTCCTATATTTTTATTTTTTTACATGAAAGAAATAGGGGTACTTGTACCTTCTACATGTACCATTGTTCTAAACTACTTGAAACCAACAAACATAACCACACGTATATATTATATAAACCCACAACTATGAGACAATCGTACAATTAAATTTTATTAATTCAGATATATTTACAGAGGAAATTACAATTTACATTTCTATTGACTTTTTATACCAGGCCTTCCCGGAATACAAATTCGCATACTCTGTCCACGATCAGCATACTGGTGACGTGAAGTCCCAACATGAATTCCGTCATGGAGACGTCGTCCAAGGAGGCTACGAACTTGTCGAACCTGATGGTAATTTGAGAAAAGTGGAATACAAAGCTGATGATCACACTGGGTATGATTCAATATCTCTTTCATTCATAAATTCTTTAAAGTTTTATTAAATACCTTTTAGTTCAGACAATGAATTAATACAATTATTCATCCATTAATGTTTTAGTTAATTTTTGAAGTGAAACTTCTTTAGGTGCATTTGAGATTTTCAAACAGATAAAACGCGTGATTAGCGTCACGAAGATGTGCAGCGCTTTTTATGCCAATTCCTTTGAAGGTTAGGTAGTTTTAATATTTACGGATAACATGTGGCATTTTAAAGTGTCACTCGTCATTTGATAATATATTATGCTATATTTCATAAAATATAAAATAAAAATATTGCATAAATTCTCTTTTGTAACTTTTAAATTCAAAAACAAAATTTAATTAATAATTTCTAGTATTGACAAAAAACACGTGGCATTTTTATTTACAATTCAACATTTTAGATTTCAATAAATTATTTGTACTAATTTGTGACACTTTTAATATTTTAATGACAATTAAATTCATTAAATTCCTAACATATATTCCTTTTCTTTCCTCCCTCTTGTCACGGAAATCTAAAGTTTTAGATTTGCATAAATATAAACGAGACTTAAAAATTTGTTTGCCAAAGAAGATTCATTTCTTATTCATTTCGAATAAAACTTCTAGCGTGTGTAATTTGTACGCACGCACTTTTGATTTCTTAAACTTGATATGAAATTAATTTTTGGTAGGGTTTGACATATTTTTTTACATTTCCAACTCGAGGTAGTCGTGAAATCATTACGATTAAAAGTGAAATTTCCAATCATTTTATAATGAATAGGCCTGTTATCGAGATAAGTATTTGACTTTAAAATAATGTAACTTACTTCACTATTTTCTATAAGATGGACCCTTAGACAACGTCACTTTTGAAGATTGTTAACGCTTAAAAAATGTATGGAAATGGCATTTCACATCGAAACATATCAAGAAATGAAAGGTCAGTCCCATACATATTTAAGCGTTAGCATCTTCGAAAGTTATGTTGTCTACGGGCCCTGGTTTTATTTATATTTATATTCAAAATCGAGCAACAATTTTAACATGGTTTCTGATGTAATAAAATTATCGCAATAAAATTAGTTTAAAGCGTCCCTTGATAATTATTAATTGCAAAATTACTTAATTTCAAAATTAGGGTTCTTGCCAAGGGATGGTTAAACTAAATACTACATAAGGTACATTTTTTTCAATAATTGATCATCAAAAATTGAGACTATTCTCACACGGTTATATAAAATTATTATTTGTAGGTTACATGAAATTATTATATAAACAGAAAGCAATACAAACCCATGATCAAAACGGTAATTAATAGTAGTTAATTAACACGTTGTCGGAAAATTGTTTTTTCACTGTAATGTTATATACAAAATGAGCGTGGCACGATAACAATCATCGGTTATCTAAACACGACTATACTCGTATACATATATGTATATGATTAACTGGAAAGATGTTTGTTAACTGTAAATATTCGTATAGTCAGTCCATTGAAATATTACATGAGCTTTGCATTTTTAGAAGACGCAATTTTATCTTTGGGTCATGTGTCCCCCACACATGTCCCAATAGAATAAAATAAAAATCCCGACCCGGTCAAATTTGGAGCGTTGTAACAGCGTTTTAAATGAATGGAATTAAAAAAAATTGTTGAGAAGAAAAATTTTCCTCAAAAGACATCTTCAAGTCTTACTTTTTTTTATTTTGTAAAATGTATAAAAACTTTACAGAGCTAAAAATAAATTGTTCATAGAAATTTTCTCACTTTTTTGCTTTTAACTTCTTTAATTTTAAATTCAAGGCCAAAAGTTATTTGAACATATTTATAGGCAAAGCGATTTGCTACTTATTATGGTTTTACGAATTTTTGTAAGACGTTTAGTTATCGCCGAGATATCGCCAAAAAAGTGTTTGCGACCCTTTTTCAAAGATGGCAGCCGGGAACAAAGGCGGCAACCCCACAAAGGTGGGGTTAAGCTTCTACTAACTACTACTAATTCATTATAGTGCTGTAAATAAGAATTAAATAAAAATTAGGCTGGTAACGCTGGGGTTAAGATATAAAGTTTACTTTTTTAATTTGGTCAGGTCTACGTACTTCTAATAAGTTCGTTACTTTGCAATTATTGTAACCTTTCTCTAATGTCGTTCCGAAATCTACTATATTAATGTTTTCACTCTTATATCGTTCTACAATATGTAAAAAAATGTGTCATTCTGCATTTTTATACAAAAACAAACAATTTTTGGACAATATTTATAACTTAAATCACTCAATTAAAAACTCTGTTTTTTCTTATTTTGTAAACATATATTTTTCCTAATAAACTTTAATTGATTCATGATGTCTTTAATGATTAACTTTAAAATGAGTAGGACGGTATGTAATTTAAAACAAGTAAACGAAATACAAATACTATTTACTACTACGTAAAGAATAATATGGCACAAACGAAACATATTTTCACCAGGTATACTGTTATTTAAGAAATAAGCGTCTTATGACAATTGTAGCATATCAGATGTGTTTAATATATTACTCTTATTATAGTTTCAACGCTGTTGTCCATCACTCTTCACCTCATCACCATATCCATCTTGAGCACCATATTTGATCAACTAGTTTCTGTTCGATCAAACCTTTTCTCGACTGGCGTGGGAAGACTGAATGAAAATTTACCTGCACATTACCTCTATGTAAAATAAATAAACATAGCGCTATACTTTACATCGTGTTTTTTTAATTTTCTTTCATAACATAAAAATACAGTTAAATCTCTTATTTTGTTAAGTTAAGTTTTACAAACCAGCCATATTAGGCTGGTTTGTAAAACTGCAACACAACGTGTTTGAGTTTTTGAAGTGAAACTTCTTTAGGCGTATGAGGATAAAATTTTTACGGATGAAACGCTTGATTAGCGTCACGAAGATGTGTAGCGTTTTTATACTAATTCCTTTGAAGATTAAGCTGTTTTAATATTTACAAATAAGATGTGGCATTTTAATTTGGCAATCGTAATTTAATATAATATTTTTATAAAACATAAAATAAATATATTTCATAACTTCTCTTTTCTAAATTTCAATTTCAAAAACAAAATTGAATTAACAATTTCTGATATAGACAAGAAGCAAGTGGTATTTTTATTTACAATTCATTTAAAATTTCAATAATATATTTTTATTAATTTAAGACACTTTTAATATTATAATGACAATTAAATTAAAAGTCTCGGAAATCTAAAGTTTTAGATTTGTATAAATATAAACAAGACCTAAAAATTACTTTGCCAAAGGAGTTTCACTTCTGACTTGTGTACTTTGTAGGCACGCATTTTTTTTTTGTTGCTGACAGATTACTGATGAGAGTGCTCTTATACGATGGTAAGCGATGTGACTCTAAAATAGAGGGGCGCCAACCTGAGAAGAGGTAATTTACCTTTTATGGTTATTACGTATAGAAATCATTGCTTTGGCAAGTATTTGCTAGTAGACTAGTAAATGGCCACAGCAGACAGGTTAGAAAATACAATTTTCTAAATATACCCAGCCGGAAGTCGAACCCAGGATTTCTGATAATGAATTGTACTCTCTCCATTGCCCCAGTCAGGCTGCCTGTTTATATAGCAACAGAATATGAATTTATTTTTTAAAATGATGTTTCGAAATGGAAAAAATGCGGAAGTAATAAATTTTATGTTATTTTGAAAAGTCTTTCTGGTCTGCGGATTCCTACACGTAATAATTTTATTTTAAAATTGTATATTTTTTGTATTATGTGCTACAATTTTGTTTTTTATTGCTGACAGTTTAGCGCTTAACTGTGATCTCACCTGATGGTAAGTGATGGTACAATCTAAGATGGAAGCGCGCTTATCTGATAAGAGGCGAAATACATCTTATGGTTTCTACACAGCTTCGAACCGGAACACAAATCTCCTTGTTTGGCGGTACGACTTTGCTGGTAGGGTGGTCCAGACACAAACAATTCCGGGAAGCGGACCCTGGCCCTCTGCTAGCAAACCGAGTGTTCGCACCACTGCGCCAGCGAGGCCGTCTATTGTGACGTACTTTGAGGGTTATAGGAATGCAGCAGTATTTGTTTTAAAATTGAATTTTTAAAATAGGTTGCCTGGAAGAAATAAGTTTTAGTGATAAGGTTGGCTTTGCGGAGTAATAAATGTATTTTAGAAATGTATATTATTCGTATTATCTGTAATAAAGTATTTTGTATTGTATTGAAAATGATATAAAGATGTCATAAAGAAATATTGCTAATTTTGCAAAAAAAAAACCTATATTTATGTCTGCGTAGAAAGGATAAATGTTATTACATTCGAAATAAAGACAAAATAACTACTATAATAAGTATTAAGTATTTTAATAAAAACTTAATTGAGCTAACGTGTTAAGGTTAACAAGTCAACATATTTTTTGGTTTTCTATATATAACACTAATTATAATAATGCGTACACGCCCATCAAGTTAACTCGTGAAACTGCGTAATTACGGTTGGATTGATTTCTTATAGGATATAGAAGATTACAATGAATAGCAATATTTTCGTATAAATACACAAGATAGCGTGTTATCATTTAAGTATAGCATCTCCTATTGCAAGAATCATAGGCGATGGCTTGGAAGGTATTATCATATTTTATTAATAAAAATACCGTCTTATCATAAATTTGTGATTGTGAAAAAGTGCTACTTTTTTAATAACAAAATCATCATTTCTTGTGTTTGTTATTTACACGTAATCTAACATGTGACAGAGAACTGCTGGCACAAAACAATTTATCTCCCGATTATATACTTAGTTACGATCGTCGAATTAATCTGAATTTATTAATATATTTAATAATGTATGAATTGTAAAAAAAAATGTTTAATTGAATTTGAACTTGAAAAATTTCAGGTCGCAATCTATACTCAAATTCTTACGTTCATTTTTTTATGACAATTGGCACAGTGTAATAAATTATTCATTTTCAAAATTGACTATTAAGTTAAACTGTACATTTTTCTATAATATACTCTCAAATAATTTTTTAAGATCAATGAGTTGAACAGCTAAACCGAGGCTAATTAATGTCATCATAAAATATGACATTAACTTGAATGAAATTATAACCGCTTCGATAAAAAAATAATACAGATTATAATAAAAGTATGTATATATAAAGTAAAAATAGATCACAAAGGGACTATGGTAATATTAGATTTGAATCAGTTGATTAACATCATCATTACGTCTATATTAGAATTATTACGAGAAAATGCTTTTATCAAATAGTGCCGTAACAAAATTGTGAAAGCCTGTGTAAATAGAATTTTTTTTTATTTTATTTAGTGTAATTTTACGTAGCACAGTTGGAATGACTTATAATTCTCTAGTGGACAAATACTTTAGTGTCTAAATTTCTACATATATGTATCAATATTAAACTTTTTTTATAGATTTTGACAATATTCGCGCTTTTTGCGCTGAGCGATGCCCGTCCTCCAACCTCTGAGCAAAAGGTCATAACTGAGACTTTGCTGTCACATATTGGATCAAAAACTCCAGAATCTCGAGATGAATATGTATGTTTACTGATTTTAATTTTATAAATATTGAACACAATTATTTACACGATACTTATACTAAAAAACCATTTTTATAATTTCTTTCTGTTTATTTGCACAGCATTGTAACAAAATATGTCTATATTTTAATGCTAATTTCAAACTGTCTATAGTAACCAATTGTATTCCTTCTTTGTCACTTTTAAGAGGTTCATTACGTTAATTATATTATTAGTATTATAAAAGTTATAATAAAAAGATTTGATAAATTTCATTGATTTTATGCATTTTATCATTAGGCGGGGTCGTATCCAGCCTATGAATTCACATATGAAGTTTCGGACCCACATACGAAAGATTTTAAAGGCCATCATGAACAACGTAAGGGGGATGAATTGAGAGGGTATTACTGGCTTGTTCAACCAGACGGTTTAAAGCGCACTGTGAAGTATCGCGTTGACAAAAAAAGCGGGTAAGGAGCTAGCTAAGCTCTTTTTGCATTATATCTATATCTGTTTATAAGAATGTAAAAAAATTCATTCAAAAATCAAAATTATAGTTGTCACTTATTATATTTATAATCTCCCATTTACAGTTTCAAGGCAAATGTAAAATACGTTAAACATTCCTCTTGGAAGGAAAATGAAGATGGTCAGGAAGACGGTAACGTAGAAGGAAATGAATTAGCTAACCTTCGCAATGAGCAAAATAATGTAAACGAAAATAATGTAGAAAATGAAAATAGAGGGACTAACGAAAATGATACGGAAGGGGAACAAGGGAATGAAAATGAAAACCGCGAAACCGATGCTCAAAATGAAACAAGGGAAGAAGAAAATAATGGACAAGGAGAGGAAGAGGGCAATGATGGGCAAGGAGAAGAAGGAGAAAATAACGAAGCAGAAGGTGACGGAGAGAATAACGAACAAGGAGAAGATGAAGGTGAAAATGGTTCAGAAAATCAAGACAGCGAACAAGATGGTGGAGATGGAGAGCAGGGAGGTCAAGGTGGCGGAAATCAAGCAGCTGAACAGAGAGGTCAAAGATCTAGGGGTCGGGAGAATGAACAGGGTGGTCGCGGTTTAACGAATCAAAACAATGAACGAAGAGGTCAGAATTCTAGAGGTAGGGGAAATGAACAAGGAGGTCAAGGTGGCAGAAACCAAGCGGGTGGACAGCGAGATCAAGGTTCTAGAAGTCAGAATAATGATCAGGGAGGTCAAGGTGGCAGGAATCAAGCAGATGGACAGCGTGATCAAGGTTCTAGAGGTCAGAATAATGAACAAGGTGGTCGTGGTCTAAGAAATCAAAACGGTGAACGAAGAGGTCAAAATTCCAGAAGACAGAATAACGAACGGGGAGGTCAAGGTGGCAGAAATCAGGCAGATGGACAGAGAGGTCAAGGTTCTAGAGACCAAAATAATGGGCAGGGTGATCGCGGTTTAAGAAATCAAAACGGTGAGCGAAGAGGTCAGGGTAACCGTAGACGTAACAACGGAGGCCGCAACGGAGAAGACGAAAGACGTGGAAATGGTGAAGGAGGTGAGGAAGTTGAAAATGGAAACCGAGGAGGAGAGGGCCAAAATAGACAAGGGAACCGAGGGTGGCAAAATAACAATAGACGTAACAATGGAGGTCGCCGCGGAGAAGGGGACAATCGAAGAAATGATGAAGGCAGAAACGAGGACCGTGGCCAAGAAAATGAAGGAAATCAAGATGAACAAGGGCAACGTGAGGAAGGAAATGCTGAGAATGGAAATGGTATTGTACGTAGACAGAAAATTGGTGGTATATTAAAGAGTGAATATCGAGTAGTAGTTCTACATCCGAAAACGATTAGGATGGAGTAATAAGTATCAGATATTGTTATTTTCGGCGTTCGAGAATTAATTAACAAAGTATTACAGCTATATTTGTAGTTCGCCGATATACATTATTTATTTAAATATACTATTCAACAATAAATGCAATTTTTATTTCTTAGTTTTAACCAATCTATGTCACATCATCAAATACAAGCAAATATTGCACACTTAAAAATGGTACGATAGGATGTATTAGGGCATTTCCTTTAAATGTGTTTAAATATAAACGTATTTTCTCTTCTCTTTTTTTACTTATTATTCTCATCAATACCCGGTTTTAGCATTTGATAGGTCCAGGATTCAAAGGTCAATCACAAGAATCAAAGTGAGAAAAGTGAGAAATCAAAAGAATCAAAATCTAAGAAGTTGTGCGAATACTAGTTCTTTATATAGTATAAAATGCTAATTCTTTCACGATTTTAATGCAGTTTTCAGCAATAGATAAAGTGATTCAAGAGGACAGTTTATATGCATTGCACGTGTATATTATGGTACAGCAGATCCTTATAGACAAAGATTTGTAATATGATGTCGTAACAAAGATATTTTTGTTCGTTTAAATCGCAAACGCTGCTAAATTTACGAGGTAGCATAAATTAATGCGCTACGGAATTGTATATCTTAAGATAATCAATGAAAGAGTCCCGAATGGTATGTATCTAAAGTGATATTATAAAGAGGAAACATTTGTAACGTTTTCACGCAAAAAGTACTAGACAGATTTCAAAAATGTTTTCACCAATAGAAAGCAACATTTTTACTGAGCGAGATGGGCGATAATAGTTTCTCAAAAAAAAATAAGGATCCCTGATAAAAATGCATTAATATCTGTCATCGCGTGCGCTGCGGAAACTATCGATGATAGAACAAAAAAAAGTAAGTAGCAGCCCATTAACGTCCCAGTGCTGGGCACAAACCTCCTCAATCATAAGAGAGGAGGTTTTTAGAGCATAGACCCACCACGCTGCTCCACTGCGGATTGGCAGGCATAGTACACAAGTGTACTCTCTATTCCTTCACTCTCGTAGTCTGACGTGACGGCAATCCGATACGACCGGAGAGAGATCAGGCGCAGGACCGACGGCTTAACGTGCTCTCCGAGGGACGGAGGCCAATATTGAGAAAATCTTATTAGAAAACTCAATATCTATTTCGAATTGGCCTGACCCGGGACTCGAACACAGGACCTCATGTCTGTAGTCGAACATGCTAACCACTAAACCAATGAGGCAGTTCCAAAAAATTGTTGTGCATTATTACAGAACGTATTAATATCTACAAAAACGTCAACGATACCATATGTCCAACTACCGTAGTTATGCCACTATAAATACATTTTTTATTTTAAAAGTTCATCAAACCATATTATTCATACCTCTGTATTAATCCTTATGCTATTAAATGAAAGCATGAAATAGTCAATTTCAATAATGAATTCAGCGCCTGTCAAATATGGTAGAGCAAATGACGTTGTTCATTATTTTAGCATAAACAACATGAAAGGATTAGTGATCTTATATATATGTTTATTAATTAACTATTTAACATACACATCTACGTTTGTGTACAATTAACTGTGGGACTTAACTGTACGGCGTCATATATTTGATGATCTTCTAAGATATCCAATTTAATAAAATGCTGTTAGGAGCAGTTTTTATCTACATAAAATATGCAACGTATGTAATGTATTTAATTGTATAAGGAATGGTACTGTATTATATAAAATAGCTTGGTAAATAGCACATTTTTTTAATGCACGATATAAAAATGGTTACTGAGGGTTATCTTTATAGATAAACTAGCAATACCCCGCTGTTTCACCCTCGTAGATAACGACCTGGTGGCAAATGAGAGTCTAGTAAGTCAGATTTATTTTTTTAGCTTGACATTATTAAATCTTTTGAATGGAATGTCCGATTTTAATCTCTTTAAAAGTGTTTTACAGGTATTGAAACGGTTTTTTAATAGAATAATGATTAAAACAGAGCTATAAATAATATGGTTTGATTTATGTCGGCACTTTTATTAACTTTTAGAATGAAAAAGTACTTATAGTGGCATAACAATAGTAGTTGGACGTATGATTACGCCGACTTTTTTGTAGATATTAATACGTTCTATAATATCGTAGTATATTTTTTTGTTCTGTCTTCAATTTTTTTCACACATTGCGTTATATAAGTGCTTTTTTATAAGGGATCCCTATTTTTTTTTAAGTAATATAGCTTATGTCACTCAGTGACAATGCAGCTTTCTAACAGTGAAAAAATGTTTAAAATCGGTCCAGTAGTTTTTGTGTGAAAAGGTTACAAACATACATACAGTAACACAAATGTTTCCTCTTTATAATATTACATTTTATCTATTGGGATGTAATACCTCACTGACTCAAGCAGACATGAAGATAGAAATGAAGCCCTGGTGAATGTTTTAAACATTACTTGGTATACATTGTATAATGGCCTCGTTGGCACAGTGGTGCGAGTACTTGCTGTGAATTTAGGGAATTATATTTTATAATTCGTCTGTGTCTGAACTGGTGGAAAGTTCGCCCGTGGCTAGATACCACCCTACCACCAAAGACGTATCGCCAAAACAAAGAGATTTGTGTTCCGATACGATGCTGTGTAGAAACCAAAAGAGGAAATTGCTTCTTACTAGATTAGCGTACTACCATCTAGGACTGTATCATCAGTTACCATCAGGTGTGATCACAGCCAAGCACAAAGCTATCAGAAATGAAGAAATAAAAAAAACAGTGGTTTTACTCTCTTACAAAAAAAAATTAAAACTTTTTTACCTAACCAAAACTTGGAACTCGATTACCATACATCTTTCATCACAACATAATACAGTCAATTGCTTAGCATAAAAGGTAATAATTGAACGCCTATACATTAGTAATGCCGATATGAAACGCTCGAATGAGTAATAATTATATTACCAAATCTGAAACAAATAGGCTATAACTTTTTAAACAATAACTGCATAAAAGCATTTTTAATTACACGTGTTAATTGAGAAAATATAATATGTAATACGACATTATTAAATGTTTTGCTAATGTCTATTTACATTTTATCAATTACTTGAAAAAAGTATTAAAATCTCTATAGTATCTTTCTTTTTATGAGCGTATTTTCCAATACTTAAATATAATACTACAATAATACATAGGCATATTTTAAATATTACGTTGCAAGAGAAAATTGCATGGTATTTTAATTCTTAAGAAACATTACCGGACTTTAAACTTTACAAAGATATTTATATACCAGCCCGCACACATAATAATAATATAATAATAACTTTTATTGGTAAACAATTTATATGAAACATTAATAGATCAATACAAGATTACTTAATATAATGATTAGTTGGTCAGATATGATTGATTGGTCACTGATGTTACCCTGTACTAGGCATCAGTTGCCTTCTCTGTTTTACAAACTATTGTACTATTTAATAACAAATAATGAATTCCAAACAGTAAATAAATGAAAAACATCAAGAAAATAATGAATTGTATGTGTCTGATTGTGCGTGACTACGCGTGCATGGGAACGTACATCGTTTTTGTGGGTAATATTTACATAAAATAATAGGTGCTGGACTTTGGGTACCGAATGGATTACAATGATGATCACGTACCGAAAACCTCAATAGTAACCCCTCCAATTAAATACAAGTTTCTCACATCACACAAATAAGGGTAACATCAGGGTACAAACAGCGTAAAAGCAAATATTTTGTGCAATATTATTAATTTACAGAGACCTACATTCAGAAAATGTCGAAATTTGGTTGTCAAAGTCCAAAATACTACATCTATCTCAATCTGAGTATGAGAGCCCTTCAAAATTGACACAAGTGTCAATATTCATACATACATAGCGCCACGCCTCATTCCCATAGGGGTAAGCAGAGACCATGTCCATCCAGTTGCCACGATACTTGCATAACTCCTTCGCTTCTTCCATTCTCATTAAACGTTTCATACAAGTTCTTCGGTTTAGAGTACTCTTGACCTGGCACTTATTTAAAATGGCCTGGATTTCGTCCAGGAACATTCGCCTTGGTCTTCCCCTTCCCACTTTCCCATTCGCTCTTGACTCATAAATACTTATTATCAGTCTCCTTTAATTCATTCTTTCTACGTGCCCAAATGATCTAAGTATACCTTTCTCAACTACATCTTTTTTAATACAACAACGTTCTACAACCTACAAGTGTCAATATGCTCGGGATATAATTTTGATTTGATTTTACCGTCTATACAAATATTATACTCTTTGCCTACTGGTATTTAGTACCAATATCATCTTGTGTAATACATAAATTCAAGTCTTCCTTATAAGATCTAGTTATATTGAGTTATGTCAGAATAATGCGTTACGAGTACATAGTTTTTACCAGACTATTGAATCATACATACAGTGCGAAGAACTCAATCAAAGAATATATATATGCTTTATTATATATTTTTTTCTACAACTATAAGTCAATTTTATATTCTACTAGATGTTCACGACCCGACCGGAATGTGTTCAAACCGTGCTCAGAGACCGCTTAAATCGCAAACGGAGTAATTTTGATAAATTTGAAATAGATCTCGTAATTAATTGGTGAGTTTTCTCTTTAACACCATCTTCGCTTTGCTAATAAACCCGGTTTAGAGCATATCGCTGGAACGGTTTCAAGTACTATAAAATCTATAGGCAAAAACAATTGATACAATGTAATGTTACTTACATATTAATAACACTTAACATATTTTTCGAGTTGATGCTAAAAACCCAAATGAAAGTTTATCATCGTAATTGAACTTACGCAGTCCTTGGAATCTCGTTGTTTTGCCTCAGTGGTCTTGTGGTCAGCATGTTTAGGTACAGACATGAGGTCCTGGATTCGAGTCCCAGGTCTGGCGAATTCATAACTCAATATTGAGTTTTCTATTAAGATTTTCTCAATATTTACCCGAAGTTAGGAAGTTGGCGGTGGGCTAAAATCCCGTGCCTCTGTGAGCACGTTAAGTCGTTGATCCTGCGCCTGATTTCCCTCCGGTCGTGTCGGAATGAGTGTTGTACTATGCCTGACAGTCTACAGTGGAGCAACGTAGGTGTCAATGCTCTTAAAAGTAAAAACCCTCTCTCATATAAGTAAGGAGGCCAGTGCCCAGCAGAAGGACGTTAATAGGCTGCTAGTTAACTTATACGTTTAAATCCGAAAAGAACATTATCAGTGATTCCGTTTTATATATATAAATGTTTCTTTTTTCATTACTAATATATTCGCGTACTGATTTTTTTAAAGCTTTTCAAATACACTGAATTCTAGAGAATAGTATGTCTAAAGTAGAATCCTTAACTCATATATTTTTAATTATTTCATGATTTATCATATACCTATTGTTGTTTGAGTAAGTGACCCGCAAATTTACAACGCATATTTTGTTCTTCGAATCATATCTTGTTTATATTTGTGTCATATTAGCCGCAGCCCAATGCGTTTGTAGTTATTCACTTTTTTACCATTCCGTAACATGAATAATATAAAACACGCCGATCAATACTTAAATCGCGAAACAATATAATTGGCTTAGGAAAGTAAGTAAAAAAAGTGGCATAACTGTATATATATAGGCCTGATAGCGAGTTATCAGTTAAGTTGGCCTCGCCTATTGCTTGAGGAATCGAAGGCGATGTTTTGGCAGGTAATATGATAATGACCTCTTTTAACTATTATATTTAAAAAACCAGATGAAATCTTTATTTATAAGATAAAAATTGAATACCAACAAAGTGTACCAAATAAAAAAATATATGAAATTCAAAAAAAGTGACACTTTAATTGTGTTTTCTTTATTATTACTGACTGCAGGTTGTAGTGGTGTTATTTGTGGCACTGTGTGTGCATGGAGAAGAGGATGCCATATCAGAACAAAGAGTGATAATATACCACAGAAAATATGACCACAGTGGACCTCTTTCACAAAACGAACAAAAAAAAACTGAACGTCATAAAGAATATGTAAGTTCTACAAAATACATGTGGGTTACATTTATAAATAGTTTATGTCAAACCTCTTACTCCATTATCAATAGGAAACTACAAGTGTATCACGAAATTTCATTAAATAAAAACATTTGAATTTTAAACTAAAATTACTATTGCCCGATAGATTTATGTATATACTTTCGTAAATTTTTTTTATTACGACAATCGAAATAACATCAAATGATTACATGTGTTTTTTCAGTTAGTTAGTGACAATCAAGCCTAATAAGAGAAAAGAGTATTCATTTATCTTTTAAAAGCCACGAAAGAGCAACGTGGAGAACTAACTTTTTTCTATACCGTCGGTTTCGTTTCTAAAATAAATTATCTAGATTTATTTTTACACATTATAATTTTATATATAGTCAATAAAACTCATAATATTATAGTTTAAAATTGAAAAACTTGATTACATTAAAAGTTTTTAGTTTGATATCGTTGCAGGAACCTTCCAACCTTATTTATTTAAAGTGCAATTAATTATTCATATAAGTTCCTAAAAATTTATAGCATTATCGCTTTTATTTCATCTTGCTTTAACAGTAATATAAGGTAAACTATGAAGTCTTTAAAAATATTTGGTATACTATTTATATTAAAATACAACAGTTTACTCTTCTTTGAAGAGGATTTAGAATTTGATTATTCCTAAATAAATGTTTTTGTAGTGAATACAATGCATATTGAAAGGTCATTTTTATAGCATTCAACTGCCATTTATATTTATTTTATAGGCAGATGCGTATCCTTCGTATGAATTCTACTATAAAGTGAATGATCCTAAGACGCGTGACATAAAAGGTCAGCATGAAACGAGGGAGGGGGATGTAGTAACTGGAAATTACTGGCTAATCGAACCGACAGGAAAAAAACGAACTGTGAATTATGAAGCTAACGATAATAAAGGGTAAATGTTGCTCAGTAAATCGATTTCTTATTATAAATATTTTTATTAGTAACTAATTTTAAACACTTTAACGTTTCTTATAGATTTAACGCTGAAATTGACTATGAAGCAGCACTTAAAGAAGAAAATGGTCATGAAAATATACCTATTGCTAAAAATTCAGATTCAGGGAAAAACGACATAAGACCTGATAATAATGAGGAAATTAGGGAAGATGGCAGCGAAGGCGATGAAAATAATGAAAACAACAATTTACCAACGCGACCAACTATAGACAATAATAATAATAATGCTCAATCGGATAATCAAGAGGGAGAAGAAAATAATGCTGAAGAAGAACAACCAGTCATGGTTCAAGTTAATGCCAATGACGAACCAGATAATCAACAGGGACAAGATAATAATAATGAACAAGGTAATCAAGAGGGAGAAGATAATAATAACAAACCAGGTAATCAAGAGGGAGAAAATAATAATAATGAACCAGCTAATCAAGAGGAAGAACAAAATGTTAATGAAGACAGTAATGTTGAAGAAATCGATACTCCTGTAAGTGAAAATATTATACAGAGTAGTCAAAAAGTTGTGGCGCGAGTTAACCTACAAAATTTTAATAGAAATAAAAATAAAAACATAGGGCATAACTTAAACAAATCTCATAGTAGAAATAGAGCTAATAATAGGCCTGCAAATATTCAACACAGCACTGTTAAAAGATATAGGAACCAAATTCAAATATCTTCCGACATAAATGAAAGTTTTCACAATAAGCCAGCAGAAATAAATATTAATAATCATCCAAAGCAGTATCAAAAACTTAATGGACATAACACCAAAGTGGCGAGTAAGAATAAAAAATCAAACCGCAACAGACAGTACAGTGTATGGGAAAATTCAAGCAATGACAATATTTTAGTCAATAATAATGAAAACTCTGTCAATCCACAAATTAACAGAACTCAAAATAAAAAAAGGAAAGAAGCGAACAACGATAATAATAAAAAAAATGTTGTTCGAAATAATAATAACAGGGATAATAATTTTGCTACCATTGATATAAAAAATAATTTAAAAGGGGATCACAGCATAACAACGAACAAAGGACAAACTTATGAACATCAAATACGTATATATCATCCTAAGATAATTTCATCAACGCCAAAAGAAGCACCTTGAAGAAAACAAATCTAAAGACAAACTTTAGAAAATTATTGTTATTTATTTAATAAGGCGAAAATACATTTATTAAATGAACACTTATACTGTTTATTTCTTTACATACTGGGTATTTAACATATAAATTACTTAGAACTATATTCAAAGTCCGATAACTTAAACCTTGCATTTTTGTTTTAATAGGCGTTACTTCATCAAATACAAGCTCAACCTGCGATTTCGTCAGCGTTAAATGTTTTTTTCATTGGTTTGAATGGGTATCATTTTCGTTAATTTAGGCAAATTGCTTTAAAAATAAAAAACACGTATAAATACCTCAATGAGTAAGATGCTGTGTATTACTGCAAAGAGCTAATAGTCCTTTTTCAGGCTCTAGATTATTGCTGTACCAAATTTCAATCAATCTCGTAAAATCCGTTTTTTGCTGACCTCTACTCGTCAAAAGGAATATTCCTAACAAATTTCAAGTCTCTACACCTTGTGGTTCCACAGATATCGTAACATTTTATACGAGTGTATATAGATAACAAAGCCAGAAGTCGTATCTATATGAATATCACTTAATTTTTTTTATTAGTAATCGCATAATAATCGTTATTGCTATGTGATAAAAGCAGGCGGCTACATTTATTTAACTCAAAATATGGACATACTTTGGAAGCATCGTGGACACAATTTAAAATAATAAATTTAACAAAAGAGTAATTTTAAAATTAAACAAAATCCTTTAATCAACCAATGACTTAATGACGTTTTTTGGTGCCACAACGTCTTATTTAATATTAATAGTTTCAATATGAATTTTTGCCACAAGAAAATATAGAATATTCTAGATTCTTGTGTGGCCTAACAAATGAAATTTGTAACTGTGTTTGTATGTGTTAATTCATCACCTCTCACTGGAAATCCCCATCAGCGAAGGAAATTTCTATCAAAATTGAGTATCCTGCCCTAAAATATCTGACTTATTATGTTCTCTGACGAAAGAACGGCCTTGAAACACTAAACGGCGTGAGATTTAATAAACGTATTGATAAAAACATAATAAAATGTATTATTTCGAGTATACAACTCGAAAAGATGATGCTGCAATTTATTTAGATAAGATGATGAACGGATAGTAGGAATTTATAAATACATACTCGTATAGTCATACATACTAAAATTTTACTTAAATATTCTACCGATTACGTGATCGTCAGACATAAAAACATCCAATCTTATTATTTGACTATTGATGTATATATCCACGCACGAATCCGGGAAATAATTAATTGCTATATATTACTTTAGCGCTGTTGAATTTTTTACCAGTGTTTTGGAATATCTCATACTTTCAACATGATTCGAGTAAGTCTATTTTATTATATTGTAATGATGGTAATGGTGGTTGTGGGCTCTTCTCAGACCAGGACGCGAAGGAACCCTCGTAACTTTAGATTTTAAGTCGTTCTTTAATACCATCATCAGACGTACATTAGAATTATTGTGTGTAGAAAAAAATATTATATATGACGTTTCAAAAATGCTGTAATAGGGCTACTTAAATAAAGATATTTTGATTTGAATTAATTTGAAAGGTGTTTTAATTTATTATAAACAACAAGAAAATTCTGAGTAAAGATCGATTATATAAAAATAAATTTGACACAGGAGTAATGGCGTATGAGTTATTTGGAAAGAGGTATGGGCAGGTATCTCTAAATTATGGTTAATGAAATTTAAAATGCATCACTTTTCTTTTCGGAAAAAGAAAACCTACATATCCCGGAGGCAATTCTTATGTGTGTGGTAGATTTAAGCATCAAGCCCTTTGTCTCCTCAATGTGACTTGTACCTGTCCTATGATAACTCTGATAAACTACTAATTTGCTTGCCCTCTGATCTCAAAATAAATATGCAATATAAAAATAAATTAATAGCCAATTACAAAGAAAGAAAACTTTGATTTTCCTAGGCAAGATTTTAATAGACATCGCTGTACATTGTTTACTTAATAAGTTTAATTAATGAAATTAACATTATCATGCCTTGTAAGTCTAAAAAAATTGCACTTGAGTCTATATGAAAAAAAGAATTTTATTAACATTTAAAAATTCAAATAAATTATATAAAAACAGAGTAAAGTAATAGTAGGAACTGTACAGCATCATCTCAAAAATCTACAGCATCTTAACTAATACTATACATCGAAAAACAAATTAACAAATCTTATGCCAATTACAGATTTTTCTTATGTTTATAATGTCTTTTTTTATTAGGAAGCCAACGTTATATACAATGTTTACTTATGCTACATCATATTACATATAATAATAAAGTTCTACATTGAATATCCCACTTATAGGCTAACTTGGCATGCAATACAAATATGTTACGTCTACAAATAAACTTATAAAAGATCTTATAAAACATGTTTGTGTGTGTGTTCTTTTGAGAATGTGTTTTGCGATAAGGAAATATTAAAATAATGTTAACATTATAAAAGGTTCTGTTACTCGCTGCCTTTTTTGTGTTGGGCAACGCAACAGAGGAAAAACTAAAAGCAGCTACCAGTGAAGTCAAATTAAATACTGAGGAGCTTAAAGGTGAACCTTCCATTCTAGACGAATCTTTAAATGGAGAATATTATGGTTCAGAAGGAAATCGATTAAAAGGCACTCGAGTCGGTTATGTAAGTATCTCATTTTCCCCAATTTTTCATTTCGTACTTTTTATTCACACTCTCCTTAGGTCTACCTTGTTCAAATTTTAATATTTTTTATTCATTTAACCCTTTAATTGAATTTATTTTGTAAAAACAATGTAAAGTCCTATAGAAAGCTCACATAAAAGATTTAAACATGTAAAATAATGAATGAGGTTTCCAAAAGAATATTTTTCAATTTGTAAATAATGTTATATCTACAAATTTTCTGTAAAAAAACCATCGTGAATTAAAACTAACATTTCCCATCATGTGGGATTGTAGCGAAGTGCAGATTTGTCACATTTATAACATGCATTTTTAACAATTTGCTATACATAAAATGTGAAGATAAATAAATACACGAATCATTCATATATTTAAAGCTGTTGTTTTTAATATTGAAAACGGACAATTTACTTTTTGTCGTGGCACTTTTATGAGTCAAAATTAAAAAAGAGAAGTAACAGTAATTTTACTAACTTATTGTAATTAAAAAAATATATATTTACTTTTTTCTGGTCTTATGTAGCAATAAGTCAAAATAATGATTGCTTATGTGGTATATTATTTACCCTATGTCAGAAGCGCCTCCTTAGTAGATATTGATTCTGGATATATAACACTATAAAATATTCCTTTCAGAAGGGAGATCTCGAATTAACTGATGAAGAAAATAAGTAAGTAAAACATCGTCATTGACAGTTGTAACTATTTAATCACTAAAATTTAAAAATAGGCTTCATGTCGTTTTTAGTTTACTATATACAAACGTTTACAATTGAAATATTAATAAAGATAAGAATCCTATAAGAAAAAGAACCTTTGTTATTCAATGAAGAAATTAAAAAGTAAACTAAATATGACCTGAAAATCCAGTAACCTACATAATTAAAAGTAATTCTGACACGATTTAAAACCTAACATGTTTATTTAAAATAAAATGTGACAATCAAAAAGATAAGTAGCAGCCTATTCACCTCCCACTGCTGGGCACAAGTCTCTCACTCATTGGAGAGGGGGTTTTTAAAGCATAGACCCACTACGCTGCTTCACTCTCTGAGCTGATCTCCGAGGCATGGGGGTGAAGCACACCACCAATTTCTCAACTTCGGGCAAATATTGAGTAAATCTTAATAGAAAACTTAATATCGATTTTGAATTCACCCGACCGGGAACTCGAACCAGGGACCTCATGTCGTACCACCACTAGACCAATGAGGCCGGCAATGATTTAGTATATCACTTTAAATATTGTAGTGAAACTACTTTAGGCGCATGAGGGTAATTTTTTTACGGATGAAACGCGTGATTAGCGTCACGAAGATATGCAGCGTTTTTTATGCTAATTCGTTTGAAGATAAGGTAGTTTTAATATTTACAAATAACATGTGGCATTTTAATTTGCCACTCGACATTAATAATTTCACATACTATTTTTCCTTAAATATAAATATTTCATAGATTTAATTAATTTGTAATATTGACAAAAGACACATTTCACTAAATTATTTGTATTAAATTTTGACTCTTTTAAAATTTTAATGACAATTAAATTCCTAACACATCTTCCTTTTTCCCTCCCTCGAAGTCTCGGAAATCTAATGTTTTAGATCTGTATAAATATAAACAAGACTTAAAAATTAGTTAGCCAAAGAAGTTTTACTTCTGACATTGTGTATTTTCTACGCACGCACTTTTAATTAATTTTTTTACAGGATCGTGAGAGACTTTTACAGCCCCGACTACTACCAACCAACTTTAATATTAGACTACAGGTATATGAAGTCAGGTGGCAGGGGATACGCTCGAAGTGATGGCGGACAGATCCTCATACTGCCCAAAAGAAATCAGATGCCAAATGCACACAACAACTATGACACACTAATTGAATTCCTGCGTCTAAAACATTTAGAAGAAAAGGAGCATAAACTGCTGAAACCGATGGGTTTAAACAAAAATGCGCAAAGACGGGGAGGCCCTGAAACCTACTATGAAGATATGGATCCGAAAAGAGAAACCATACGTCTCTAAAATCTTGCCAAAAGAAGATGCCCCCAAAAAGATCTCTTAAAATAATTTGTATTAGAAGACCTGACCATTTTTCCTTTGATAACGCTTTATAAAGTTATTACAAATTTTTATTATATTTCAGACGTATTAGCGTAAAATCTGAATATAAAACCTTCCTATTTTTTAATACTTCGCATCATAAACTAATAGTCTTCTTTCCTTTAAATCTCTCACCAAAAAACCAGTACATGTTATCGTCTAATTAGATTCTAATCATACGTGTATTAAATGCACGAAATCTGCAACATTGCTGACAAACATGACCTATTTTTCATTATCAATTAATCAATCACCTCTTTGAAATACCAAATTCATCAATGTGATACCATTGGTGGCAATAAATCATTAAATCAAAAAGGTTTCAGTGACCATGACTGCCTAAACAATTGAATCGACACGTGAATAGGTTTGCTTGCACGCCCTTCATATCAATATAGTTTCACCAATCAAAATGATTACGTATAGTTTGTTCTATAATTATTTAATTAAATAAAAATAACGGACTCGTTAAGTAATTTCAGTTAATTTGGATGAAATATAAGCAATAAAAGATTAATTGTTCAACATAAAATACCGGAAAGGCATCGAAATACACTAATAACACTGGTCTGCAAAAAAAATTGTTTTTTTCTCCTTGTTTTCATGCATGAATTATTCATATTTTGTGCTCTAAGCACGGAACCTGACATACAAGTCAGTACCACACGTAGATTTCCAATATAATATTTATTTAATTAACAAACAATATTATTAAAACATCAATTATTACAACGAAATGAATAGATATTACAGTCTAAGTTTTATATTGAAAAATCCAAAATGATAGTCACAAAATGAACAAATTATATCGGTCAGCTATCTCATTATTTGGTGAGAAAATTTGTTATTTTGTAGTTTTTTTCCTTTTCATTGTTTCTATTGGAGTTTCTCGGCGAATTGACCAACAGAAATCAGCGAGCATTGCTGCTGACCATTTCCTATTATAGCGTTTTTCAATCTGCATTGTATCCTGTTGAAACCTTTCAACATGCTCATCTGATATGGCTCCAAGATTTTCGTGAGAGAAATCTAAACGAGACTCCAAAAAATGAATCTTGAGTGCCATATTGCATCCTAAAGCTTTATAAGCAGAAAGAAGCTCTCGAATGATTTGTCAGTAGTTCTCACTTTTTGTATTCCCGAGAAAATTATGAAAAACTTCCACAAAAGCCACCCAAGCTCTTTTTTCTGCTTTGCTCAACTTCGAATCAAAAGCTTCATCTTTCATTAGCTCACATATCTGCGGACCTACAAAATTTCCTTCCTTCAATTTTGCGTCACTGATGATGGAAAAAAAACCTAAACGTGATGGAAAAAAGGCCAACAGGGATAGATTCAGAACATTTGAATCGTCATAGTTATGTCAAAAAATTTTAAAGGAGGATTTCATTGCAGACCAGTGTAATCTATTATTAAATGTATTTATAAAAAGGTATACTAAGGTAATAATTCTTGTATTATTAAAAAAATAAATAAAACGTCGATCCCTAACTCAAGCGCAATAATTTCTTTTTTATATTAATTCCCTAAACATTTTATGCAAATTTTTCTTAATGACTCTAGATGACATTCACGTAATACATATCGTATAATACAACTCATTGCATTGCGTCTATAAAAAGATAATTAAATGGTCTATGAATTTGTGCATATGTGATACATGAATTTCAATAAGATGATTTAAAATTTGTCCACGTATCTACCTTTGGCAAGATTTGCAAATGAAATTGTATGAAAAATATTTAACAATATACGATATGAATATACCACATAACGTTCTGTTCTAATCTTCGTAACATAAAACTTAATAATTTTGAAAAAGGTATAAAAAAAATTATTAGGAGGTGGTAAAAGTATCAAGAAAGTCAAAACGACATTACCATGATTGTATATAATTAAAATAATTTTGACCGCAAGTGTTTTTTTACTTCACGAGAAACAAAATTGTAAATACCTAAATATAGAAGACATAAGATAATACAAGTTACCTTGAAAATATTCTAGTATTTAAATTGTCATTTAAAATCCTATTAGATTAAAGTGACCGTGTCAAAACTTAGTTATACCGTCATAAATTAATGCCAATGGGCCAATTTTAAGGGCTGTATACTTTAAATTCTTGAACCATTTTATAAAAGAAACCACTTTATACGACAATCTGAGCTGTAACGGTCCAATAGATAGATACGTAGATTGTTCACACGCCGCTAAGTTTCACTATTTAAAACTGTTCCTAATTATTCATAATATGATTCATCGTTGTTCTTCGGTAAAGAAAAATATCGTCAGGCAACCTGCATATACCTGAAGTAATTCCGGGATATTTGTAGCCCACAGACAGTGGAACAACGTGATGGAACCATGCTCTAGAAACCCTCTCTCCTATAAGTGAACAGACATGTGCCTAGCAGTCAGAAATTTATAAGCTGCTTCTGACTTTTACAGCTGTCAACAGGAAGAGAATATACCGCTACCTTCTTAGAATGTATCATCAAGTGACATTATAGTCAGTCTCGTGATGACAACGCTGTTACGACTAATAAATTATTAATTACTCTTTTGTTCCGTACTCTTGAAGCGCTATAAATATATTTAAGGATTGAGAAATACAAAATATCAAATTATTTAGCATCAATAATAAATATGGAAATTTATATAAGGATTTTGACGTATAATATACAGTCCCTCTTATAAATACATACTTCACGTTAGTTTCTTGTCATAATTCGTTACGTTCAAACAGCCTTCATAAATAAATGTATTTATAGATAATAAAAATTATTACGAACAAAATGAATGACAGAGACTCGTATAAACTTGATCTAATACAAAAAAATGATGTAATTTTTCTAGGTCAGTGCTTTAAAACTCTAGATAGACATATGATTGCAAAAGTAATGCAAAAATTGACCGAACATGTGCATAAATTGTATGTTGGCTTTTTCAGTACATGCAATAGCTAATAAGGTGAAAAAAGGGGAATGCTAACAATTTCGAGGTCGGTGAGATATGACTTATGCAAAAACGCTTGCATAATCTTTCTTTTATAAATTTATGGTCTGTGTGACTCAGCTATGTTAATTTATTAAATATTAATTATTTTAGCCAAACCAAACATCGGAATAACATTTTTTATGCGCTTAATATATAATCTGCTTTCCATCCACAACGTCACCTAGATATTTGCATATACATATTTAAACCGTTAATAAAATCGTTTACATATACACAAGAACACAAACATGTAGTAGATGACTTTCAATACGACCAAGTAAGAATCAATTTCAATTTAAAGTGTCAAAGACTATTATTATCAAACCAGAGACGAGAAAAACTGACAAGCTCTAATATGGAATATGGACAACAAACTTTCACCTATAGCCTATCATCATAGATATTTTTTTTTGCACATTTTTAATTAATATTTTTATTTGGCACATTTCTACCTACCTAGGATGTAATTTCTGGCAGTTATTGTTCAAAGAAATACGGCCGCCCTTATACATCCGTTAAAATTCTGTGTTTTCATAACCCTTAGTATAAAGATATTGTATCGCTTCAACCGATGGACGTCCACTGCTGGACATAGATTTCACGAAATGATGCCCACAAGACCCGATCTTGTGCCGCCTGGCTCCAGCGGCTACCGGCGATCCTCCTTATATCGTCGGTCCACCTTGTGGGGGGTCTTCCTACACTGCGTCGTCCAGTGCGGGGTCGCCATTCCAGCACTTTCCGACCCCAACGTCCATCGGTTCGTCGGACTATGTGCCCCGCCCATTGCCACTTCAGGTTCGCGATTCGTAGAGCTATGTCGGTGACTTTGGTTCTGCTACGGATCTCCTCATTTCTGATTTGATCGCGTAGAGAAACTCCGAGCATAGCCCTCTCCATCGCACGCTGAGTGACTCTGAGCTTCCGCATGAGGCCCATAGTCAGCGACCACGTCTCAGAACCGTAGGTCATCACTGGCAACACGCACTGTTCGAAGACTTTGGTCTTCAGGCACTGAGGGATATTGGACGAAAAAGTCTTCCGGAACTTCCCGAACGCTGCCCAACCGAGTTGGATTCGGCGGTTGACCTCTTTCTCGAAATTGGACCTACCTAGCTGGACTATGTGTCCCAGGTATGTATACTCGTCAACAATTTCGAGTGTAGAGTTCTCAACGATGACTGGGTGGAGCGGAACATGGATATTGGACATAACTTTCGTCTTATCCATGTTCATTTTTAGGCCCACCTGTCGAGAAGCTCTGCTGAGGTCATCGAGCATTGCATTGAGATCTTCCAGAGTCTCTGCCATAATGACCACGTCGTCGGCAAACCGTAGATGAGTGATGTACTCGCCGTTGATGTTGATGCCCAGTCCGTTCCACTCCATAAGCTTAAACAGGTCCTCCAACGCCGCAGTAAAGAGCTTCGGGGAGATAACATCTCCCTGTCGCACTCCACGCTGCAGTTGGATAGACGCTGTGCTTTGGTCCTGTATACGGACTGACATGGTGGCGTTTTCGTACAAACACTTCAACACGTGTATGTACCGGTGGTCAATTCGGCATCTCTGCAAAGATCTCAACACGGCCCATGTTTCCACCGAATCGAAGGCTTTCTCATAGTCCACGAACGCCAAGCAAAGTGGCCGATTATACTCCTCGGTCTTCTGTATAATCTGCCGCAGCGTAAAGATGTGGTCTATGGTACTAAAGCCTTTTCGGAATCCGGCTTGTTCGGGGGGCTGGAAGTCGTCAAACTTGCGAGCGAGACGATTCGTAATGACCCTCGAGAACAGCTTATAGACATGACTTAGCAGCGCAATAGGTCTATAGTTCTTCAATAAGGTGTTGTCACCTTTCTTGAAGAACAGAACTACCACGCTCCTATGCCACGCCTTTGGCACCGTACCTTCCAGGATGACGGAATTGAACATTCGCTGAAGGACTTTTAGAATGGGTTTTCCACCCGCCTTCAGGAGTTCCGCTGTGATTCCGTCATCACCAGGTGCCTTGCTGTTCTTCATCTGTTTAAGGGCCATACTAATCTCGTACAAGCTGACGTCCGGGATATCTTCGGTATAATGTCGAGTAAGTTTGGCACGAGGATCTTTAGCCAAACTATCAATAGGCTTGCAGGTCGATGTGTATAACTGCCCATAGAAACTCTCAACCTCCCTCCGAATCTCAGGTCCAGATGCAATGAGTTCGCCGTTATGAGTCCTCAGCCGCGTCAACTGGCTCTGACCGATAGACAGATCTTTTGCGAACACTTTAGTGCCTTTGTTGCGTTCGATGGTATCTCGTATACGCTCGGCATTAAAGTGTCGCACATCACGCTTTTGCGATTTAGAGATCTGTCTATTGATCTGCCGGTATGCGGACGCGTCTGCTGCAGACTGCAAGCTCATTGCATGTCTCTGTTCCATGAGATTAAGAGTATGGTCTGAGAATCTCTTGGTTTTCTTTCTACGGGGTTTATAGAATTTCATCCCAACCGTATGGACAGTTTCCACTAGCCTATTGTTTAGCTCGTCCACGGATTCGCAATTCTCGAGGCAAGCGAAGCGGTTTTGCAGCTCCAGTTGGAAGCTCTCGGGGTCTTGGATATGAGCGCGAGTGGGTCGGAGCGTTGACTTCACCAGTCTGTTCCGTTCACGGACAACGTCAATATTCAATGTGCCTCTTACCATACGGTGATCGCTCCCAGTTTTCACTCTATTGATCACAGAGACATCATTGAATATATTTCGCTTCGTAGACATGATGAAGTCAATCTCGTTTCTCGTGGAACCATCGGGACTAAGCCAAGTCCACTTTCGATGTGGCCGTTTCCTGAAAAAGGAGTTCATCATGTAGAGGCCCTCCCTTTCCATGAAATCGGCCAGCATTTGACCTCTCTGGTTCCGTTGCCCGTATCCAAATTGCCCCACTCTCAACTCTGCCCCACTTCGTTCGCCGAGTTTTGCGTTGAAATCTCCCATTACAATATTGTAGTGTGTCCTAGAGGTATGTATGGCTCTTGATATATCCTCATACATAACCTCTACATCATCATCGGGATACGATGATGTGGGTGCGTAAACCTGTATGACCTTCAACGAATACCGTTTGGTAATTCTGAGTATAAGGTACGCTACCCTACTGGACACACTGTTTACTTGGACAATATTGTTAACGAGAGATTTGTGGACGAGGAACCCGACACCACCTTGGGATTGGTGTTCACCCTCCCGGTAGTATAGCAAGTTACCGGATTTGAGAATTATCGTGTCCTCCCCCTCTCTACGGACTTCGGATAATCCCACAATATCCCAGTGTAACTTGCTCATGGCTTCTTCCAGCTCGAAGACTTTTTCGTCGGTCCTCAAAGTGCGTGCGTTGTATGTTGCCAGGTCAAGTCGTCGGGGTTGGCAGCGGAATCTCTTCCGGAGATTCTTAGCACCCCCTGCCCCGCCGTTACCGAAACCGCTGCCAGAGCTTGGAATAGCGGGGCTGCCGGGGACTGGGGGCCGTTGCTGCCTTGTCGTCATCATGTGTGGTTTTGCCAATAATCACCACGCTTGGCAGGCGGGTTGGTGATCGCAGTGCTGACCTTATCGCACCGATAACGCTGCTGCCCGTTATCGGTCTGTGGCATTTAGGTCAGCTAAGGAGAATGGTTATACCGCCATTTGTCGGTCGCCAGAGCCTCGTCGGTAGAAGCAGGGTGCACCGCGTGCAGGTGAGGATGGCGTTTGGAGAAACGGACTGGGACTCGTTTCTCCCTTACACCCCTATTGATATTGTTTACATCGGTTTAATTCCGAGTGTGATAAATTATTTCATAGATGAAGTGGAGGTTCCGTTTTCTGAATCAAACTGACTCATGACTTCCTTACACGATCTAAGGAGAAGCCAAAATCCCCCTACACACTGTTTCCTCTAATGAACAAGAACTGCTTCTATGTAATGCAAATTTATTGAAATGTATCTCTCTATTTGGCTCAAGCCATAGCCTTAAGACCCAATTCATGCCAATTATTATATTTCGGACGCATAACTCTCACACTTTTCCCATAATCTAATACAAATAATAAATATTATAAATGGGTCATAAGAAAGTAATTCATGAACTTTAAATCGCTCCCGGTCCAATACATACTAATACTTCCAGTTTGACATATTATTTTATAAAAATTTTCATTCACTGTCCAATTTATAAATTTATAGAATTCTTTACCAGATAACATTCGTCCCTCGCAGTCAGTAGCCATCTATAAAACACGCCTCAAAGAGTTCTATTTAACTAAAAACTGCTGTGAATAACACGTTTATATTTTTTCCTTTACGTTATATGTAGATATTAAAATATATATTATATTATATATTCATAACCAAATTAATATCTTAAATAGTTATTCACTAAAATTTATTTTTATTTATTATATTTAAGTTTCTGTCACTGTTCTGCCCTATTTATTTTAGTCATATTCTCAAGAGAAAAAAGTTGTCTGGAAGATATTGCTTATAGCAATAAGACCGCCTTTGTACGCTATGATTATAATAATAAGTATCTTAGGTTATATGTCTTTTATTTTTAACTTGTGTGCAACAAAGTGTTTTCTCTCTCTCTAATTTAGGATATAACTGCCATTTGCTATGTTAATGTTAATGAAGATGAGAAATATAAAAAAATATCATTTGTTACTCTGATTCCAATCAGGGATATAATAATTTTATTTGTATATATATCACAATCTTTATAATTTATACTGTCCTAGAAATTTAGAAGAAAATTGCCGTAAGAAATGCTTTAAAGGCTTGTAATCAATTACTTCGAGCACGGCACGTTCTACTTAATGACAACTTACAGGTTCGTTGTGCACGGAAGTGCTTTAACCAGATATTTCTACATAATAAGAGGCTTAATTATTTTGGAAGTTGTAAATTCATAATGTTAAACTAAAGTGTTTTTAATCCTAAAATAGATATTTTCAATGTTATAGAATAGTTTTCTTGTGTTCATATAAACAAATTCAAACAATGTTCCTTATTGAATTCAGAAGGTTATAAGAGGAAAAATTGGAAGGCCGTAGCTTAAAAAATATTATTGTGAATACAAACAGTTAAACCATAATTTCAAATTAAACCAAGTGCCTCTTATTATATTTTTTAAAATTATTAATTAAAGAGAAAATAAATGGGGTAAAGTTAATCCCTACGAAACTTGAGAATTTTATTTGACATCAAATACTAATACAGATGTACGAGATCATTTACGTAATTGCTAAGAGATGAAGAGTATAGACAGACAGACCCTCAGAAGTGATACATTTACAATATTATTCTAGATAGCAAGACTGATATATAAAAATTAAAAGTGCCTGCCAGTACACATGTCAGAAGTGAAATTCCTTTGGCAACTAATTTTTAAGTCTTGTTTATATTTATACAAATCTAAAACTTAAAGGGTGGGTATAAGAAAGATATGTTAGGAATTTAAAGAATTTAACTGTCATTAAAGTATTAATAGCAGGGGAAAATTAATACAAATAATTTATTAAAATCTCAAGTGACTAATAGTAAGTAAAACGTGTTTTTGACAATAATAGAAATGTTGTTTCTTGAATTTCAAATTTATAAAAGAGAATATGTAATATTTTAAATTTTATGAAATATAGTATATTAAATTATTAAATGACGGGTGGCAAATTAAATTGCCACATGTTAGTAAATATTTAAAACTACATAGCATAATAAAACGCTGCATGTCTTCGTGACACTAATCACGCGTTTTATCCGTAAAAAATTTACCCTCATGCGCCAGAAGAAATTTCCCTTCAAAAAACTTATTACGAATATTACACATTCTGGCTTTTCTGGCTTAAAATACATGATTAATTATTAACTGTAATTAAAAAGTTACTTGTATTGGGCTTTCATATACGATATACCCACCTTATGTGTATTATGAAAGTTTAACGAACTATTATCAAAATAGAACAAAGAGGTTTAGTCAGTAAAATAAATCATAACTATCGCAATACGCAGATCGTGGGCAGATTGTGTCATTATTCAAGAAACGTTGGTATAACGATCGAGATAGCACAGCGTTAAGTAATGTAAAAGATATCGTATCCTTATGACCTTCAATCGACACGTAAGTTGTAACACATGAAGTGAAATTCTGTGACGATCAAGTTTTTTTGCTCTCGTTTCGTTGTCAATTTCAATATAGTGTCGTCACGCTTTACTTAATATCACTCACACGTTTTTTTGACGTAAATAAGTCTTTAAAGTCGTATCCATAGTTTAAAAAAAACGGAGGATATAATTTAGTGTTGTAACTACATATCTATCACCTTCATCCAAAATTCAATTACACTACTGAATAGTAACAGGATCAAAGAATGTATTACGAAAAATAAGGACAGCAACACATATTTTATATAGAAACTTTTTACCCGTTACGAGACGTATTCACGTACAAGAAACGGCCGTATCTATATATGGTGGTATAACACAACCAGGCCCCATTTTTAATTATAACTTTAATAAGATAATAAATGATCTTCGAATTCGTCTGCAATTTGAACATTTGCACTGCGTTATATATCAGTTACGTTTATATAATTTATTGTTTTATTAACTGGTTTTCACGGCCTTGGATTCTAGCCCTTTAGAGCTCGTACTTAAAATAAATATTTATAGACAAAATAATGTTAACAGTTTGATACAATATTTTATCGTTAGTTTATTTAATAAAATTAGACTTTAAAATTGTAAATACTAAAATAAAAGACATATTAAATAAAATTTCAAGAACAGTGTATAAATTTGTTACATGATTGTAAACTATTTTTTATCTGCACCTTCTTCTGCTTAAAAAAAGATGGCGGGAGAGGAATTATTTCGAGAACTTAGTGATAACATATATTAAAGAGATGTTATGGATTAAATTGCAGTGAATATGATTTTGGATGATTATTAAGATAGTGGAGATGTAGAAAAAGTACACAGAGGTTTTTAATTCTTCTAATTGTTATTATTATACTACTTCCTAAACAGATGGCAAGGGATATCTAAATCGTTTTCAATAGTTCAATAATACTTATTTAAAGATAATAAGTTACAAAAAACTACATAAATATTTGAATGCACTTTAATCGCTGTTTTACTGTCCTTGAAATAGGTTGTAATCTGATTTATTATAAAGCCATTGAGCATTATAATCAGAAGATGGAAGTTACCATGACAATTTGAAATAATTTTAATAATAATAGATTACATTTCTTAGCATTCTCAGGAATATATATATTAAGTTTTAACCAAATAATTTAAAGAAAAACTCAATAATTAAACATCTAAAACCAAAGTAGGTAAAAGTAAAAGCAATTACTCAATATTTATAACATAAAACAAGAACTTTCATTATTATGTCTCTCGTATGACATTTAAATACAAGTGTTTCAAGTTACAGTGTTGCGATCTTATTAGAAATGAAATGTGAACAAGAAAATACATTTTAGAAAATACTTGTATCGATATGACGATTACATGTATGTTTTGTCTTAATTTTATTTTAAACTTAAATGTGGGTCTTATAGTACGTCGACTATCTATTTGATTAGCCTACCAGCCGCTGTGCCTTATATCCATTATACTGAAATACTGTTAAGGCCATTTTTGGTCTACATGCAGTACACAACGCATGTAATGAATTTAATTGAATGAAAAATAATACTGTATTGTATAAAATTGCTTTAAAACAACACATTTTTTTAAATATGTAACACTTTTACCACTGCGCTAACGAGGCCATCAAGAGCACATGTACCTTATTGATGCATAATTCGGAATCTGTCTTAAAATTATTACATTTTCATTCAAATGCTTAATCGAATTTAAAAGAGACTAGACTAATCTAGGCTTCAATTAAGTACGTTATAACGTTAAAAGGAAACTACGATTATGTAGTCATTGAAAAAACAAAGAGGACAGGAAATACTGGGGATAGCTTTATACCACACTAATATGTATAAAAAATGAGAAAAGGATTTACGTGATTTCTATAAAATTGTCGGATATACGCTTTTGCAATGTATAAATAGGATATTAGATACGTTTTGCTTAGATTTTAAAATAAATGGCTAAGACGGAGAGACTTAACTTGTGCTTGAAGGAGGTGGAAGGAGGCTATACAAGTGAAAATGATGTAGACAACTAATATTATTACACTCTTATGTAGACTTAGAGGGTTGAGTAAACAATTTTGATACCGTTTATGTATCAGTAAGGAAGCAGAATTTCATCACAACAATTAAATCCTTTTTTAATGAAGCAGGTGTTAATTGTATAAACAAGCTCTGAATGATTAACTTTTATATAACATAACTAAGGAATAAAAAAAATTTAAGTGAGTTCTATTGTACATTTCTAATGCAATGAATATATGATATATATAAGTATGCAATATATGTGATCTCTGTCTGTGCTAATTATTTACCCTTCACGATTGTAAGACATTGAATATTCCTATTTTTACGGTCAACTTGCTTGTTGGTTATAATTACAATATTTCAAACATATCACCATTCACAAAGGTAAAGTATATTTTTAATTATGTAACATACTATTATCTGACTAACCTATCGAGTGTATGTGTATAATTATTTACATTCACAATCACCATAGCTTTAAACTATTTTAACTGTTATAATTTCGACATTAAAATTTAAATTATTTCTTATAATTACACTTTGAATAGCTATATATATGTAAGTCAATAAAAAGTTTAGGTGTAATACTTAAATAGTAATATTTACTCATTCGATTACGAATATTTTAGTCCAAACCAAAAATATAGTAATAATATTACTATTATATTATATATTATTATTAGTAATACTCGTAATAACAGTTTTAATTGCATAATCATTATAATTAATTAATTAATGTTAAGAACATAAAAAAATATAGGGAATATAATAAAAACGCATTAGCAATAAGAAAATAGTAAAAAATCCACATGTCACCGTTTTTTTTTATAACAAAAATAACAAACCTTTGGTTGTTTTATAATATAAGATTACAATCTTGCCCTACAGACTAATAAGTAATAATCTTTGATCTAATCTACCTAATATGTACTTGTATTATGTAAGTCTAGAGTCCAAAGACTATGCTTAGTTTAATATAATGTCTATTGGCTCACACTCTTCTTGAGTTTTTGCTTAAAAGCACCATACTACACTATATGTGTCACTGCATTTTTACTAACTCCAAAGGTTTTGTTCTTTAAGTCTTCCGTGTGATATACAGAAGTTTAGCAGCTTCTGGATTCACGTGATAGCGAAGTCTGGTGATGAGCTTTGGCAATCCTTTCGATATAATTATTAACAAGTTCTAAGATTAGGTCCTTGTGAAGATCGCTATTTCTTATGTAACATGGTGCATTAACAATTTCCCTATGTACTTTGTTTTGGAATTTTTATATCATTTTGAGATTGCTTGGTTTGGTACATCCCTAAAGCTGAATACCATATGTCCAAACTGGTGTTAGGAACGTTTTATATAGTAATAACTTACTGGGCACTATCAGTGCTGAATGCCTTCCAAGTAGGCAAACCATCATTCTATATCGTGTTTCTAGCTCTGTACGTTTCTTTTTAACATGAGCTTTCCATCGAAGTTTTGTATCCAGTGTCATAACAAGGAACTTCGCTGTGTTGACACAGGGCCGTTAATACCTATTTAGATAGTTTGAACAATATTTCATACATATATTTGTAAAATCAATGTCAATATTCACCGATTCCCGATCAATATGAGATCGAGCCTTTTTTCCCTCTCTTTTTTTGATCTCACCTGATGTTAAGTGATGATACAGTCTAAGATGTAAGCGCGCTAATCTGTTAAGAGACGATATACCCCTTACACACAGCATCGTACCGGAACAGAAATCTCTTTGTTTGGCGCTACGTTTTTGCTGGTAGGGTGGTAACTAGCCACGGCCGAAGCCTCCCACTAGTCCAAACTTAGACAAATTAGAAAATACAATTTCCTAAATTCGTCCTACCGGGGATCAAACCCGGGACTTCCGCTAGCAAAGCGAGTACTCGCACCACTGCGCCAGCGAGGCCGTCAAAAGAGAGCCTTTGCATAGTTAATAAATTAATTATTACATTAAGAATTTTATACAAGTAGGTCTCACTGGCGTAACAGTACAAGTACTCGCTTCCCACCTGAAATTCCGGGTTCGATTCCCGGCAAGATAAATTTAGATATTAACATTTTCTAATTTGTCTACGTCTAGACTGGTTTACGGCTTTTGTTGTGGCTAATTGCCATGGTGCAAGTAAATGCGTGCCACAAAAAATCCGACGCTTATGAGTAATGTGACTCGATTTATGATTTAGAATTGAGGTGAAGCTCAATCCACAAACTAGATAAGAAAACCTAAAATACGCCATAAATTTCGTGATGTAAGCTACATTGATTAGCCTAAGTCGAATCATCACGATTTGTAAATATTCCAATGTTTTAAAAGACCACCTTAAGGTATACTTCTCGTTGTATGCCAAAAAATATGAATAATAATTATTGAAAGTTTTCTGACCTCAGTCTAAGTTTACATTGGCGACACAATTGTTCCTTGAAAATGTGGGTCAGCACTTTAATAAATAATGAAAACGTCTCACAACAAACTTGCAAACAATCGCCTCGCACCGGAATCAGAGCAAAAAGTCAAACTTTAGGTCATGACCCTTGTATAACTAGAAATACAATAGAGGGAAAGGTAACTTATATAATATACTAAGTTTTTTCCTAAAGTTCATGTCATTTAAATTCTCAATCGTGTACAGTTATGACCTGTTTATATCACACGCATTAATTACGTAACATTCTAGTACTTAACGGATTAAACTACAAACTGATAACGTCACTTAGAACTCTAAGAGATAAATATCTTGCAAAAATACCGGCTATATAATCTATGGCTGTAAAAGCTAATACCTATTTGGATTTTTATTTTGTTTATTAGGGAGGTTACGTTCCCTCTCACTAAACCGATAACTTTTACCCATTCCTACAATATTAGTACCTATACTACACACATATTTTTTTTTATTCGTTAGCACAGTTCTTTAGGAATATTCGTCGTCGTCGTCGCCGTCGCTTCAACCGATGGACGTCAACTGCTGGATATAGGTCTCATGTAATGATGTCCACAAACTCCAAGCATAGCCCTCTCCATCGCACGCTGAGTGACTCTAAGCTTTCGTGTAGTCAGCGACCACGTTTCGGAGCCGTAGGTCATCACTGGCAACACGCACTGTTCGAAGAGCGTTGTCTTCAGACACTGAGGGCTATTGGACAAAAGGATCTGCCGTAGTTTTCCGAACGCTGCCCAACCGAGTTGGATTCGGCGGTTAACCTCTTTGTCGAAATTAGACCTACCTAGTTGGACTATGTGTCCCAGGTATGTGTACTCTTCTACAATTTCGAGTGCTGAGTTCTCAACGATGACTGGGTGGAGCGGAACATGGATATTGGATATAATTGTTGTCTTATCCATGTTGATTTTTAGGCCCACCTGTTGAGAAGCTCAGCTGAGGTCATCGAGCATTGCATTGAGATCTTCTAGAATCTCTGCGATAATGACCACGTCGTCGGCAAACCGTAGATGAGTGATGTACTCGCCATTGATGTTGATGCCCAGTCCGTTCTACTCCATAAGCTTAAGCAGGTCCTCCAACGCCGCAGTAAAGAGCTTCGGGGAGATAACATCTTCCTGTCGCACTCCACGCTGCAGTTGGATAGACAATGAATTAGGAATATTCAGTACACATATTTGTATATCTATCCTACAGTAATATGTGTCTGTCTGTATATGTATATATCATGTTCAAATTCATATTTTAAAGCTTGTGGTGGATGACATTACATTGACAAATATTTTCTTTTATTAATCATTGCGGAAATAGGCAATAAGGTGAAGGAATATAAGTTAAGGTGGCACGGCCTTATACTGCGAAGATCTGACGATCATGTTGCCAAAAAGTGTCTTGAATGGACTCAAAAAACAAAAAAAAAACAAGAGAGGCAGTCCGAAGAGCATATTGTCGACGAGGTTCCATAGAGACCTAATAAATGCAGGTTTAACCAACGCGATAGAGAAAAGTGACGCCTCATGGTTGGGAGAGCCGACCACGCATAAACGGGAAAAAGTGAGCCCAAAGATGATGATGATTAATTATTTTTTTTATTGAAAGTTCACGTTAAAGGCTTCTGTCTATATTAAATTATTGTCTGGATAGCGTATTTATTCACTTAATATTTTTTACTTGTTGTGGAAATTGCGCCATTTATATTACAATGAAATATACCAGATCTCTAGTAAAAGGTGATATTTCACCGTTTTCTTTACAAAAACTAGCTTATACTCGTATCACTAAATAAAAGTTCATCAAAATTTGTCGAGCTTTTGATACTTGAAAACGTAACAAACACAGACACTTTATAATATGCCTTTACTATTTATAATAATAGCTTTATTGATAACTTTTATTTAAATAATATTTACCTCGTCCAAAAAGTGGACAATATCTCACCGATCTAAATGATTGATTATCTCTCGAGTGTCACTTTTACATACTTGTTTTAGGTTATTTGAATAGGTAATTCTTTGCCAGCATTACTTTGTTATTTAAGCAATCTGTGATCTAATTAATTATTACATAAAAATTATGCATGCCTGCAAAATTTCTTAAATTAGTTGCATAAATGTTTATTCGTGGTTTATATTTTTGCAATTTATTTGCATTTGATATGATACGTTCAGTTAAATCTATTACGAAGCATACAAGGCATACGATTAAACTTATTATGTATAAAATACAAAAATGAACTTTCAAATCACCCAATTGCTGGTTCTCTAGCCGATTTCATTGGATAGATTGTTAGACCACTTGACTTATCCACTAGTCACGAGATCTTAAAAACTATTGACTTGATATACAGTAAATTGACCCGTTTCACATTCTAAATTACTTGCTGTTTGGATATCCCCATATTCCCATAGGATTTGGAACTCCCGAGTGATACCGCAAAAAAAATCTATAATTTTATATATGCATTCTCTATATTTTACTTTTAGGTTCCATCTCAATTTCTAATGCCCTTTTTTCTAAATTTTCTGTCTGCCTGTTTGTCGCTGCTCATCACAGTAAAGCTTACGAACATTTGACTGATAGATAACTGATATTACAAAGTGCCACACACTATTTAATTATACTTTCTTGTACACCACACAAAAAACAATGTAAATTACAAAAGGAGGTCCTATTGCTTACTTAGTTAAAAGTGTAAAGATAATAGATGCATGGTGAGTACAATAGCTGCAATGCATATATTCCTAAAGAAATTTGGTCTTTATTTTTTAATTTATGCGAGAAAATCAAATTTCAAACGTAACTAGTTTCATATTGAGCCATCACGAGGCATATTCGAGTTTTTAATATAGCTAGTTTTTGTATAAACTAACAAATCATAAACTAATTTCCCACATACATATGGAAAGGTAATTTCTTAACACTTGTAACATATCGCCTACAAGTTACAACTAATCTATTAAGTACCGGCATTTATGTGTTATTTTGTAGATAATTTATAATACCACTTGCATACTATACCAGTATCAATTTAAATTTATTACCTTGATCATTGCGTACATGATTTTGCTACAGATTCCGCTCAAAATATAAATATAACAGTATTACGTTATGTCAAAAATATAGATCGATACTACTATTTATAAACGAACTAATCCGGCCACGAGTCGTTGTAGTTTAATGTGATTTTTTATCAATTGAATTTTTAATTTCTTAATTGCTTTCTTTAATGTATTTTCCTTTTGAATTATTAAATAATTGCGAAAATATAATGCATGTTATACTATATTCCAAGAGAGCAATGCAGGTTCTCTTGAGAATATATTCTTTTATCACTTATAAACCTGGAATGCCCCATTCAATAATAAAAGTAGTTCAGTTACTCCTCATAATATCAGCTACTTGCTACAAATTGATCTGAACAATGAGAGAGCACATTTTCAAAATTGGTACAAGTATCGCTTAAATAAGACATAGATTCGGTAGTTAAAAAGTAAGTAGCAGCCCATTAACGTCCCACTGCTGGGCACAGGCCTCCTCCCTCATATGAGAGAGGGATTTTAGAGCATAGACCCACCAAGCTGCTCCACTGCGGATTGGCAGGAATAGTACACAAGTGCACTCTCTATTCCTTCACTCTCATAGCCAGGTGTGAAGGAAATCCGACACGACCGAAGAGAGATCAGGCGCAGGACCGACGGCTTAACGTGCTCTCCGAGGCACGGGGGTGGATCACACCGCCAACTTCCCAACTTCGGGCAAATATTGAGAAAATCTTAATAGAAAACTCAATATTTAAGCTTCGGCAGAATAGTGACATAATTAAAAAAAAAGTTCAATTTACAGGAGATCCAATCACGTAATTTCATTTTATGGTACCCCATCCAAATTTTTATGGATTTGAAAATAAGTTATTAATACGAGAAAAAAAAGACTATTCAGAGTTCTGCAGTATACTTAAGTAAAATATTTTATTATGCGTTTATTCATCAAAAGTTACGTGTGCAAAAATGTGCATTTATGAATAAGCTGTTATGTTGACGATACAACAGACACTTCAATTTCATTTATTTGTAGCATGGAAAGTATAACTTTGAGGGCAAGATAGCGATATCGGTGACGTAACTGGTGTCCTGACTTTGATTGATGTTATAAAGTTATTGTTTTATCGCAACCAGCTTAGTTTGAATAATTGAGTTTGCGTTATACATTCCTAACTTAAGATTGTATCACGGTTATCACGATCACTATGAAGCTATATCGTAGGCATACTAAATTTCAATAAAAAAGTATCTATGTTCATTGCATTATTGAATACAGTATAAATTAAAACCTTTATTCTTTATCCAAATAGGGCTAATAATCATGTTAAATTTAACAAAAAAGAACTAAATATCTTTATTTAAGTAGGCATATTAGGGCACTGTTGAATCGTCAATTAATATTTTTTTGCTTTTCCCCACTAATTCTAATCTACGTCTGATGATGGTACTCAAGAACGACTTAAAATCAAAAGTTAAGAGGGTTCCTTCGCGCCCAGATCTGAGAAGAGCCCACAATAAACTCAGTCAGGTATTTTGTTTTTTTTTTGTTACAATCATCATTACAATATCAGTTTAATATATTTCAATTCAAATTAGAGCAATTCGTTCGTTTCCACGCGTTTCTATCGTCTAAGTAATTTTGCAACTAATAATACGATTTTTCTATCAACTTTCTTTTAACAATGACTTTGAATTTATTAATTGACATCTCTAAAACGTCTCGTGGGAGCTTATTATAGAATCGTATACAGTTAAGATCGGCAAGTCTGTCCGTTATTGATGAATCTATTAACGAGAAGTCACCAGCAAAATGTTCAGTAAATACAATAGAGTCTTAAAATAATTAAAATTATATTTGGAACTGGGTATATATCCAAGCATTTAAATATTCTTCTACAGTACCCCTAAATCACGGGTTTTATCATCAAAAGAATTTTTCTTTTTATGCCCAAATACATAAAAAATATGCCCTTTAAAGTTTGCTTGAACTTATGTATGTAAAGGTTCAGAATTTATTGTAGAATGTTATCATATAAACTTCTGGATCTTTTGTTGCTTTAATAGCGTCGTCATCAAATTATTCTAGTTCCTTGCATTAAGTTTGTATTTCTCAAACTAAAAACATCATGGAACATTTTAAAAGAATTATTCGGAAATGGTTTTAAGAAAAAAAAATCAGGAATTTAGATTCATTCTTCTAAAAGAGTCTCAATTTATTAAAAAATCATTTGATGTTGTCAGTCTTTTAAAGCTTTTTTAAAGATAGTTTTCCTTTATATTTTTATTTCTGATGATGAGTATTCTGAGTTCTAGAAGAGATTTATTATAACAAGATCTTAAATTACAGAAAAAACGTAACTCTTTTTTTTTTGCGAAGTAAAAATGTTTTCTATTGTGTATCAGCTATTCAACAAGAGACCGCGTGTTAATAGTTGCTCCCATTTAGTGACAGTAATACACTAGAGAATAAAAATTATGCAATCTCTATGTATTGGATATGTGTTTTGATGTATACATTGATTGCATAATTGTGATGTGTAGTTGATAACGTATAAATACCTGATAAAATCATTCATGCATTCGATATCTTAATTCTTAATAAGTTTTGACGGTATTCATCATTCTATGTCGTTAACATATCGTAATAATTCACTAACGTAAATGCCGATGACAATTTGTTTATATCAAAAATCAACAACACAATATTTCTAGTTTAATAATATCTACATATTTAATTTGTTAAGTGTTCCTATTTGCGTATTTTGAAAATAAGAAAAGAAAAATACGCAAAACTAGGCAGCAAGTATTGTAATTAATATTGTTATCAACACTTTTAATTTATAGTAAAAGTAATACAACCATAGACTATAAAGTATAAATTAATAGACAATGTCTGGAAGTCATGATTTTTGGCGGGAAAGAAAAAAGCAAATCCATGCCTTGTTGCATTATAAATGTTTGACAACAATATGTGAAAACAAAACAGAGAATTTTTTAAAAATTAAATAATTTGTGAAAACAAAACGCCTAAAAAATGTAAATACAATATTTTATACCATACAGAGTAAAAGCCAGAAATACAAACTACAATAGTGGGCTGACAATCAAAATGTTATATGGATTATTTATTCTGTGCATTCATAATCCAACGTAAAATAATTGTTAAACACTAAGAATAAAGTGTAAAAAAATGTAGTAGTGCTTTTTTAATTAACGATTTACTTATTTATTCGCTTTATTGTACACCACTATCACTTATTAAGTAGAGTAAAACTTATATTAAGAAGCGGCTTGACAAAAGGTGGACTTATCGCTTTAACAAAGAAACGAAAAGTAAAGTTACATTCAGTAAGTAAATTAATTAGTAGAAGCATAGAAAAAACCTGCAAGTTTTTAATTTTAAAAACAAATGTACAATAAATGAATCCAGTTTTTAAATCAATTTTTTTTAATCTAAAAAAGTTTAATTAAGTAAAAGAAAGAACAAACGCACGTGAACTTACTAAAAAAAAATTAAACACTTAAAATTAAAGAATATAGTATAAGTATCATTTTTATAAGACTTATTGTCATTCTATTAGTTTTACATGTGTGAAAAGTAATAAAATATTGAATACGGGGCTAATATAACAAAAATTTTGATCAGAAATAAAGTCACGTAAATTGTAATGAAATTGGTATAAGAATATTGTACAACACTTTGTTTCACAACCATGTAATCACGGCCTATGAAGACTGGCGCCACAAACAGGTTCAGCATGTTTGCTTTTTTACTATATACTATTGATTAACAATTCGATTCTTTTATAAAGTAATATTTTAGTCTTAATTTTTACCGATCATAATGTACCACCAATGCCCACCGACTCTATCATCCTTCCCAAATACTGAACAAAGTTTGCACAAACGCTGACAAAGAAGTAGTAGAGATAGTTATATTTTAAAAATCTTATATTCTAATTTATATACGTAATATAACGAAAAAACACCGACATTAATTATAATATCTGGTATGTGTGACTATGAAAACGAAATGCATCCTGTCAATTTTGGGCGTGTAACATTTAATATTTCCAATATTTGTAATATTGGCGATACCTTATCAAGATTTCCCAGGATTCATACATTCACTGCTACCTGCTCTCAGTAAGAAATTTCTCAATATTCATATATCCTCTGCTCCCTGCTCCCAGTGGAAAATTTCCCAACATACAAATAGTCCCTGCTCGCTGCTCCCAGTCGGAAATTTCCCAAATACATACAGTCCGTGTTCCCTACTCCAAGTGTCAAATTTCCGAATATACATACAGTCCTTGCTCCCTGTCTCAGTGCGAAATTTACCAATATACATACAGTCCCCACTCCCTGCCCCCAGTGCGAAATTTCCCAATATAAAAACAGTCCTGCTCTCTGCTCCCAGTGGGAAATTTCCCAATATAAAAACAGTCCCAGCTCGCTGCTCCCAGTGAGAAATTTCCCAATATATATACAGTCCCCACTCCCTGCCCCCAGTGCGAAATTTCCTAATATACATACAGGCCCTACTCCCGGCTCCTAGTGGAAAATTTAGACAACAAAAACATAAAAGTTTAGAAGACAATTGTAGGGAAGAAAATGTTTGACAGATAGCAGCATACAGTTGATATACATATATTACTTACTAGGGCTGGTTAAGTATACAAAAGGTGAAGGAGCATTTGAAAATGCGGACAGACAAAAGGGCATGGGACCAATACGACCCTGCGACTAATCTGTTATCTACAATAAGCATGTGTTTTATATTGTAATAAAACTGAACGAGACCATTATTACCTTCTCAAATATGTACATATCTGAAAGTCAACCAGGTAAAACAATTTAGATTATAGATCGCTACAGAATAGACACTTAGGTTTATTGTTACCAATTTAATGTGTATAATTCAACGTAGAGTCAGGTCAAATGTTGAGCAACACCCAGAAATTCATGTGGCACTGAAAATGCAACAAATGTGGTATTTATAAGTGATGTGGAATCCAGAAATAATTATTATGCTCACTGAGAAAAAAAACAAAAATGTATCCTTGCCATATAATAGATAGAATAGTCTTTACATTATTTTGTACACCGTAATCATGAAACAAGTAACACAGAAAATGTTTTAGTCCAAATAGGCGACCTTATCGCTTATTAACGATTTTCTGGCACGCAACTTCAAGGTTAGGTAGATTATATGGTAACAAGGGTAGGTGTTGTGCCTCGTTACCACATAAACACACATACAAATATTACTACATACTAATACATACGCGTTTTCATACATCGAAATGCTATTATTGTAATTGATTACGATATACACAACTGATGAGTGTCATATCCTCATGAATATTGAAATAATTGAAACTGCGTTTTAAGAATTAGAGGGAACTTAGTATTAGAAGGAATGGAAATGAAATAAGACGCAGTGAGAGTGAAGTAGTGTTCCCACTCTCAATATATATATTTATATATATACATATGTCGGAGAATAAGAGAGAAGGAGCATAAAGCATAGGGGCGTAGGATTCTCCGCCGACATCATCGTTAGTGGCATCCATAATTCAATCTCCATACTGTGGGCTTTGGTGGGTAATGTTGGTGCAATCAAACACTTTATTAATTAACTCAGATTATAATTTCCATTAACTACTATTCCCAATAATAATTTACACAAATAATAATATAATAATATAGCTTTTTATTTCCACATAATCATAATTGGATTCAATTTTTTTTTTGGTTTCCTCTAAGTTTGTCATATAATCATTTTCATTTAATACCTATATTAAATTATATAGAACAAATTAATATGTCAAGGAAAAGAAAATTTATAAAATAACGTACAATGTCAGTATAATAATAATTAGTCTTTATTATTTTTTTTTTAAATTAAGTCGTTATTCTATATATTTTAATAACAAGATAAAGTGGGTTTGCCGCTTAGTTGGCCAAAAAGGCCTCCTCCATCCTATTCCATCGTTTCCGATCTTGTGCCAGTCTCGTCCACGTCATGCCGGCAAGGCCTACAATGTCATCGCTCCACCTGCGGGGTGGGCGACCACGCGGCCGCCGGTCTTCTCGCGGCCACCAGTGTAGCACTCGTTCGCTCCAACGTTCATCGTTACTGCGCGCCGCATGTCCAGCCCAGCGTCATTTCAGTTTACAAGCCAATTCGGCTGCGTCAGGAAGCCTCGTCGATTTCCTAATAGCCGTTTTTTTTACTTTGTCCTTCAGTTTTATTTTTAACATACTTCTTTCAGTCGCTCTTTGGAAACTTTGTAGTTTTTTTACGGTTGCTTTTGTTATAGGTAATACAAACATTAATAGCTAGAAGAACGCGACAGTTTCAACAGTCGACCACACCGGCTGGCGGTCACTTCAAAACTAGAGAGACGCGCCGGATTGCGCGCGTCTCTCTAGATGGCGCCAGCGTTTCACAGACTACTGCACTCCGACATATATATAAAGAGAGAGTGATCTTTGTCGTATTTTCGATGATCGCTATAAAAAAACTATTCTACTCTAGCGCAAATACCTTCTTTTCAAACTTGTAGTGTAACCCTTGATGTTAATATAGTTTTTCAAATACTATTGAATTAATTTTAATTTATTTTACGTCTTACAGCATACTGTTATGGGGTAAGGCGGCAGTCATCGAAACTATATTTATTTTACAAAACAGAGCAATACGTGCCATATATCAATTAGGATCTCGTGCTCCTCTTATTGATAAATTCGGAGAAAACTCAATTCTCACAGCATATATATTGAATAATATCTTATATATCCGTAATAATATTATGCAGCAAAAATAGTGAAATACACAATTTTAATACAAGAACTAAAAAGAAACTTTAATCCCTTAGTTTAGAGTGAAGAAGATTCAGTTTTGTCGGATTGAGCATATGCATTTTTAATAAGATACCGCAATCAGTTTAGGATTTGCCTAAAATATTTTAAGAAATATGTGAAATACATACTTTTACAAAAAGCATATTATAATGTTGAAGATTTTTTAAGCGATAAAAATGTTTGACTTAATTCCAGTTGTACACTGAAGTTAAATATTACACATAATAATATACACAACTATCTTGAAAAATGTAACCGCTGAGTTTCTTGCCGGTTTCTTCTCAACGGACTGACTACTAACGATAAAAAAGTACTTTTTGAGCCTACTTTGATTTTGTTAAATTCTACAGTGATATCTATTGAAAGCTCACGTTCAAGATTTAATTGTACGTCATCAGTTTAAGATGTTATATATTTTACATCACATCGTTTATAAAATCAAAATATAATAGAAAGCCCTTACCTATTTTGTAGCCGGTTTAATGTAAGTTTCATATTTATGTTTTATTTATTTTCACAACAAGGAATCCCTTCTGAGAAATCTTGAAATTTGCTTATAGTAAAAACTAGTTAGAAAAGATTATTTAACATTGTGGTAACAACTGAAATTCCAATTATAAAAATTGTTCATTACATAAAAGTGTTCATAGATAACATTCTAAATTTTTACAGTAATTAATAAACAAAATAAAGCTTATGCAATATGAATAAAAGCCGTAAAGAGCTTTGAAACTAGCACCTTATGTAAGGCTCCACCCGTATCCATATCTAACCTCCTTTAAGCTTCGTAAATTACTGCATGTGTGTAATAGCAGTTGCTCCACAGATTTGAATTGGTTTCGATGGAATAATTTAATTAAATATTATATTGATAATGAAGCAAAAAATATTCGCAGCAAGCATTTTTCAATTCCTATTCTTAGTATTTATATATAAATATTGTGCTATCACATATGCGTGAATTTTAACAGATCGTGCTACATGGCGTAGAAATGGACTTTATTTTTTTATTTTTTCCACACATACAGTAACAGAAACAAAGATTTTAATGAGTCGTCGTCGTCGTCGCTTCAACCGATGGACGTCCACTGCTTTAATGAGTATAATAAATGATTTCTCCAAAAAATTATATTTAACAAATACGAGTACACGTTTATTAATTGACGTGACAATACTTGCAACAAACTTTCTTGTGACTGACCTTAATTATAACAAAACAGTGTATAATTGAAAACACAAGAGCAGCTATCTAATGTATCTAGTTAAACCCCGCTATTCAGCGGGGCGTCATCCGAGCAAAGTCAAAAAATTTACTATATTTCTTAACCGGTTCTAAACATCTAACCGGATGGGGATATTAGTCAATAATGAGCCACCGAAGACCATTGTTATGATACTGTGTAAATCTTGTAAATCTAGCGAGCTACTTTCTTAAAATGTAATATCAACAGCGAAAATGTCATCACATTCATAAAGAAAAACGATTTCAAATATATGTGCTATAAAATACGTAAATAAAACAAATTCTGTAACATCTCATATGTATTGTCACACTAAATTTATATATTCTATTTTTATTATGTGTACATATAAAATAAAGTCGATATATTTACAGCATACACATTACATATTGGCATGGCATGGCATTCGAGAAGGCATGATTCACTATCAGATTGGTGCAGGTGCTTACCGGACACGGATGCTTCGGGAAATACCTGCACGAGATTGTGGGGCGCGAGGATTCACATGCCTGTCTCGAATGTGGAGATCTCATCGATACGGCCATACGGTGGCGGAGGGTCCAGCTGGGAGGCCACAACCGTATCTCTTGATATCCACTACTGGAAGTGACCTGTCGCTACCGAAAATAATTACCACATTGATTGGCAGCGAAGCGGGATAGAGGGCGGTCATCGGAGTCGAATGCTTTTGCGATCTTCTGGCCTCCTATTTCAGATGCAGAGGGCTCCGCTGGGTTTTAGTGGGTATTCTATAAACAGCGAGTCCCACACTCCGTACGTAAATGTATTTCCCAGCGAGAAAAAAAAAAGAATCTTAATTTAATAAACAAAAGAAAACATTGTAAAGTTTAACTATTAGCAAACATAAAACCCATAACATTTGGTAGTCTTTCATAAACATTTAAGCCACTTTAGCATCATTCGACCCGCGGGGCAATCTACGCAAAAACGCCTTATTTTCGTTAACCTTGCGCGGACAGACTACTGCGTCAGAAGAGAACCACGGCCGGGTGTTCAAACGGAAAACTATTACAATAAAATATCGGCAGATTTAGAAAAAAGATAACTGCGTCTCCAAAACTATTCGCTTGATCGACTTGAAATTTGGCATACATGTTTTTTTCTAGAAGTAGAATGTTTCCCTATTTATTTATTTAAAAACAAAATTGGACGGAACTGTAGTAGTATTGTTATAGTAGTATATTTAACACAGCCTCTATTAAGCATATTCATATAGAACGAGATGGTGTCGAGTCATACTGAGTGACGTGCGCAGGCGCAAGCAGATATGTTGCACAATACAGGGTGTGTGACCACGTAACATTTTCATAGCCTCTTTAGCTATAGACTACGTTTCAAGTCTAGGTGTAGTTCTGTGATAAGAGATTTAAATGTAACCAGACCAATTTCATATATCAACTCACACACGTGTTTACGAACCTTAATTAAATGTAACCTATTGATTTAGCCGCGATTGAATGCTGGTTAACGATGTTGAGAAGTATTACTTAATTAATGTTTATGTTATATAGATTATGTCAAGTGAACCACCCATTTCGCACTTAGTTAAGGATTGTAAATATCATAATGTTTTCGTGAATAAGTATTTGTATTCTCTATTAGTAATTACAATTTTAAAAATGTTTGAATTACTTGAAATGGTTCTGTTAAATTGAATGTCCGCAAATTTTGGATTATAAAAGAATAATGTCATTTATATGACTGTCCCTACAAGCTTTAATCGCGAGAAAACTTCGTAATATATTTCTCTTTTAAGCACAGTTTTATTTACATTAAACAATATAGGAATTTTGATCTCATCTTATATGTATAAGGTAAATAAAACTCTGATAGAGATTATATTATTAGTGAGACTTTATTCAAAGTCAATAGTATACTTTAAGTTTAAGTTCTTATTTAATACCATTTTTTTGTTTCACTTGATAATATAAAATCGTTTTTTATATTAAGAAATGAACGGTTGAAATGATTTTAGAGTAATTTATGCTTTATATTAATGTGATTTAGTAATATGATATTTAGATTCCCTTGTAGTTTATAAAAATAAAAGATAAAGGTAAGTAGCATCCCATTAACGTCCCACTGCTGGGCACAGGCCTCCTCGCTTATAAGAGAAAGGGTTTTTGGGGCATAGACCCACCACGCTACCCCACTGCGTATTGGCAGGCATAGTACACAAGTGTACTCTCTATTCCTTCACTCTCATAGTCTGATGTGATGGGAATCCAACCAGAGAGAGATCAGGCGCAAGACAGACGGCTTAACGTGCTCTCCGAGGCACGGGGGTGGATTACACCGTCAACTTCCCAACTTCAGGTGAATATTGAAAGAATATTGTCTTAAAAACTCAATATTATTTATCAAATTGGCCCGACCCGGGACTCAAATCCGGGACCTCATGTCTGTAGCCGAACACTCTAACCACTAGAACAATGAGGCAGTCATTATAAAAAGCGATTAGTGATGTATCCGTAATTTGCCGCGGCTATCATCTAGACGTTCAAAGACTGTGCCCATTAATAGAACCTTCAAATCTCATACATATAATACCTTTAACTCAAGATCACGCCAACCTATTTCGATGATTCTTTTTTTATTAGAAAGGATATACTTTAAGGGTTGTTTTGTGATAGATTGGTAAGGTTCTGATGGAATCCATGACAAAGTGACGGAACTCTTCAATTCTTAGGAGGAAATCAACGATACTCGGCAGTATCTTCTATAAGCTATCCAGATATTTGAGTCGCCTACCGTAACTTCGGTATAGTCAAGTGCTAGTCGTAGTTAAATATGAAGATCAATGGAACCCCTCAACGGCTGACAGTAAGAGTGTGATTTTTGGCAAAATCTATAACTGTCTGTAATCAAATGCCAATGAGCTTACCTTTGTTGCTTCATTGCAATATTTGAAAGGTGAATTATATGTGAAGCAGTGGTATAAGGGTTTTGGGTTCGATCCCGGGTGTGGCGATCACTAAAAATCAAAAAATAAATATAAATTTTAACAAAAAAGACACCGACTCCGAATATAACAATACGAAGGACACTATAAAAGAATACGCAATTATTTCTTACTTTTTAGATCATATTAATGTATTTGTAAGTTTGTTTTGAAGGCGGTTCTTTTTTTGTTAAAATTTATATTTATATATGCTACTATTTTATATACATTTATATTTTTTTCTACGCTATTAAAGTAATCCTAAACGGCAGGACTAATTTTGATAAATTAATATTATTTGTTCAAGTGTATCAGTAATTTTCCAAGAATGGTTTAGATTGACAATTCGATCCGGACATTTCCTCCAACATCGAGAACAGCCAGTACATTTATAAAATAAGGCGAAATAATTTACAATGTTATAATCATCATGAACAAAACGACCTTATTTTTATTTGTATTAAATAATAGTCTTGTGCACCTTCAGCTTAATTAAAAAAAAACAAATTTTATTTATTTCTGATAACACCGATTATGAATTTGGCTAAGAATAATATATGAATACGATAATAATTACTTCGTATGCTTTTATTGCATATAAAGCTCGGAAGTAGGTCAAGTGTAAATTTTAGGGTTATACGTAAATGAAATAATTTTAAAATAATAGTGACAGGAATGACACACAAAATGGCTGGTGTTATATGGAATAACATTAGTCTACTTTATATTCCAAACTTTCTATGCGTTAATACATAACGTTTAATATGACATCCCAAAATCATGGCAGATGAGTAAATATGAAGGCAATTGTAAAATCTATCTCTCATACTAAAAAGAGCTTTTTTAGTCTCAATAAAATGACTTGCACGTAACTAAAAGAAATATAAGAAGCTTATTACACACGAAATTTAAACATACCATAACTTATGCCAGAATTTAAGTAATTAAGTCATTAACTAATGTGCAAGGGATGGCTTATTGAATTGAGCAATCTCTAGCAACCCTTAGAAATATTAATTACATTCTTAGTGCGGAAATGTGTCTAATTTTTTATTTTATTTTGTTTAACATGATAAAAACCACAGATGTTAATGTTAAGGTTACATCAAGTTATAACTAAATTCCATTGTGTATATATTATACGAGTACAATATAAGTAACTAGTAAGTGATGTCAAAATTGAAGATAGAAGTGCGTTGATCTGGTAAAAGGTAATCTACCTCGTATAAGACCAAAGAAAAGCATATTACAGAAGCCAATTTCCTAAATTTTCCCTGGACTAAGGAACTCTAATCACATTGCTGCACACAAAGAAAACTATAGCTGATTTACTTATCTTAATAATTCTAAATAAAAACGGTGGAACACTCGAATTTATGCATACTACAAACCTATACATATTATGGTCAAATTCATAAGAGTGTTTATGGTATATTATCTACATTACAACAGCCAAACTTTCCTAAAGTATCCTTTTACATGTAACATTGCACCACTTAAAACATGTTTTATTACGACTTATGTCGTTTTTTACTGTTACATAAAAAGCTAAATATTAAATTTTATATTATTCTTAAGCTACTTTAGCAAGCCTTAAGACATACAGGCTCTAATAACAATAAATTAATTTTCGTTGCACCGTTTTACAACTTAGGTACTAAATAGTACAATTTCATTAGCTTTATATTTAATTTAATATCTCATATGCGTAATATGAAAAAGGCCTCTTTTTTCCTAAATCTCTCTCATATAAATAAATATCTCTTCATGAAAAAATTATAATTAAATCTTGATATGATATGACTAATCTGTACTATAAATAAAAATAAATATCCCATGCAAATACACATACTAACGCCTTCATATGGATTCATTATTGGATTTTTGTAAAAAAACTAAATATAGCGAAAAAAGAAAAGTTTTTCTAAAGAATTTCTGAGGACAGCTATTGAGACATTCAATTGAAAATAGAAATTTAGAATAGAATATACCTTATTGTACACCACAAACGTTATACAAATAATACATGAAACAAAACTTAGCGAGTAGTACAAATAGGCGAGCTTATCGCTTATTAGCGATTTCTACCAGGCAACCTTAGGGTTAGGGAGATTATTTAAAGTATGAAGGGTAGGTGGTGTTCGCTAAAAAATCTAATACTAATACGTATACGTTTACATACATAAAATCCGCACAATATATAGATTATAAATCAATACATAATATACATATTAAATAAATAAAACCAAGTACAAATAGTCGTCATCACTAAAAACATAGAGAAAGGTAGTGATTCTTTACTTGTTTCTTGAATATGTCCAATGACTTAGATTCTCTTATACTCAGAGGTAACTCGTTCCATAATTTTATAGCCTGAACCGTGTAAGATTCCCCATAGAACTTTGTTTTATGCGGTATGGATCTAACTTTCAGGTCACGAGAGGGTCTTAAACACCGTCCATCGAAAAATTCAAATTTATTCCGTAAATACTCAGGAGTACGAGGATTAAATAGGACACAGTCCAGAAGGGAGACAATATGTAAATTCCGGCGAAAACGAATAGGCAACCACTTGAGCTTTGAGCGAAATTCAGACACATGGTCGTATTTGCGTAATCCAAATACGAACCGAATAGAGAGATTATGTAATCGCTCAAGTTTATTCCGTTGGTCCTCGGTGAAGTCAGGACAGCTAGCATCGGCGTAATCGAGGATAGAAATAAGTAGAGACTGTGCGAGCATAATTTTGGTAGGAATGGGAAGTAATGTACGTAAACGACTCTAGGATCCTATAGCTGCAGATGTCTTTCAGCTCAGATCGTAGGTGTGTTGCCCAAGATAAGGTTTTATCCATAGCTATGCCTATGTTTTTAATAACATCGCTGTTCGGTATAATGGTGCGGTTAAGTAAAACAGGTGGACGATTAGACCAGTACACTCTTGAAACCGAATTTCTACTGCCAATAATGATAGCCTGAGATTTGATGTGATTAACTTTTAGGCCGAATGATTTGCTCCAATTACAAATTGTTTCAAGATTATTATTGGTAGCAGATATAGCATTGGTAGCAGAAATTTACTTGATTTTATATATTTCAAAACGAAAGTTTATATGATACAAGTGGCAATAGTGATTAATCAGAAAGATTCAGGTAAGTGGCAGCCCATTAATATCTCACTTCTGGGCACTAGCCTCCTCATTCATAAAAGAAGACTTTAGAGCATAGACTCATCTCGTGAGAGAATGCACTTGTATACTATATTTACCAATCCGCAGTGCAGCAGCGTGGGGGGTCTTTAATCTAAAAAACCTCTCTCATATGAGTGAAAAGGCCTGTTCCCAACAGTGGCAATTAATAGGCTGCTACTTACCTTACCTTTACTCACGTCGCTGCTCAAATTTGAGATTCTAAACTTCACATATCCTGTAATTGTTCCAGGGACATCTACATTTTGTCATCGATGTTTTCCTACACAGATATGAAGCTAGAATGGTATTATGAAAAGATGGGAGATGAAAACCATTTAAAAAAGCATAATAAACTATGCAATGAGTAATATATTGGATGGAGGAGTGTTGATGCCAACACTTATGTCTGGTAGTGAAAGTTGGAGATAGCAGAAGAAGCATAAAAGAAAAATAAATTCTGTACAAATAAGAGCGTTGAGAAGTATGAGTGCATTGAAAGAGAGTGACAATGTAAGAAATAGTGTGATAAGAAAACGTTGTGGTATATATTCGATGGTTTGGGCACGTAGAGAGAATGAATGAAAGAAGACTGACAAAAAGGATTTATGAGTCAAGAGTGAATGGGAAAGTTGGAAGGGGAAGACCAAGGCGGACGTCCCTGGACCTAATCCAAGACATTTTAAATACTCAAGAGTACTCTAAACCGACGAACGTGTATGAAAGGTTTAATGAGAATGAAAGAAGCGAAGGAGTTTTGAAAGGAACGTGGCAAGTGGAAGGACGTGGTCTCTGCATACCCTATGGGAATGAGACGTGATGCTATGTATGTATGTTGAGTAATATAACTGCATATAAAAGTATTTAAAACACTCATTAAGTATTTTGTCTATATACATAATGTTAATGCAGCAGCAATCACGGAGTACATTGCACAAAAGAGTACGCCTACGTTTTAATTAACAAAATCAGAGAACATAACAACAAAAGTGGTATTTATAATCTTGTATCGTATATATCACGGATTATCCACCGTGATTAGTCTGCTTAATATGCTTACAACTTTAACGACTTGTAAGCGATATACTAATACGATTTCAACACGACGTTAGCGACGTAGCAAGTAGCTAAGTACTTTTGTATTTTAGATTATTCTCTAATTTTATATTATAATCCCACGTGATTAGCGTCAATAAGATGTGCGTTTTTATAATAGGTAGTTTTAATATTTACAAATAACATGCGGCATTTTAATTTGCCACTCATCAGTTAACAATTTAATAATTACCTTTCATAAAATATATCATAAATTCATTTTTCTAAATTTTAAAAACGAAAACAAAATTTAATGATTAATTTCTAATATTGACATAAAAGACGTAGCATTTTTATTTATATTTTGTTATTTGAGATTTCAATAAATCATTTATATTAATTTTCGACACTTGATATTTTAATGACAGGTAAATTCCTAATATATCTTCCCTTTTCCCTCCCTCTAAGTCTCGGAAATGTAAAGTTATAGATTTGTTTGAATATAAACAGGACATAAAAATTAGTTTGCCAAAGGAATTCCACTTCTGATATGTGTACGTTATATGCACGCAATTTTACCTTTTTTTTATTAATGTAGGCAACAATATAGTAAACTTGGAGATTCTCGATGTAATCCTATAGATCTATGCATCTAGAACGATTAAGTTTACATTATTGTATCTTTCGCATTTAGGACGACAATACAAAACTGGGTGTTTGTTACTATGTGACCTAAAAAGAGAGAGAGAACACTTTTATTTTACACCACAAGAAATATACACAGAAAAAACCACTTAAAAAATAACTGTAGAGCACAATAAGGCAGTGTTATCGCTATGTAGCTATTTCTTCCAGGCAACCTTTGGGTTAGAGAGATTGTTGAAATATAAAAATGAAACGAAAAAGAATATTTATTCTACGCTGTCGAACCATTGAACATATTTATATAATATTATAACCTTTATTGCATATACCACATATGATATTCAATAATAAACCCCTAACAGAATTGCAGCCAAAGTGGCCAAACCAAGGTGGCAAATCTCTTGTACAGAAGTGTATGCATAATGCACATCAATACTCTCTTTTCCTTCACTTCCATAGATAAGCAAATCTGACACGACCTTAGAGGAATCAGGCGCAACACCTACGGCTTAACATGCTTTTCGAAGAACGACGTTGTGCACACTATCAACTTCTCAAATACTGAGAAATACTGAACAGAAAACTCCTTAACAACTTTAAATTAACCCGACTCAACTCTCGGACCCAAGATCTTAATCTCTGAACACACTAGTTTAATATTTAACAATATAATTAAGATTTAATTTCCGCTAAATCTACATTTACACAAATCCCTCCCGTATAGAATGTCAAAACAAATTAAAAATTTCGTAAATATATATCTGTAAAACTTATTTTTTGGTTTTACACTTGAATGAGTTTATTTTATTACACCCATATCGTTCGTAAAAAAAAAGGAGGCGGCCTTAAAGAGTAAAATTTGGAAATCACTTTACATTCTTAAATTTTGAACAAAACAACGAAGGTGACGACACATTTTAATTACGTAAATTCAAAGCGTCTGTTCATCGTACTTTTACAGTTGCTTACACTGGTCTGCAATGAAATCCTCCTTTAAAAAATTTTGACATAAATATGACGATTCAAATGTTCTGAATCTATCCCCATTGGCCAATTTTTTCCATCACGTCTAGGTTTTTTTTTCATCATCAGTGACGCAAAATTGAAGGAAGGAATTTTTGTAGGTCCGCAGATACGTGAGCTAATGAAAGATGAAGCTTTTGATTCGAAGTTGAGCAAAGCAGAAAAAAGAGCTTGCATGACTTTTGTGGAAGTTTGTCATAATTTTCTTGGGAATACAAAAAGTGAGAACTACCGACAAATCATTCGAGAGCTTCATTCTTCTTATGAAGCTTTAGGATGCAATACGTCACTCAAGATTCATTTTTCAGGCTCTCATTTAGATTTCTTTCCTGAAAATCTTGGAGCGATATCACATGAGCAGGATGAAAGGTTTCATCAGGATATAATGCTAATATTAATGATTGAAAAACGCTGCAATGGGAAATGGTCAGCAGCAATGCTCGCCGATGTCTGTTGGTCAATTCGCCGAGAAACTCCAGTAGAAACAATGAAAAGGAAAAAAACTACAAAATAACAAATTTTCTCACCAAATAATGAGATAGCTGACCGATATAATTTGTTCATTTTGTAACTATAATTTAGGATTTTTCAATGTAAAACTTAGACTGTAATATTTATTCATTTCGTTATAATAATTGATGTTTTAATAATATTGTTTGTTAATTAAATAAATATTATATTGGAAATCTACGTGTGGTTCTTAATTGTTTGTCAGATTCCGTGTTTAGAGCACAAAATATAAAGAATTCATGTATGAAAACAAGGAGAAAAAAAAATTTTTTTGCAGACCTGTTATTACTTATGCATTTATTTTTATAGCTTTCAATATTCTGGAATTCTCGGAAATACTAAATTATTCCAATACAATTTCATTATTGTTCTTTTATTAGGAAATTACAGCCACGTGCTAACATATACGCAATAAAAATATGCCAAAAATTACGCTCATGCTTTTTGAACTTTAAGAGGAGAATGGATTTATCAATTAAAAAATATAATAAAGAAAAAAATACTGAGATAAAATGTTTCACGATTGGTTAACGATTCCCTGTAGTATAAACTAAACAATACTTGTATTTCTTTACTCAATGTAGAATTTGGAGATACATTCATTAAATTTTGAATATTGAGGAAGATTTGACCTCTTATTCAACTACTTAAACTAATTGGGATCAAAAACATTTTGGGTTGACGATATCGGCAAAGAATATGCTAAGAAGAATCATATATAGACAAATTTCCTAACTATTCAAGACCAAATCATTAATATTTTTTGTATTAAAGAATTATCGCTAGTTATCACATTAGTAATAGTTTTGCTGAATTCCCGGGTTGAATTTCCAGGTCAATAATTTAAAACTAAGTCTTTGGTATATCACTACGAGTACATTACCGATAAAGATGTACCCTTAAGCAAATATGCGTATTTTGTAGACAGCGATAAAATACATATTTCGATTAGACAAAGAAACCATAATTAAGGATTAGCTAAAACAATTTGAAAATTGAATCTTTTAAGTAAATAAATAAATAATGGAAGTCAATTGCGATTATAAATTATCGAATTAGAAATGCTCAGTACGAAAACGTTTTTGAATAAAAAAAATTACGCTTTCAATTGAAATACAATCCAGTTGGATCTTTTTTAAAATCCTACATCTAAATACCTATGTTAAATTGTATCTGAGGAGAATTATTATTAAAAAATTATAATTTATAATATAAGTCCATATAAAAAAGAATATAAATGCGTGCGCACAAAGTACACATGGAAAAAGAAAGATATGTTAGGAATTTAACTGTCATGAAATTGTTAAAAGTGTCGAAAATTTATACAAATATTTTATTGAAATCTCAAATAACGAATTATAAATAAAAATGCTTAAAATTGAAATGATTTAAAATTAACAAAAATGAACTTATGAAATATTTTTATTTTATGAAAAATAGCATATTAAATTATTAAATAACGAGTGGAAAATTAAATGCTACTTACCATATGTTGCCATATGTTACTTGTAAATATTAAACCTAGGTAGGCCTTCAAAAGAATTAGCATAAAAAATGCTACACATCTTCGTGACGCTAACCATGCGTTTCATCCGTGAAAATTTTACCCTCATCAGCCTAAAGAAGTTTCACTTCAAAATAATTTTGCTTAAATAACTTTATATCAAGAGGCTTATAATTGTAAGTCCTATGACGCAAATGTAGTTGATGAAGAGACTTGAAATTTGGTAGGAATAATCCTTTTGCAGAGTATAAGTCAGCTAAGAATGGGTTTTACGAATTTCCACCCGCAAGAGGGGTTGCGGGGGTGTTATACGTATGTTCCTAATTTATAAAACGATTTGCCTAAATTAATAAAAATGCTACACAAAACACCTTCCACATAGACGAAGTCGCGGGTTCAGCTAGTCTGTATATAAATTAGCTTGATTTCGTTAAATAAAATTGTGGAAACTTGATGGTTTTTTGTTTAGTGTAGAGATAAGAATTAAGTATTAGGTCAGATATAATTATTAAAAGTAACTGTTTCCGTTATAAATAAATATTTTGTGGATGGAATGATATAGATGTTGATTAAGCACAGAGTAGTCCAACTAAATGTAATTAGACCTTAGTGCACTTAATCTTTTAACACCAAAGCTATATCCTCCAAGCCGCGCCCACGGCTTGCGGCGAATGTGAAAAAGTATTACCCGTTCTTACACATATGAGTTAACTATATAAGACTTTGCGGGCCCGGTTTGCTCTCATTTCGAATTACGCTATGCTAAACACAATTAGTTCTTAAATTGTGCTAGTGTTGTGTTTGTTGTTTATTGAGTGTTATAAATATAGAAAAACAAATCATATACCAATATGAAATCGGTAAGGATTATCTACTAAAGAGAAGTTTTAATCAATTAAGTGTTAACTTTAAAATAGTGAAACGCATTGATGTCTGTTATACGAACGTAAACAAACATTATTACAGTAAAGGATTAGTAACTAATTTTACTCTAAATTTCATGAAAGACATACAAAGTCGTATATTTATATGCACTTCATTCGCAAACAGCGCCAGTTCGATGCTCGGTTGAGATTTATTAAATGGAAATATGTAATCTGAATTTTCTTTCACGCAATAAACTTGGCGATACAAAATAATACTCTGAAAGCTTTCTAAATTTACCCCTTAAACATAAACGTGCTTAAATCGTGGATATTCATATAATAATAAACGATATAAAGAATGATTAATTAGTATTTTGAGGTCAATTTCTCTAAAAACACTAAAACTTAATAGGTTTACTGTTAAAAGCATCTTTATAAACTATTAACTTACTGTTATCTTTAAATAAAATTATTATTTGATACTACTCTGAGACAATACATTATTAAATAATGCTATCAAGTACATCTTAAATAGTATGTTATTATTATAGTTAAGTAATTTATTCAAATTTTATTCATTTCCAGGTGTTGTTATTCGCTGTTGCGTACCTTTCAAATGCACTCGCTTATCACGATCCTGACCTCAACTATCATTTAAGCCAAGTGCAAAATGTACAAGGTTGTGGCGATTCTGGTTACTCGTATCCCGCCCCCGCTGTTCAATTATCACTATCCAGTGTTAAAGCTACCGCAGTCCCAAGTTTAGTCACAAATTCAGGTTTAACTCAGAATATTTTGTTCCAAGCCCAACCTAAAGTCACATATCAAGCTCAACCAGCTCGAGGATATTTACCACAACCGTCAACATCCTATTTACCCCAAACTTCACTTAATTATCAAGCACCACAGACGTTTACTGATACAAGTTCTGGTTATTCAACACAGAGTAGTCAAGGATATTCTACCACAGCTGGACTATCAACTGCATCTAGTACGAGGACAATAATCCCTCAAAGTACTTACGCACAGGCTCCAATATTAGCTAAAATAACAGCAGCGCCATTGCAAGCCCAATACGCAGTTGCTCCAGCGAGAGCAGCTTATGCCTCCCAAAATCTTGTATCTCAGCAGTCATATTCATCTGGATCCCTATCAAGGGCATCTCTTAACTCTTATACTCAATCAGCTGGACCAGTAGTATCACAAGTTTACGCAGCCCCATCTGCTCGTTACACTACTTCATCGGCACTGAGAATCCAACCCCAAAGTCAATTAGGACTTTCAATCAATTCTGGTATAAATTACAATCAAGCATCATTAGCTGGTATATCCGCAGCAGTAGCTCCCGTTGGTTCTCAGTATACTTCCTCCATATCTCATGTTGCGGCTCCTGCTGTGACTCAATATAGAGCACCCATAGTAGCTAATTATGCTGCTCCTAGTGCAGGCTACTATGCCGCTTCTACAGGCTCTCAATATGCTGCTCCAGCTTTATCTTCCGCCAGCACAGTCCAACACTCAGCTCCTGTGGTAGCTCAACAAGGAGTGTCTATCGGCACTCAGCACGCAGCAAATGCTGTTACCCAATATGCTTCACCTGTAACTCAATATGCTGCACCCGTAGCCCATTATTCAGCCCCAGCGATATCACAACAATCTGCCAACATCGTACGATACTCCGCCCCCTTAGCACAACAAGTGGTTTCACATGGAGCAGCCCCAGCTGTTGGTTTAGCTCCTGCATCAAGAATCGTTTCCGGTGCTCATGCAGTGAAAAATGTTCACACAGAGTTTTTGGAAAACTATGTAAGTAAATGTCTTTTTGAATATTTTGGACAAGCAATTAAAAGCAATGCTAAACGTTTACAAAAATCTGTAATAGCAAATTGAGAAGTAGATTACGATTATTATGTTTTTTTTTATAAAATATAAGACATCGTTTTTTAGATAACGTTAAGTAGATCGTGTTATGTAATTGAAATCATGACATCTAAAAATAATAACCACCTCATTTCTGATAACCTACTTCTCCTGTGTTTCATTAAAGCACGTTTTCAATGCATCGCATATACGGGTACGATATTATGACATACGTAAGACAAATCCATTCAATGTATGTTTAAGATATTCAATAAATATTTATTTAAATACAATATTACATATAATTTATGTTTCCTGAGATTTATATAACTACATACGTGCCTTTATCGGCGATATCACCCACAAAGTTTCTGGTTCCGGGAAAATATATGAAAATCCTTTGTTTATCGAATCGAATTATTACTTAAAGCCATTCTTAAATCATCAATATCGGTCTAGCTTAGTAGTTGAGTCCCATGAACAGAAGAATACGTAAAGATATAACGGTTTCTATCACAATTATAGAAAATATTGTATGTGTTATGCTTTTTAGTGTTACCTTACTTCTTTTAATACTTAAAGCTGGTTTCGCTGACACTTTATCTATTTTAACATATGTATATGTACCATACCCTACGGGGTTATTTCTATAATGTTACATAACATGTAGCAAATTGATAACGTAATTTGAACTAGCGGTTGCAAGGTACGAACGAGTTTAACGAGATCAAAATTTCGATAAGGCTCAATTAAAGTTGTATATCATAAAATTATTTTGTAATCCTAGTTACATTTCATACATATTAATAATACCAGATCTTTTCAATCATATACGTATTTCTATATCTATACAATCATTACAATATCGATTTCCTTTATATTTTAAATTCCTAGTAAAATTTACATTAGACCTTTAAAGTTGACAAAATTATAAGGTTTTTGTAAATCACTATAGTTCTTTTAGTTATGTACAGTTTACTTGGTTTTTAAAGTAAAAATTTCTTATTGAAAACAGACTTTTTCTATTGAAGTAAATTTTAAGGTAAGTCGATATAAAAGTTTTTAAAGTAATTATATCATTTCTGATCTTTGCAAAGTTATATCACAAATACCTCAATTGAAGAAAGACAATTGAAAATTTTTTTATATTGTTTTACCTTTGCCTTTTTATTAAATTGTTTTTTATTAAATCTGCATTTGAAATGCTCATTTAAATCTTAGGTAATCGCACTAGTAATAACGCACCAGATTTCTCTAATAGAATTACTATTAGAGAACCTTTGTTTTAAAATAAGTGGACTTATAATAAAGTACACAATAAAAGTAATTTATCAAAAATCAGAAATAGCAAGGTTACGATTGTGTTTAATTTACACAATTTATACATTTTTACGCATAGAATATTTCATCTCGTATATTATCATTATTTTAATTTCACCATCATTAAATATCAATATACTAAGCGTATTCTCTACGTTTAAAAGGAGTAAAGTCTATTAAAAGCTTTTTACTGCTACGGAATAAGGCAGATAAAGATAATAAATGCAATCTAAGACCTTGATACACCGATCGAAGGGACTTGTGGTTTACGAAACTCAAGTGACAATTAAGTTAGTTGCGTTGTTTCCAATACATTATGTATTGTTACTTAGATCTTTAGATTTCAAACAGATGTATGTATCAACGTAAGGAGTCACAATAGCCTAGTGGTGAATTATGTATTGAAATCCCGGATTCGAATCGAGGACAGGCACTATTTACTATCAAATCAAATTATTTATTGCCAACTGTGTACATAATTCAGGTTTATATTAAGTAAGTGCAACAATCCACCACAGCATGGCATGCAAAAATATAAAACTAAAACTAGATTACAAAAATTTATGTCCCGCCTGGGGACCTCAGCGACTCAATATGACGGTGCTGATTGACACAGATCTCTGACTGGCAAGTATTATACAAGCAATACTTATCAGTGAGCAGGCCTGGAGAGCGGTTACCTTCTTTTGCGAGACTGTCAGCTTGCTTAAGCAGGCACGGCAAAGGAAGAGGGTGAATGCTGCCGACACACTCCAGCCCCGACGAAGGGATGCAGGAAACAGGAGGTGGAGATTCATACACCTCCCCCTGTAGAATTCTCTGTGAGCTGCAACCAAGGGGCCAGAGAGGAATGCGTCAACGAGCCTCTGGCTCCCCACTCATGGTTGATGGCGGTCACGCTGGGTTTTAGCGGGTATTGCAAGTTTGTACCCTCGCGGAGACCCACACTTCCGACCCTATTAGTCGGAGTGCGTAAATGCATTTCCCAGTGACAAAAAAAAATTACAAAAATTTAAGCTTTTAATGTATCTGTTAAATATTCTTGAATTGAATAATATGTTTTTTAATGAAAGTTTCTTTCATTGTTTGTTAAAATTTTGAAACCCCTAAGTGCCATACCATAAATGCTATTGCCAAAAAGTTACTCGTTATTTAAGGAAACTTATGTAAACAATTTAAAATTGTGTACGTAATAAAATCGTCATAGTGGTTTTTGGTACAGTAATAAAGAAGGTATCGCGAGGAGCAAATCAGGAAATCTGCGATAGAATAATGTGGTGGGTCTAGCCTCTAAAAACTTCTCTCGTATAAATGAGGAGGTCTGTGTTCAGCAGTAGGACTTTAAAAGGCTGATATTCTATCAAAGAAATTATAACTGATAGTGTTAATTTTATTATTCATACTCTGTTGCATTTGTTAAATAATCAGCAAGTTGAAATTGAATTCGTCATTCATATATATATATATATATGACTAGCTGAACCTGCGACTACGCCTGCGTGAAATGTTTTTTGGGTAGCATTTTGACTAATTTAGGCAAATTAGTCAAAACAGCCCCGCAACCCCTCTTGCGGGTGGAATTTCCTAAAATACGTTCTTAGTTCACCTCTACTCGGCAAAAGGAATATTCCTACCAAATTTCAAGTCTCTACGGCTTATGGTTCTTCCAGAGATATCTTGAGGAGTCAATATATACCTGGATATCTCTTATATATATATTTATATAGATTATATGGCATTAGGATACAAGGGCGTTAACATGACACGGAACAAGTGATAACAAATTGTATGAAAAACGTAACACGTCGTTTAATTCAATTATTTTCTGTCACGACTTCAATAATCATTCACCTGTCATAAGTCATTATATCAGCAGTACTATTAAGGATTTGAAATTTCAAATGTAAGTAACCCCACCTACTGTAGGTGAACCATGCAATTTATTTTAACACAACACAAATTTCATGTTTTTTTTGTGATTTTGACACTTTTTAACATACAAGGTGTTAGGAGATCGCTTCCAAAAACGGAGACGAAAAAAATCATATAATTAAAACATTGTATTCGTATTATTTACGCTCCATCATATTAGTACAACTAAATTAAACTAAAGTTTCATAAAGAATCATTACTAAAAACAACTGCTTGCCGCCGGTCGTTGACCCGAGTTGAGACAACTGTTTTTAATTTTGTGTTTTATTGCTAATTTTTTTAATGCGTATGGCATTAATAAAGCCAATAAAACGTTTTAAAAATACAATTTTTTTAAGCAGGGTCGTTTTTTTCCGTACCATCATCAAAGGTATCATTAGTACTATAGTCTGTCTTTGTTTTCGAAAGCGGTCTCCTAACACACTGTATAGTATATCGCCGACAATAGATAATAGATAGGGAATTAAACCTTGTTTACAAGATTTCCTCATGACAAGTCTGCCTCATGACAAGACTAACAAGTCTGCCTCATTGCACTAGTGGTCAGCTTGTTCGGCTACAGACATGAGGTCCTGGGTTTGAGTCATGGGTCGGATAAATTCAACTATTGATATTCATTCTTCTATTAAGAAAGTTTCAGTATTTTCCCGAAGAAGATCGGACTATGAGAGTGAAGGAACAGAAAGTGCACTTGTGTATTGTCTGCCAGATCGCAGCGGAGCAGCATGGTGGGTCATTGCTCTAAAGCCCTCTTTCTTATGAATGAAGGCCTGTGCCCAGCAGTGGGCCTATAATGGGTACTTTCCTATTAGTCTATTAAAAACTAATAAATTATAAATTTATTAGTTTTTAAAAAACATTTATTTCGATTATTCTTTTTCGAAAGTTGTTAAAAGACTAATTTTAGATGTGGCGATGTAGAAATATTTTGCCGAAGCCCTTATAAATGTGCAACAACATGTATTAGTCATTGTATAAATCTAGTGGACGGTTGGTTAACTCTTTAAGCTCTCCGACATTATTTGCAAATTTTAGGTACATTTACTGCCTTTAAGTGTATAAGATACGCTTGCATAATCATTTGCGATTTCAATTGCTGTCATTGGGAGCAACAACTGGAATTTCAATGAGATGTTACGCGAAATGTAACAAAATTCTGTGTCGCAACATCAATGTTATCTCTATAAAAAATCTTTTAAGAAATATACCAAGAAATATAGTGAATTTTAAAAAATCAATATAATTATTGTACTATCATCCTAGAAGCTTACTAAAAATGCGAAAGTAACTCTGTCTGTATGTCGCGGTTTCAGTGTAAAACTACTTAACCGATTTTAATGAAATTTAATACGCAGGTAGTCTAGAGCCTGAGAAGTGATATAGGGCACTTTTTAATTCTTAAAAAAAGGGTTGTAAAGGTTTGAAGCGTCGCCTCTTTTAAAGCTTGCTTGAAACTTATTTTTTAGGCTGTTGATTCGATATAGATAATATGACATTCAAAACTTTTACACGAAGAAATTACAATGATAAAACACTGCATCTAGCTCATCAAAGTATTTTATTTTATTTGTAAAATAATTAGACTATATTATTAAAAATGCCACCCAAGAACACTATTCCACGAGGACGTAGCGGGCACAACTGTGAATGAATGAAAGTATCATTTTAATTGAGATTGAAATTTTAAAATATTAATTACCTAATTTTATCGTAACCATAAACCAGATTTGCAATATTTTAATTGAATCATATTATCATTTGCATCACTTTTACAAACGAAAAGCAATCTAATTAAAGTATTAAAGTATAATGAGCCAAAAAAATTTGAAAGGAATTATAAAAACTGACTGTTAAAATCTCTGATCTTCATTTATATAACAACTTTATTCCTAATATTAAAAAGCTAATTATAACATTCTGTTTTGAAACAAATTTAAAAAAATGTATCACTCATAACGTCTCTTTTATTGGTTAAACATTAATTAGCTATTCACCTATATATGTCCATGTTATAATATAAACTAGAGTACAATTACTTAAATGAAAATACTATTTAAAATCAATTTACGTGCAAAAAGCATCCAAAATTATACACTAGCTGTTCCCCACGATGTCATTCGCGTATTCATTTTTTATTGAATTGAATTGCAAATCTTAACCATTCTTGCAAATCAAAAAAACTTTATCAAAATCGATCCAGTCGTATAAACCAAGTTTAAACATATGCATAGTAACATTATATACTATTTAAGCTTTTATACTTGTAAAGGAATACCTAAAGCTGTAAGTTAGGTGGAACGCTTAAAAATCCGTTCACCAATAACATATTATCAACTGTACGTAACTAACGCTTAACTTACAAATTTAATCAGGAACTAATCACTTTTGGACTACTTTCACTAAACCTCGTACCTTGTTGATGTTAGTCTAAAGCCATGTGCTCAAACCACAATTCATTCAACTTATCCCAGGAAATTACCCTTTAAAACCTTCGAAAATGGATTCTAACCAAGAATTACATCATAAACTTTATGAGTAATGGTTCAAATGAGACGTTACTCTAATTCTAAACATACAAACATAATGACAGGTTAATTTGTATGCCTTCCGCAAATTTAAAATTTTGCCGTTTGCAGAAATCGTACCGATGTTGTAATGCGTCTAGTGAATTGGGAATTAGCTCTCACTTTCTAAGCAGCCATTTCACCTTCGCTAACAGAAAAATTTAATAGTTTTTTTTATATAATAAAAATAATTTTCTCCTTGACGATTTGAAGAATCAGTACAATATAACGCTAATTTTTATAGCCCTAGAAAAGTACCCTATCCTTAATTTATTTTATTTAGTATCATCTCAAAATAACGCCAATTAATGACGTTCATGAACAATGAATTGCGTGAAATCTAGCGCAGGAACTTACGCCCTACGATAAATATTTTTATCTATCACATATAACAAAATAGAGCTACGGGCGGAAGTTCTTGCAGCCGCCTATCAGTGCAGGGCGGCTGCCAGAACTAGCGGTGGGGTACCTGATAGTGCCGAGACTCAGTCATGGGCCCTTTTAGATAACGCCTTAATCGAACGAACGCCTTAGAAGGAATATCTCAGACCCCAAATGCGGGTGTAGCCGTTGTGGAGGCGATCCGTCCCTACCTGGAGAAATAGTTAGCCAGAGGGCACGGATCGCTCTATTACAGACTGATGCAGGTTATAACCGGATACGGTCGTTTTAGTAAATACCTGCACCAGAATCGGCTATGAAGAATCGACTGCCTGCCACGAGTGTGGTGCTTCCATAGATTCGGCGTATCACACAATTGCAGAGTGTCCCGCATGGGGACCTCAGCGACACTTCTTAGTGTCGCTGATTGGAGGGAACCTCTCGTTGGTAAGCATAGTTGGCGCAATGCTTGCTAAAGAGACGGGTTGAAGGGCAGTCACTTCCTTCTGCGAATGCGTTACGTCGCCGAAGGAGTCATCGGAGAGGGTGAGACAGAATTCCATCGGCGCCCCACCTATCCGATGGAGAAGCTGGCGTACCCAGACGCAGTTGCTTTGGCCAGTTAGATTAAGATAAACGATGAATTTTATACGATTTAATATCTATTGCTTATTTACAGGATGCCCATCCTCGTTATGCATTCCAATATAGCGTGAACGATCCTCACACAGGAGACATCAAGCAACAGAAAGAAGAACGTGATGGCGATGTAGTGAAAGGTAAACAATATTAATTTATTTCTTTCTTACAGAAAAGCCTTTTATACCGCTTACTTGATGATAATTGATGATACAATCTGTAATATCCTTGTATTTGGTAAAAGAGTTCTGTCTTCCATGTATTTCAATTAATCCTTACATATAATAAATTGTTACTCGTATCGTATCACAACTCACGATTCTTGGCAGCAGCCCCCTCTCTTCGAACCGAAGCTTGAAATTAGGCGGAGATACTCTTTTGCAGACTAATGAAACTCAATCATAGACTAACTACAAAGTTCACAGATACATAACACAATCTTAGACGCTTATAAACTCCTTTTCGAAAGTTCAGACTCTAAACGTCGTTACATTACACGTAACAAGTGGTTTATTGAAAACTCTTATAACGGATACATACCACAATGGCGTTTTTTAAATTTTGCCGATATTTCGACCCAGTTTCATGGATCGCGGTCACGACTGCTGTAGGCATTTGTGTCAAGTCAGGGGCAGAATCTGTCCACTTTTATTTTTCAGTGGACCCACATCCGTTTGTTCCAAAATAAATATCGAGAATATTCAAAAACGCCATTGTGTTATGTACCCGTTAATATAGTTTTCAACATATCTATAAACCACGAAAAATTAATTTTAAAACAAGTGGTTGGTTCAAATACAAATTTTCGCGCGGTCAGCCTGATATAAGCCCATATCTAAGTAACAATTAGATCCAAATTTCTTCTAAATAAATATGCATTTGGTACTACAGCTCCATTCTTATTGAACAAAAGGAAACAATATATATAAATCACATTCTTGTGTACAGTATCGCGCCTATTTCAAATACACAAGTTTATTATCGCTACTTTTAGATTGTCTATAAATACCGACAACGCTCGCATAAGCCCGCGTAACTTTTGCAATTCTTACATAGCATTGAATTTAAATAACGTTACCTTAGTAGAACAAAGCGAGCCTATTTACTATAAAATAAATGAAAGTTATAAAATATACGAATATTAACTTCCATTAACTATAATAAATTGTTGGCGTTATACAAAATATTCGAGTAAATCAAAACCGTTTCCTGTATTACTTTCCCAGTTCAAAAGATCCATTCAATTATGATTAATGACCAAACATTCAATTAACAAAACAATTTTCTTGTTCAACTTCGACAGATTAATTGCCATAGTTAAATAGGTTACTTTTATTATATAGCATTTGATAGCCTCTTATTATGTGGGTATTATGTTATGAAATGGTATTGTAAATGTTATATTCGAATACAACAATGGCTAACGAAGATCGTGTTGTCCTCTTATTTATAAATAAATTCATAAGGAAAATCGATTGACCTCTTTACATGATCTTTAAAATGTCTATAGTCGCAATTTTTTTATATATTACACATTTATGTTTTATCAAACATTTATAATTTTAATTCTCTAATGACAAGTCAGGGATCACCCTTTTCCCTTTCCCGCCAATAAATATCTGCGCTGGTGGCGCCCTCCCTCACAATACGTGACTTCCAGATAATATATTACTTTATTATTTTTATTCTGTGGTCGGTATATAATCTATGGTCGTATCACTGTTATTATAAAATGCTTGTAAATATAAATCAATAGTGACGATGACGTATATATGTAAAGTATAATAAATGACATATTCATTATCTATTCATTTCGTGAAATTTCTTGCAAAATATAAGATTGATTTCGTTGTGATTAATTAATTTTCGTCTAAATGGCAAAAAGATTTACGTCAATACAGATTTCTATTACCGGTTCACGTAAATAGGTATTAAATGTTCACGAAAACCTCAATTAAAACTATATTCTAATTAAAAAAGGACATTGTTCACGGGGATTTTGCATAAATATTTGCTTGTTATGTCGTCGAAACTATTTGTACAAATGCTAAATATCGATTAAATTCTAAGGAATAATTAAACATGCTTTTCCATTCACTTAATTCTATAAGTAACAGGGTTATATTAATTTATTCAGGTCAATATTCACTGGTGGAACCGGACGGCTCTGTCCGAACTGTGGACTACGTAGCTGATTGGGAGACCGGTTTCCACGCAAACGTTCACAATAGCAAAGACAACCAGCATTAGTTATCTCAACCTAAAGTAATTTAGGTGTGATTGCCTTTTAGTGTTAATGGAGCGGAAACTAGTACTTTAAGCAACATTTTTCCCACCAGATAAACTGCTTGTAGTACTGTTTTTGGATGCTTTACACGCTAAGCCTATGACCAATAAGGGAATTCTGTCTATTACCCAAAATTATTTTAATATTAATAAATATTATTCTTATTTTTAAGGGCCTATTTCATAAAAATTCATACATGAATTTTACGTAACTCCTATAGTATCCAGTAGTTAAGATTTCTAGAAACCGTACAATTCTTTTCTGCAATTCTACAATTCCAGTTTTTCTGTAACTTATAAGTCTTATTGACAGATTCTTTAAAGCCACAGGACTGTGCTGAGTCTAAATATTTTATTTTCAAGACAGACTTGCTGAATTGACACCAATTCCTTATAAAAGTCATAGTACATTTAAAGATAGCATGGCTAACAATTGCATAGAAATTATTGTTAATTATATCGAACTTTCAATTTTTGGTATAAATTACATTTTAAAATCATCACATCAAAATAGCAATCACAGTAACGTATATTTTATAACAGTAACAGATATTTTTAAATGTACTACATGTCAATGACTCGATTTAATTTAGAATGACTACTTTCGAATTACTCTTTAATTTAAAGATAAAGCTAAGTTATAGAATCGTCAATCCATGCTAATGAACTCAATGTTAACTGTAGCCGCTTGTACGCTCTTAAGCATTTTTACATGTACCCGAAATACCTTCATATACAATACTTTTAACTCTTTCCACTGGCGCAATAAGTATTATAAATTCTTAAAAGAGACTAAAAATAAAATAATTTGAATCGTAAGAACTTTGAGAAATTAAAACTCCATTTTATGTAGTTAATTATCTACTTTGCTGAACAAACAAAGTCGCCGAAAACTTCAGTGCGGATCGGTGTTTTGGATGAATAATCAATCGTACAGTCCATTTTAGTTAAGGACAGCAGATTCCAGAATAGCCTGAATTTTTCTGTAAAAAATTTTGTATTGAAATTTACAAAATTAACGCTGTAGAACTGTAAAATCACATAATGATATTAACGTTGTTCATCTTTCAAAAGGCTTGTGTGTAAAATTTAAATATGCCTAAGTTAACAATATCATACAAATTATAGTAAATGAAATCGAAACTTCACTTACTCCCTTAAAAACATTTTAAAATATTAATGATAGCTGGTACTGTTAAGAAACATCAGTTAGTGTTATTTTTCAATTACTACTATTTTGACTTTTTCTCTATTTTAAAATTTATTTTATAGCAATTCACAATTTGAATAGCTAACCTTTACATTAAAATCAAAATATTCTTTATTCAAGTAGGCTCAAAAAGCACCTTTGAATCGTCAATAGTCTGTCTGCTGGATTACAAATTTAGCACCAGTTAGAAAAATTGAATCCAATCCGCTAAAAAGAAACCGGCAAGAAACTCAGAGGTTACTCTTTTAAAGATAGTATGAAAAATTTTTTTTTAATAGTTTCTTCCAAAATTTCTTCTTTCTTCCAAAGCAGCGATAATAAGATAACTAATAAAAAATAATGTTTCTCCTATATTTTGTGCCATAGGCTATAAGCATAACAACGCTTAAATTTAGCTGCTTACTAGATAGTTATATAATTTTGTATTGCGTTTTGTTTTGACAAATTATTTATATATTGCACTTATGTATTATCAAACATTTATAATTTTATTCTTCGATAACAAGTCATGGATTGCGCCTTTGACTTTCCCGGCAAAATTTAACTGCGCAGATGGCGCCCTGACTTGCAATCCATGACTTCCAAAAATTGTCTATTATCTTATTTATTTATACTTCATAATCTATGGTCTTATTACTTTTATTATAAATGGTTTGTTAATAATAATCAAAAATTATAATGTAACGTATAAGACGCGTTTTTATATTCATTATCTATTTATTTCATGATATGCGCCGTGAAATTAATTCATTTCAATTTTCATAGAAAATATAAGCTTCATTTACTTGCGAACAACATATTCATTTTCGTATTATTTATATAAATTCATATTAGTTTTAAATTAACACAATGTCCCATGGATATATGGGGAAATCCAGATCTTTTTTACATACGGATCAGGCAACTTTCTCTTATAGTAGGGCCACAAATGGTATAAGGAAATATCCTCAAACCAAAAGGTACGGGCCACATTACAACAAACACTAGTTTTTTTTAAGATACACTATTTTTTTGCACTTCTAAACATATTTATTGTTATTATTTGTAAGTTTGCGACCGCACCGTCGTGACATACGGGTCATTAAGTTGGCGACCCCTGAACTAAATCATTCTGAAAACCTGAAGATGTGCAATGAAATTTAAATTATTAAAAAGTAAAAAGAACTATATATATCAAGATGTAACGTATAATTATCTTTCGTATTTGTTTATAGTTAGCTATTGCGTATGTATTGTAAATATTTGTAAGACAATTCTGTAAAACCAGCTAAAAATATAAGCACATATATTAAATAAAATGTACCAAAACAATAACATAATTTATTATTTAATATCACAATACCCCCAAATTTTCCTTTCCCTGCAATCAATATTATGACATAATATACTTTGTTAACTGCTTTCCATTATAATAGCACTGTGGACAAACAAAATCGGGATCTGCAGTCTTGTTTGCCTGTAAATGAAAAGAAACTTGCTTAAATTTGGTGGCTACACAGTAAAAAAATATATATTAACTAGGTGTTCCTGGCGATATCACCTACGTAGTTCCCTCATCCCGTAGAAATATGGTGCAATCATTTATTCTAAAGCGCTCTTGAATCCACAAAAATGTAATCAAAATCGTTCCAGCCTTTTTGAAAGAGTTCAACAAGGTACAAATTATATAAATAAATAAAACAGCCAAACATGCTTAACCTGTTTTTGAATGAATTTGGTTGAATCTATGATAATGAATACAGTTGCACACACACAACCATTGTTAAATTAATTTAATTGCGCCTATTAACTTCATTAATATTTAAATGACTCCAATTGCAAATTATCAATATTAAAAGAATTCACTTGCATGTATACACTATCAAAGTTTAATGACATAGACATGATCAATATTGAATGTGGATCCATTGCACTTATCTATGTTAAAGGAATCCACTTGAAAGTAGACAGTACCAATGTTAAACGAATCCTGTTGCACATAGACACTATCAATATTATATATATCCAATTGCAAATAGACATTATCCATGTTAAATAAATCCAACTACACATAAACAGTGCCAATGTTAAACAAATCTAGTTGTACATAGATATTATTATTAGTAACTGAATCCAATTGCACATTATCAATGTTAAAGGAATTTACTTGCAAGTAGACAGTGTCAATGTAAAATGAATCCAGTTACACATAGACATAGTTAATCTCCTAAAAAGTTGGACTTTTTAAATTATTTGTGTGTTTAAGTAAATTTAAAAACATTTACTGCGATAAAAAAATTGATTTCACCATATTTTTTATGAATTACGAGTGACACAGAAAAAAGATTTAAATTAATATTTGGGTTTCATTTCAATCACATTGACATCAAATGTAATCAACTAGAAGTTTAAAAAATGTTTTTGAACTTGAGGGGTGTGTGATCTGATACTTGCGACTTTAAAATAAATTGATACAAACCATTAAACAGTAATAACAAAATATGTGTGAGCATCCCATTACATGAGGTAAAATAGGTTTTTCAGAGCAACATGCACATGTTGTATGCATTGTCATTTTTGCTGGACTGCTCTTAGCTGTTGGGCCTGTATGATTCCGCCACCACATGTATTTCAAGACCCTCAACATTCGCTGTCTCAATCCAAACATATTTACTAATGATAATAAAGTTCCTATTAATTCCTGAAAATAATAATATATCATTTCACACTCAAAATTCAAAAATATTTTATTCAAAAAGGTGTTTAAAGCACTTTTGAATTGTAAAAGTAATTTATAATATTAAAATCGGAAATTTCTATCACTGGTTTTAAATACAAGGTTTTAGGTGACTGATTTTTTTCTATCCCATCATCAAAGGTGTCATTAGTACTATCATCTATCTTCGTTTTCGGGAGCGGTCTCCTAACACCTTGTATAAACTAACTTATAAAATAAAGTAACTTGTTACTTGGCTATACGACTCATATGGTACCATATCCTGTGGATATATGGGAAAATCCATACAAAAATAGCATAAAAATTCATCAAAGACAGTTCAGCTGTGTAGTATCAATGTGGGTACAAAATTATATATATATGATATTGACTAGGTAGTCACATTATTGTTATCCACATATTATCCAATCGCGAGAAAATATGGGGAATCCCATATTTATCAGATTGAATTATCAACCTAAGCTATTCTTGAAACCTCCTAAACACAAAAAAATTTCATCACAATCATTCCAGCCGCTTAGGAGTACAGCCATGTACACACATACAGACAGATGTTATAATGAGAGTCCCTATATATATGTTGTAGTCCATATACAACAGTCAACTTTTAGATATTTATATTTTTTTTAAATTTCAGACATTTGAATATTTTAGTAATTTTGATGATTATTTACCCTATTTATCAATCCACATCATAATTTTTTTTAATAAATAAGCTAATCAGGATAATATTTAAAAATCATGTCATTTGTACAAAAGATAGTGCAGTAATAAATAATTTATTCTTTGAAACAGTCTTACCAAATAAGGATTTTTTTTTAATGAGCTGTTGATTTGTATTATGATGAAAATTCTAAATAAACAATTGTTTTGTTTGTTATGCTTAATAATTATTAGATACTGTTTTCACAAAATCTGTTTAAAATATACTTACAATAAGGTTATGCCACAGTAATTCTCTAGTCCAAGAGAAGTCTGTTAGATCCTCTCTTGTGAGTTTATCTGCTGTCAATTCAAGGCCTAATATAAAATCTATTAATGCTGGATGTTTACCACTTTGCACAAAACGCAGAAAATTAAATATCTCCCATATTAACTGGAATGTCTCTATTCTATTAAAAAAATTCTGAACATTCATATTTGAAGTGCAACTGTACATTGCTCTTTCTCTCATATATTTGATGCCAATGGTATAAAAGAAGTACCAGTAAAGTTTTCTATTGGAAAAATTTTCTGTCCTATATTTCAAAGACAACATATTCTGACCAAATGTATATTTATTGTCATATAGAGAATTTTTAAAAATCCACATCCGAATTATCAGTTCTACTTCAGGTAGTATTGGTTGAAGTACACCAGGCTAAAAATATTGTTTTAAAAAAGTAAGTAAAAGCCTATTAATGTCGCACTACTAGAAAGAGACCTCCTAAGTTATGGAACCTCTTAACTCCAATGTGGGTTAGCAGGTCACACTTATGGCAGAATTGCTCAGCATGATATTGTATAAAAACTCAGTATTCTTTAATAACATTTTCAAAAAGAAATTATTGGTGCCTGCTCGGGATTTGAACGTGTGACTCTTAAGAATAATCCACATTGGCCAGTTTACTACCTACCAAATGATAAAGACATTGGTTTCTATACAAGACTATGTAGAAACCATAACAAATAACTATAACCATAATCATTAAATTACCCCTTATAAAGTTTAACAATAAAAAGAAATTCAAAAATTATTTGTTTACGTAAAAAGTTTACCTCAAAATATTTTGTGGCCTGAAAAAGTAATTGCTTAAACAATTCTTCTAACTCCCTATCTAGATGTATAGAGTCCAACTGAAACGAAATTTATAACATTGAAATATTGGGCAAAATTTTTTATAATTTTATTTAAAACTTAATTTCACCTGTGTTACTCGAGGTATGTACGATAAAGACATGTTTGTTTTGTTTAATTATTAATATATCAACAAATGCCTAGTGATATTTTCATTTACTTATATCTTGCATTTAATTATTTTCCTTATCGTTTTTTTTTCATAGATAATATCAATACTTAATTTTTGTGTTACGACTTATGATTTATGATGTTATTACTTATTTATTAGTGAAGAGCATGAAATATCGCTATGTTGAAAGTCAATAATTTTTCAGTAATTAATCGAGAATTATAAGTTTTTTTTTAAATTACGATAACACCGTTTGAAATATTTTATACCAAAAGTATTCAATAAAAAGCTGTAATAAATTTATTTCTCAATCAGCCTATACAGAAGCCCTAAGTCCTGGCCATATAATGATTAAACATAAACACGTAAATTCATACTCTACTATTCGAGCTTCCACATTAAAAAAAACCATCAATGTTATTCGCTAAATGATCCCAAATAAAAATACTTTAATTTGACATAAATAACGTAATTTAAATATCTTCTACGTAAATTTAATGAACATGTACATATTTTTCATAACTTTAGCTTATTTTTCACGAATACTCAAAGACATTGTATAAAAGAATAACACCGATGGGTTCAAAAGGTAGTCAATACTTTACAGCAGTATTATCTATGCTCTGCAGGGCTAGAACCCAGAGCCTGAAAATATAACATTTATTAAAAAAATGTTTATATATTACGTCAAAGTCAGTACTCGACTATTCGTTGAAAAAAGAAGTGCCAGAAATATTATAGTTATGAAAAGGCATGTTATTTAAGAGAAATTACATAGAATTCATCTAGTTTCCAATTCTAATTTTTTATTCTTAATACTATTGAGTTATGGATGCTTAAAAACAGAGTACAATAAAGGCCACGAAATGGTTGTTTCACCGCAAAGCCCTGCAAGCGAAACTCAAAGCGTACAAGCTAAAAAGATCAATATGGCGTCCAAACAAACTTCAGTAGCGGACACTAGAGCTGATCTAGCAGAGTTAGTTAAAAAAAAAGCTGAAGTCGCTGTAAGTAATTAATTAACTGCCCATTGATACACAACGATCTATGTAAGCTTAATTTATTTTTACATTTTTTAGGAAACGTTAGCTAATCTGGAACGGCAAATTTATGCATTTGAAGGATCATATTTGGAGGATACCCAGTTGTATGGAAACATTATCAGAGGATGGGACAGATACTTAACCACAAATAAAAGTACAAATTCAAAAGCAGATAAAAGGAACAGAAAATTTAAAGAAGCTGAGAGATTATTTTCAAAGTCTTCCATAACATCTATGGCTGTAAGATATATTAAATATAAATACCTACTTTAAATAAGTAAGACCTACACAGTAAATAGCTTTTTACTGGTTAGCCTAAATGATTCAAATTGAATTGAATTATATTTATGCAAATAAGTTAATTTATTTTTTTTTAAGTTTAGAATCCTACATTCACTGGACAAATGCTATATGACCTGATACTTGATACTTACTTTCAAAGAATTGATTTTTTTTGTATACTTATTACATAGGTTTTAAACATTTCAAAAAATGTACTTTGACTAAATGTATATTATCTAAATGCCTAACTTTAAATAAAAACATTTCTTAGGTTTATTTGATGGTTCCCATTAAATGGAAAAATGCACTTTGAAACTGGACTTGCCTTTTTCTAATTGTGTGTTATATAATTGAAATAAGAAAAAATGTCTACAACTCATAAATGGATTTAATTTTTTACCAATTTTATAATTTCAGGCTGTCAGTGGTCTAGTGGACCCTGCAGAGACTAAAAGTGAGTAAAACTTATATAAATATTTATATATGTTATTGCCTTCATGTTCAGATTCACACATACATCACTATTTTTAATGAGTTCAATTTAGAATTTTGAAAATAAAACTTTTTAATTAAAATAAAATAATTAGCACAAGAAAAATTAATGTTATCTGTTGATTTAAATTCTCTCTCTCTCTCTCTCTCTCTCTCTCTGGTCTATTACTCATGTCTGGGGATTGTAAGGATTGTGGTCAATATCATCTTCATATACCCCTCTGAGAATTGTACCCAGGATCTCTGGAAACAAGGTCTTTGCATCTCTGCACCAGCAAAGCTGTCAAAATGATCTGAAAGGCATGACCTGCTTCTGATGCATTTGTTTGACCAGTTCCTCTTTTAATACTGTAAAATTTTCACAACAAAAGTTGTTAAGGCTTTCCTGTAAAGCTTGCTTTTGGAATTGTGTTACTACTCTACCTAAGCAGCCATATATATTTTAGTTTTTAGTACGATAACACTTTCACTGCCATCTAGTACCTAATACGAAACTAGAATGCTGAGATTAAATGAGTTTTTGTTTATTTTTAGTGGGTAATGAATATGATATGCTTACATTCATGTTGTGTAGAAAAACAATTTTGTGGTACTGGTGTCAAGTACACACATTGCATGTTGTTAACAGTAACTATGTTAAAAATATACCTTTTATGAATCACATGACATACAGTTTGGCAACCTTTCCATAAAGAAAGGCTGCATATTTGCAATAAATACAATTTTAACTTAGTTAATTATTATATAACAATTTTACAATATTGTATATAATGGTTACTCTCATGTGCATACCTGGAAGGAGTATTGATTTGGCTTACAGGCCAGGACAACTCATTCAACTAGCAGTCCATTTAGTACACAACTTCTTATAAATGTTTCATTTCAGATGAAAGGAATAGTGAAACTGAGTCTCAAACAAATGAGGACTCTTCTGACACACAAATCAGCACCAGTATTACCTTGGGTAGTTTAAATCATACAACTATTCACGGTTCTACAGAGAGCATTTCATCAAAGCCCTCAGGGAAACAACATACAAATGGAGGTATTGAGAAGACAATAAGCAGTGCTCTTCTCAAACAAAATGTTGCACAGAAAATTTCATCTGCATCAAATGTACTGCAAAAGGCATTTGGAAGTGATAGTAAGATGTTAACAGCTGTTGGTTTAGATAGTAGACCAGGCACACCCAAAGACAAAGACAGCAGCATCTGCTTAATAAATAAAGGAGATACAACACCAAACTCATTGAAACATAAACTGTCCAACAGTAGCAACAATTGCAATATAAAGAAGAGCAACAATAAGAAAGCTAGACATAGATAATTATTCATCCAACTTATATTCCAAGTGTACAACTTAACTACCAAAACAAATAATGAAATGAATTGTTATTTAATAGTTTAATGAAATATAAATGATTTAATAAACATTACTACATCTAGTTTGTTTCTTAAAAATTCTACATATTCTATAACTTATAATTGAATTATTAATACTTACATTCATATCAACATTTAATGAAAACTGTCTCTCTTTTAGCATAAACTGTAACTGTATGTGTTTCTATAATAAACTCTCAAGTAATAAATTTAAAAACTATATAAATGAAAAGGAAAGGAAAATTAATTGAAACTTTAAAGGATTACATGGACAACAATGAAGTTTGGGAGTGAATCAATTGCTCTAATTATAGAGCTCTAATAGAGTGTATTACATTGTAATGGTGATGATAAAAAAATAATTAACAGAGTGTGAAGGAACTCTCTTTCTTTGATATCATCAGTCAAATATAATATATGAAAAAAAAAATTGACTTTAAATCACTAAATAGAAATCCTACAGGATCTTACATCAATATCATAAGTTTGAACAACTGTAACATTTTTGTGGCTTTAACATAAGATGTTAACTGTGGTCTCACCAGATGACACAATCTCAGACAAAAGGAATTGATGTAAATAGGTTTTAGATATCACATTAAAAATTCCAAGTCATAGTCTCTTTGTTCATTTCTATTAAAGGTCAATATAGATTTCAATCAAGTTAAACCATTTCATATTAAGATGTACCAACATTATTTAGTTTATAGTTGGTACATCTCTAAATTCTAGTCGCTTCTACTGTCAACTGAAAGTCCTCTCAATAATGTCTGTTTAAATCTTGTCTCTGAAAGTAAAACAAACTCATAAATAATTTGGACATTTATATATATCTATATATATATATATATATTTAATTTTACAAAACGGGAATTACACTGTTAAGCAACAAAAATTACTTACGTTTCAGAACATTTGGTAAATCTTGAATTGGTCCACAATATCTCACTACATAATAAAAAACCATAGGCAAAAAGGCAATTATTCCAGCAGAACACAAAAATACTAATTCTGGTGTTCTCCTCAGGTTACAACAATCAAGAGTTTTACTCCAAATTAACCTTGTGGCATTCATCTGCAAATAGAATATATATTCAGAAGAACATAAATATAATCTGTATTAATATTTAGTATATATTTCTGCCATAACTATAAAAAAAACAAGTTTTTCCAATTATTACTTTACATTGTCCATATTGCCCTACATACAAAAAGCCAAGTATAAAATCCTAACTTTGTAAGACAGTGTATCAAACAATTGGTTTTATTACTGTACTTACTTTTGCACTAATGGTATCTTTTTTAAGCATTATAATAAATGCATGATTTTAAAAAATTGACCTGGTGTGTTACAATCATTAAAATGACAATTAATCTGTTTATATGTAGTAATGTTAACCAAATCTCTAACCTCAATTAATAAAATACCTTTTATTTGTACCTGCAAGTTCAAATATTTTGTGATTTGTAGAGAATGACACTTGATATTAACACAGTTTTTTAAAATATCAATTAAATTTCATTTACTCAGTTAATGAGTTAAAGAGACTAAATTTAAGATTTGAAAAATTACATGTACTTGTTGCTTTACTGCTGAGAAGTAGCTTGACTGTGATCTCACATGATGGTAATTGATACATCTAAGATAGAAACACATTAAACAGGTAAGTAGTAATCTATCTCTTATGGCTTCTACACAGCACTAGCCATGGATAAAGCATCCAACCAGTTTAGAATATTAAATAAGATATATAAAAGAATAAGAAAATGTCATTTTCTAAAGTTGTTCTGCCTGGAATGGAACCTAGGATCTCAGCTAGCCAAGTGAGTACTTGTACTATAATGCCAGAAGGCTGTCCATACAAAACTATGTATACTCACTGAATCCACAATATCCATACAAACACTGTCAACACCAATTGAGTCTGAACTCAATGTTTTATAAAACTCGTCCAGTTGTACATATGACTGCATACATCTATTACAAACTTCACTATTGTTAGGGACCATATTTGTTATAATGCAATCCATGGTGATATTATACAATTTGTGAAAATGTATTGTGTCATTATTAAGAGAAGGTACACTTTTGTTCCAATCAAAACAACCTGAAAATAATGTAACAATTTTCATACCTATTTACACCAACCATCAGATAGACTATCCTTATCCCTTTTGCCTATTTCAGATATGGTCAGCTTCACATGTTTGTGTAAAAAAAATATATACATAATTTTTTTTAACATGTCTTTTACTGGACAGGTAGCAATATATTCAGTTTGGAGCAAAATCTCATTTCCAGATTTGACATTATAATGGTTATCACTAATTTATCTTATAAGATTAGTAACCAAAGACTTATTGAACTAGTTTAATATCGAATCTGAAAATGAAAAAATATCTCTCAACAGGTAATGGAATACAACTAAAAATAAATAAAATGTCATTACAAACCGTTACAGTTCCCTGAATTCCATATATTCATAATATTATCATGATATTGCTGAACTGCATTTAGCCTATCATGTGAAATGAATATGGATCTGCAAGAAGTGCCATTTACCACAGTTTTCCACAATTCATTGTATTTGTCACGGAATTTTACAAAATTTTCAACACAATTTTCACAAAGTCTAATAGGTCGTGTATTTAATATTGTACATAATGTGAGACTTGAAGCACCTTGAGCAAATTCCTCCAAAATGTCATAGCATTGTTCAGGATAAGGAAATAAATAACCTTCGGCATTGTACAATCTAAAAAGGTAATTAACAAGTTTAGTAACACATACGCAAATACAAAATCTGGATATTGCTTTTATATAAACCATATCACCTATACCGCAGGACATCTTTGATTCCGTATTGCCCTTGAGTAATTTTTTGATAATCTGCTTTCAGTGGGTTGAAAATGCATATTACAAGTAATATATAGTATGCGAACATATTAAGTATTAACCTTGTATACAACTAAATCGTAAGTTCAAATAACTCCACTAATTTTCAAAATCAAAACAAAGCATTTATATTGTTTTGATAGATATAATCTATGCTTGGAATGACAGCGCTACACACAAAATAAGGACGGGAATGAAATATCTATATAGTATAAAAAGCAATCGATAAATATTTCGTTATTGTTATTCTCGATAATATCGATGTTCATGTTAGGGTATCAAGTTACTATTTTTTTATTGTTTATATATAAAGCCTAACAAAATAAAACTCTTAACAGGTAACTTAATGAACTCAGAGGGTGTTCAGTGAGATAACCCGTCCGGTTACTAAATAAAGCATGCGGGTAAGCGACCCGGTTTCCTCGAGCTCTTACTACTGCTCTACACTCTCCTCTCAGCGGCAGTAATGTCCTATTCCTAAACTTAATACTTCAAGAAACTCCTCTTATCCCAAATACTTAAGTATCCTAACTCCCATGCCGATAAATGGCGGTGTACCAATTCCCCGTTGACCTAAATGTCAAAGATCGATAACAGGCAGCAACGTGAACGGTGCGAGAAAGTCAGCACCTGCGATCACGAACCCGTCTGCCAAGCGTGGTAATTATTGGAACAATCACCTAACATGATAATCACCATGCAGCAACGACCCCAGTCCTCAGTAGCTCCGCTATTCCTAGCTCTGGCACCGAGTACGGTAACGGCGGGGCAGGAGGTGCTAATAATCTCCGGTAGAGATTACGCTGTCAACCCTGACGACTTGACCTGACAAAATACAACGCACGCAATTTGAGGACTGATGAAAAGATCTTTGAGCTGGAAGAAGCCGTAAGTAAATTACATTGGGATATTATAAGATTGTCCGAGGTCCGTAGAGAGGCGAAGGACAAGATAATCCTTATATCCGATAATTTTTTTACTTCTATATACTCTTAATCTCACGGGGAAAAGACATCCCAAGAGCTTGTAGTATATAGCAGATGCTTATGCTTACCGATAGAATAATAAACAGATCTCTAAATCACGAAAACGAGATCTGCGATACCTTAATACTGAGCAAATTAAGGATGCTATCGAAAGCAACAAAGGCTCAAAAGTGTTGGCAAGAAATTTGTCTATTGGTCAGCGTCAGCTATCGCTGCCAGTACCGGCGAACTTATTGCATCTAGACCTGAGATTCTCGGGGACGTTGTGAGTTTCTATGGACTGTTATACATATCAACCTCCAAGCCTACTGATAATTAGGGTCAAGACCACCGTGCCAAACTAACCCAACATTATACCGAAAATATCACGGACGTCAGCCTGTACGAGTTTAGTATGGCTCTCCAACAGATGAAGAACAACATAGCACCTGGTGATGACGGAGGGCGAGTAGAAAATCTATTCTTAAAATCCTTCAGCGAATGTTCAATACCGTCATCCTGGAAGGCATCGTGCCTAAGGCATAGAATAGGTGCGTCGTAGTTCTGTTCTTCAAAAAAGGTGAAAACACCTTATTGAAGAACTATCGACCTATTGCGCTGCTGAGTCTTGTCTATAAACTGTTTTCGAGGATCATTACCCATCGTTTCACTCGCAAGTTTGACGTCATCCAGCCCCCCTCCCGCTCCTCGAATAAGCCAGCCTCCGAAAAGGCTTTAATATCATAGACCACTTCTTTACGCTGCGGCAGATTATACAGAAGACTGAGGAGTATAATCAGCCACTTTGGTAAGCGATCGTGAACTGTGAGAAAGCCTTCGATTCGGTGGAAACATGTGCCGTGTTGAGATCTTTACAGAGATGCCAAATCGACCAGCGGTATATAGATGTGTTGAAGTGCTTGTGCGAAAACGCCAGTATATCAGTTCGTATACAGGATCAAAGCTCAGAATCTATACAACTGCAGCGTGGAGTGCGACAGAGAGATGTTACCTCCCTGAAACTATACACCGAAGCGTTAGAAGACATTTTTATGCTAATGGATTGGGCATCAACATAAACGGCGAGTACAAAACTCATCTACAGTATGCCGTAGACGTGGTCATTATGGCAGAGACTTTGAAAGATCTTAATACTATGCTCGATAACCTTAACTGAGCTTCTCAACAGCTGGACCTAAAAATGAACATGGATAAGACGAAAGTTACGTTCAATATCCATATTCCGCTCCACTCTCTCTCGAAATAAATCTCTGCTCTCGAAATTATTATCGAGTATACATACCTGGGACATATACTCCAGCTAGTTAGGTCCAATTTCGAGAAAGAGGTAAAGCGCCGAATCCAACTCGGTTGGGCAGCGTTCGGAAAGCTAAGTAAGATTTTTTGTCCAATATCCCTCAGTGCCGGAAGACCAAAGTCTTCGAATAATGCGTGTTGCCAGTGATCACATACGGATTGAAAATGTGGTCGCTGACAATAGGCACCATTCAAAAGCTCAAAGTCACACAGCGTGCGATGTAGAGGGGTTTGCTTGGAATTTCTCTATGCGATCAAATCAGAAATGTGGAGAGTAACTGACCGACATAGCCCTAAGAATCACGTAGCTGAAATGGCAATGGGAGGGGCACATAGTTCGATGAACGTTGGAGTTCGAAGGTGCTGGAATGGCGACCCCGCACTGGAAGGCGCAGTGTAGGCAGACCCCCCCCCCCCCACAANCCCCCCCCCCCCCCCCCCCGCAATATGGACCGATGGCATAAGGAGGTTCGCCGGCAGCCGCTGGAGCCAGACAGCATAAGATCGGGCACAGTGGGGGCATCATTAGGTGAGCCCTTTGTCCAAAAGTGGACGTACATCGGTTGAAGTGAGTAAGGGATTGAGTGAATCTTAACAAATAAATAATAATTTAAATTTTGTGAACAAAACGTCAAAACAATTGGCGTTGTTATTTTAAAATATAATTTAAAACAAATTAACTACCCTAAGATTTGTAACGAATTGTTACTATTTGTAATTAATTATGAATATTTTAATATCTATTGTTGATGTTTCTATAGGTAAACTTATCTTGAATTACTCAATCTGTGAATATTGTTACTCAGTTGTCTATTATGCGATATTAATTTGAAGTTTGAATTTAATTTAGTTTACAATTTTCGTATTACTTGTTATTATTTTAAGTACAGGGTACTATATGCCAACATTTTTAAATAATGATAAATAAAGAGATTATTATTTTTTAAGATAGATACTTATAGCGTAGAGATATCCGTTTATTTTAAAAGCGAATATAGTGATGAAGACTAGTAATTATAAAAATAAGGACGAAATTGTACTTAAACAGCTGTAATATTTTGTTTATTACATTTGAATTGACAATAAAAAATTTATATGCCTTTAAAGTAAAACATGAGCAGAAATAACAATTTGCATATATATTTTAGAAAATGGATTTAACAGAGCCTACTCCAGAGGCTTTGCAAAGAAAACTTTATTTTTTATTAGAACAATTACAGGACATGGCTAGAGAATTACCACCGTAAGCCAAATTTATAATATATAAAAACTTATTTTTTTTTTTAATGTAAAAAGTAATAAACCTTAATTTACAGAAAATATCAGATGAGAGTGCCAATAGAACTTTTATCAGGCCTAGCAAATTGTCTTTTAAATGACACAGTTTTCGAAATTGTCAAAGGATTGATGGAAATTCAACATGTGACTGAAAAACATTTGTTTCAGCAAAGGTTACACATAATCAGTAAACATACATGTATGTATTTTTAAAGTGTTTATAATATTGTATTCTATATTATTTAATCTGTAAAGGGAACAGGCTTAAGACAATACAGCCTCATTCTTAGGTTGAGATGTCTTCAACATTGTATATTATTTAATGAACATTTGTAAGTAATTTAACGTTTATTTATTAAGCAATAAACATTGCACCTATCTTTTTCTAGTGGAAATACAAGAAATGGTCAATTCAACACAAATCCTTGAACAACAGGAAATTAAAAAGAACATTCTGCTTAGGAGACAAAAAGAAGAGCTTAAACAGACTGATATGAAATTAGTTATTCAATTAGATCAAAAAGTAAGTTAAGTTATGAAATATAAAGTGTTTAGACTAAAATAAGAGCCATTTCATAATACATTTAATATGTTTTTAGAAGAACAGTTATCTTTGACAGAAAATATGTGGATATAATTCAGCATTGTGTTAAACAAAAACGTGAAGTGAATTGTTATTAAAAATATTGTGAAAATTATTACAATATTTTTAATAACAATATTTTTAATTCAAAATATTTTTAATAACATAGAGATTATGACTTTTAAAAACTTTAAATATTGTTTTAAATAACTGACTAATTTCAATTCCTGTGATGAATTCACACGCTCACATATATGTTTTCTTAAAATTTTCAATTGTTAATAAAATATTTTATTCATCCACTCAAGTTCTAATATATATTTTCAACTTGTAATGGATGACGTTTAATATAGTTGTTATATCAAGTAATATTCAGTTGATTAATTAAATTAATTAAAAAAAAATACACACCATTTATTTTAATCGCACTTAATAGGTTTAATTATTTTTATTTTAAGAAGTTTGTGTTAAATGGCTTAGGAGTTTGCTATTATTTTTGATATTCATATTATTTTTTTCCTTTTTCAAGGTTAGTGACCAGCAAGATACTTTAGAAAAAGCAGGAGTACCTGGATTTTTTGTTACAAATAAACCAATTGAAATTAAAGTGCAGATGTACTTGTTAGATTTTATTCTTAGACTAAGCAAAATGGATATACCACAAGTCTAATAAATGTTCTGTTTTGTTTATTGTGGCCTTTTCATTTTAAAATATGTCTACTAAATTCAAATTAAATAGGCTTTTAAATCATCAAATATAGATTTCAAATTTTACCTAATGGACAAATGATGAAGATATTAGAAAAATTACGTCCAATCTAAAGTTATGAGGGTTCCCTTTACAACCTGTTCTATGAAGAACATCTTCAGGTTTATCGTTACAATATAAATTTTGATTTCTTTTGAGAATAGAAACTTATTCATTCTCACGCTTTTTTGTCTAAATATTACTTCAAATTATAGTATGATTTTTCGATCGGCTTTCCTTTAATAAAGGATTTCAATATATTGAGTGACTTCTATTAACAAAAACAAATGCCCTTCACTTCTTAGACAACTGTTTTCAAATTTAAATAGTTTATTTTTTGTCCCTATATGAGAAACATACCTAGTTAACCAATGTATGATTTACATAGATAATTAGACAAAATTTTCTTTAGGTCTTAGCAGAATACACAATAGCCTATATATTTTATGGTGTTAAAACTTCATATTCAAATCACCAAATATAAGACGCAGGCACCACAAAATTAAGTTCTCATCAGTTCATTTATATTAACGCGTCAATCTAAACCAATCTAGAATCCACTAGAATAAACGAAAAAAATTTCATTGAAACCGGTTCAACAGTTTAAACTAATAATTATATAAAGTCATTCATTTTCTCCAATAGTGAAGCAATTTGCCTCGTTTGCTTATATGAACATTATAATAAAATAACCCACATTAAAGATAGATAAATATTTTATTGCACTCCAAAACACATAAAACTAATATTATAGAAAATGATATAAAAGTTATAAAGTGCGTGCATACAAAGTACACTTGTCAGAAGGGAAACTAATTTTAAAGTTTTGTTTATATTTATAGAAATCTTAATTCAATTTTCAGCAGTTTCTTTCGAAAACCGTACCGAATAGGAAATAGACTAATTTAAGTAAATATTAAATACACTAAGAATAAAATTATTGACATTAAAATTTAAATATATATATTAAAAAATCAAAATAAAATGGACAAAAAAATTACAAAATTTGTATGTGTAATGGTGAATAATGGCCTATTATTATTATTCAAACTAGATTTCCGTGGCTTAGAGAGAGGGACAATGGAAAATATGTTGGGAATTTAATTGTTATTAAAATATTAGACGTGCTGAAAATTAAAACAAATAATTTATTGAAATCTCAAGTGACGAATTGTAAATAAAAATGCCACGTTTTTTTGTCAATATTAGAAAATTAATAATTCAATTTCGTTTTTGATTTAAGGAAAAGTATATTTCTGTTTATGAAAAATAGTATATTAAATTATATACTACTTTTCACTAGATAAAAAGTGGGAATCTTTTATAATAGTAATAAAACATCATCTTGATTGAAAAGGGGTTTAATAAAAATGTTTATACATAACAATCGTAAACAAGTTACTTGTACATAGTTATCTATCAACGAACATTCAAAGTACCTAAACTCGGTTTGAAGTATGGAAAAACTAAAAGTTGTTCGATTTTAACCTCAAATAAACGAAACGCGCATAGATCTACATATATATTTTAATACGCAGATAATAAATAAATAAGAGTAGAACTAAGTACGACACTACCAATTAGTAATATATCCCAATCATATTTGAGACTGGATGCAAGAACGACTTGACCGATATAATGTGGAAAATAGTTATAAAACATGTAAATATGGAAATCATTATAATTTTCGAATTGAAAACTTCTTCAGCTTTGTTTAGTGCTTTAAAAAACTATGTGTTATTATCACCAACATAAAAATGACGTCACATTATGTCTGCTTTATATATTTTTATTAATTGATTAAATTTTTGCAAAATGATTATTTATAATTTTATACTGTTATAAACTTACAAGTTTTCACTTCTACCGGTACTCTCTGCTCACTCTTTATTTTATTGAATAGTCGTTCTTGCTTCCACAGCCTCATATTATACATATTACTTATCTGCTTCGAGAATGCCGTTAGTTAGCCTCTCGATTCTACCATTATAGCCAAAACCAGACCCATATAGTAACGTCAACATCAAAACAACGCATTCTTTATTGTGAGATTGTTTTGTCCAATAATGTAAAAGGATTTGTGGTTAAATTTACTGTTGTTTTTGAATTTAATGCCTTTATTGGATTCACTGCTTTATTTTTGTATGTTTTATTGCTTGTTGCTATAAATAAAATGGATCTTTATACAATAGCCTAAAAATACATTTTAAAATAACAAAAGATATCTGTTACTGTTATATTAGTTACTGCTACTGTTATTTTGATATTTTTATTACTTTAAAATATGAACAAACGCAATATTATTCTGTAAAAGTGTGCGATGGCATTCACGAAAAGTGCGGGTAATATCATATACCACATTTTAAATATACATATTATGCTATATTAACAAATTTTTATAGAAAAGATCATCCAGTCTAAGTAATGATAAATTAATCTAGTATCACACACAGAAAACATTGCACACAAACTAACACAGTATACCTTAGTAGTGCTTGTAATACATTTGTTATAATATCGTGTACTATATATTGTATAGCGACATTTAATACAAAAACTGGTGAAAGTAATGTTAGGTTACAAAATATAGACGACATACAAAATCTATATTAAATACGAGTTGCCATTCAAAACAAAGATGGAAAGGCTAATAATTTTAACAAATTATTTTTAATTAAATCGAAATTTATAAACTTTCACTTAAAGTATATTTTATACAAAGATTTTTCTATCTTTGTTATTTTGTAAAAAGTATTACTGATATTTTATAATAGTTACTTATTAGAAAATATTATTTAATGTTATTGTTATATGGATTTTATTGTTAAAGTTTAAAATGTACTCTAAATCAATGAATTAAAGTTCGATTCAATTTTACAATCGTATTAAATTATTAACGTTGCGATCTAAATTCAATACCAACCTATGCGTATAATACTAATGTCAAATACATATAAAAATAAGTCGGCGTCAAATATATAAATCAACAGACTTACAAAATACAGGACATAGTAGAAAAAATATCCAGTTTCGTTAACAATTATTATTAGTTTTGCGCGAATATTTTTTATGCCATAATATTTAATATGTCAAAAGTACAAAGTTTAATACAAATATAGTTTGAGCGTCTAATTATGTGCCTTTCACTTTACTGATACAACATTGTGTAGAAAAAAAAATTGAAGGTTTTTTTTGTCTATACAACTTCAAAAATAATGAAAACCTCCTCCAGGTTTGTAAACAATAGTTCCATGTAACTTTTCGTATTGGAAAGAATACATAATTTAAAAATATATTTCAAGAATTTGTATATATATAAAGTATATTCCGATTTCTTAAGATAATAATATAATCTCATTTTTCATTCAGTTCTTATGTACTCGAACTCTCACAGATCTAGACAATTGTTCAAAAATTCAAAATTATTTCGTTAGGTAACTATAGAATTAGGACAATATTATAAAAAAGTTAACAAAGTTGTACGGCTGCTAGATCTGACTATCAAATCTGTAGTTAAGCGATAAATATGATCAAGTTAAATACGAAACATTAAAAAAATTACAATGATTGGCGGTTTCCGTTAAATTTGTCCATATAAATTAATCCACTTTTCGATATAATAGGTACAAAATAAGACACGTTAACTATTTCTTTCATCATTGCCCATACTTATAGCAATAAGACTTGAAACTTAATACTCCTCATTGTCGGACGATGTGCCATTGGAACTCCTTCACGACTAAAGCTGTGAATTTGTGGAATGATCTTTCACGATTGATTAATCGATCTGAGTCCTTGACTGTCTTCAAGAGACGTTTGAAAGAATTATATCTTAGTAGTGCAAAATAATTACGTTTGTATATTTAGATGTATATGTATGTCTATGAAATCATATTTGTATGTATATATGTAATTTTTTGAATATATGTGTATGTATATGTATATCTATGTATGTATATGTATGTGCGTATTATTAATTTTGCATGTACCTGCATTTCTAGTGGTAGAAATTATAGTAGGATGTTCTATTGCACTTACCCAGTAATTTCATGGGCTACTATCTCCAAGGTTGTCAGGAGGAGATCGCTTTAAGCGATAAGACCGCCTTTGTACACTCTTATCTAAAATTTTGTTAGTGTTTTCTTTCAAAAACTGTATGTTTGTGTGCAATAAGAATAAATAAATAAAAAAATTAGACTATAGAAAAAATAATAACCTTTGCTTGATTAAATTTGTTTCGTATAGAACGTTTTTGTATTGCTTTCATAGTAATAGCATAGGATAATTTCTTTATTTTATTAATGTTTTTTACTAAACATCTTATTGGAAAGTCATAGTTATACAGAATAGAATGAGGAATATATTCTTAATAATAATAAATACAGTATAAATAATAATATATGATATAAATACAGACACGACCAGAGAACGCTTACTCGTTGCTTAGCAAACGTTTGTCAGATATGAAGGCACTTCAACAAGTAAGCGGTGGCTAGTGAAATAAGTAAGTATTTTGTTTCTATGTAATATATGAACAGTCATGGGCAAGGGGTTCAGAATTTTTACCGCGTGTAATTCCTCAAATTGCCATTTTCATTAGTAAGTAATCAGAGTAGGAAAATGCTGTTTTGGTTATTATTCAAATTTACCTTTTTATAATTTGAATAATATGACGTCTGATGGGTTATCTAATCCAATATATAAAATTGTTGTGTCACAATTTTAGTGTTCATACTCATCCGTCATTGATGAAATTTTATATGTATATTCAGTAGGTATGGGAATAAGTTTATAACTAATTTTTTACACCAATTAAGTATTAAGTGTGGTTATACAACAAAATTTTTACTCTTATTTTTAGAACAATTTTTTTTGATTATTCTTTTATCGTGTGGAATTAAAAAATATATTAAGTCCTAAATTTTAACCCTTCTCCCACCAACCCCAATTTTGTAATAGCGATAATAGTTAGTATATGTCAAAACAACGTTTGCTGGGTCAGCTAGTAATATATAAGTATTTAGTGCCTAGATATACTGTAACATTGTCCTTAAATACCACTTAACTGATTATAATGGAAATTATCCAAATTGATACTGCTTTGAACAACATAAAACATAGAATAGTCTTTGGATCCGTAATGTGAGTTTGTCGTTCGGATTGCTTTTTTTTATATAAAATATTTAAAAACAATTTTCAAATTTCAATTTAAAATACACAATTATGTGATTAAATAATTTAACGCGATAAAAATTCTTTATGTCAACTTATATATTGTTTTACCATTACCATTTTAACACTTTTAGTGATCTTATAGGGATTAAATTTGTATGACAAAAGTAAGGGAAAACACAATTTAAAAGTTAAAAGTATCACTTCAATATTATTAATAGATAAAGTTATAGTAAAATTTGTTAAGTTACGTATAGGGCACAACAAGAAATCCGGCTGGACTGTATAGTTACGTAAAACTAATTAAATAGATAGTACAGTTAAATTCAATATGCTGCAGGCTTAATAATAAAGTGGAATATCTACAGATATGTGACATTAAGTATTTTCATGTAAAAATAATAGGTAAGTATGTTCAAAAATCAAATACCTTTTAATATTTTTTAAAGATGGGGACTTCAAAATATTTGTTAAAGATTCGATACAAAAATTTATTTTCTTTGTCACTTTAATTAAACATTCGATACCAAAAAAATATTTTCTTAATATTTAATTTTTGTATAATGTGTATTATTATTTTTTCATTCATTAAAGGATAACCTTTAATGAATGAAAAATTATTTAAACAAATAACAAATTACAACTTTACAGTTTTTTCACTTTATTATGAAGAGTGCTTGTATAATATATATGTTTATGTGTATATATTTATTTATTTATGTACAGGACTTTTTGTAAATTATTTTTTGTGGGCACAATAATTCTTGAAAATAAGGCCATCATTTTTTTACCCCATCCCTTGACACTGTGTTTTAGGAAACAATTGAAGCAAATTATTCATTATCAACATCTTTGTTTAAAGAACATAATACATACATCTTTGGTAAGAAAACGTTAACTTATATTTAAGCGTGTAAAAATATAAAAAGCCACTTTTATATATTTAGGCTTTTCAAGCCTTTGTGGCCAATATTTCAATATTTAAGAAATACGTGGCCGCACAACGCCAGCATGATTGTATATACACACAAACATACATATATGTACATACAAAATACAATATTAATTATATAAATGACACATAATAGTTATATGCATAGTCCTCACGATTTTAAAATACATATTGTTTACTTGTACATAAATAATATTTTTGTAAACTTCTGAAGTTATTTCTTCCAGGATTTTTTTTGTTGTTATCATATATATAAAGAATTATAACTCGCATCATCTTTCTAATAATTTTTAATAAATATTATATAAAATTTATGGAAACCAGTTCCCATTAATTTACTAACACTATGCCTGTATTGACATATGAATACTTTTAAAATAAATATTCTTAAGGGTAGCCAAAAATGTAAAATCGCGCTTTCATTTAATAATTATACATAATCTGTAATTTTATAAATAATTTAAATTAGTACAATGAGGGTACATCTAAAATAAATATTTTTCTTGCATTACACTAACGTCAGAGGGAGTGAGTATAGTCTCACCATGAGTACATGTTTTAGTTCTAATAAAATCTACCTGTTAACTATTATATTGCGAATAACGAAAAATATTCTACCGAATGACAGTACAGTTTTAATTTTTTAAGTAATATATTTAACAATACCTTTTTTATGTCGTTTGGACTACGATTTTTTCGTTTTTTTTTATAATATTCTTAATTATATATTAATGTAGAATCAATTCGCTACTTGTTCTTTTCAGTACCATATGAAGATCCTTGGCTTATTTTCGACATTCCTATGGATTTTTGGAGCAGTATATAAACTGTAAGAAAACACATGTTTATACATACAGTGGTAATTTTATATAAAGAGTACTTTGAATTTTACGCATATTTCGATTTTTCGAAATATTAAAAATCTTCAAGGCAAAAAGTAAAAACACGAATACATCACTCAAAGTCTCTTTATAACGAATTTTTTATTGTTTCAGACCCTGTTATTACTTCAAAGATTTCTATCCATAACCTTTTTGAATCATGAGAAATTTTCAAAAACTAGTGAAAAGTTTTGAGCGACGACGATATATTTTTATGTATTTGTTCAAAAAGTATATTAGCATATTAGTGAGTAGGTTTAACTCATATGTGGAAACCATTTGCACCTTTAGTTAAGGTTACCTAGCAGAAATTTAAGTTAATGTACAGTAAATATATATCACATATCGTCTGTGGTGTACAATAAATGTATATTGTCTCTCTCGCTCTCTCTTCCAAATCTAACCTCAAGTTCCACATAGACAAAGTACTTTTCATTAAAGATTGGAAGGTGAACGACTTCAAACAAATTATTGTAAATTCAAACGAACCTTAGTCCGTTGGTTAAAAGTATATTTTAAAATAACTTGTTACGGTTTTTAAATATCAGTTAATGTTATTTCTATTTTGATATTTTTGTTATTTTAAAATGTACTGTAAATCAATGAATGAAGTTTCGACGTCAATAATTTGCAGTAAACTATGCAACATTTTAATATGGACGTACGTACGCATTAACCTTGCCATTTTATAATATGTATTTAGTGTGCATCCATTATTTTGACAGTACAAATGAAGAATTGAATTAATGTATATGTATAGAAAATTAAATACAAAAGAGTACTGAAAATATTGATGTAAAGAAACGATTGGCTACAATTCGGTTAACAAAACCTTGACATATATTGTTAGAATAAACTTAAAATATGTACATAAAGAACCGACTTTACAAACAATTACCCATTGTTTATTATCAAAGGCTGTACATATTCCAGACTATTCCACTCGCAAAAATGTTTTTATTGGGGACATGATTGCCATTGGGAATTTTTCTTTAAAGTCATGGATTCAAAATCCGAGAAATACTCTTTCAAAAATTAATGTGCCTAATTGTTGTTTAAATATCCCGGGATATACAAATGAAAAGGTCAAATAGATCCATTCTCACAGAACTTCAACATCATAACAAGGCTAACCACTAACTGTTACCAACAAGTACTCAAAGAAACTGGTTGTTGTAGCAAGGGACGAAGGTAAAAGACCAAGGGATACCTATCCGTTGGTTCGACCAAATATAGAGTATAACGATACCTTAATATAGAGATTAACATGTAGAAACCTGTCCACGCTGTCTTGATAAATGTTATGCTCACGAGCAATATTATTGTTAGTTTAACATAGATATACTTACACGCAGCAAGAATGGCAACGCCAATGGAGAAATAGAGAAGTTTCCCGCTAAATAGAAGTCCTAGAAGGTAGTACAGCATTGGAGTCAGAGTGACAACCGCCCAGCCTATTGTGTTCAACAGTGAAAATATCCGTTTAGGCCTTTGAAACGGCTCTACCCTTTCAACCCCCGACTCGAGGAAGAAGTCCCCGGTGTTGAAGAATGAATCCTGCATCTTGTCCTGAAATAAACGCGTTATAACTATGAGATGTAAGTAAAGACACGCCCAAAGAACACTTACTCCTTGATTAGGGAACGTTTGCCAGCCATAGTTATCATATATAGGCCGTTTTGGCAGTACTTTACTTAGTACTCTTCGAGGATTTCGCAATAAGTAGGAGAGATAGGTGTTTTATTTCTCAATAATAGCTTGTACGAACCAGCTTCGTATGGAACAGTAGTGAGCCAGGCTCACACTAACTGACTTAATTTATATCTTTACTAGTGGATAACCGACTAAAATTTTTGTATGGGAAAAGTCGACTTCTTGATTGTGCCTAATGTATAGTTTTACCTGTTTGGGGAACATTAATTGGAAGATTTCAAATGGATATAGTTGAAACAATTTATGTATTTTAAATGGTTATATCGACGCTGGAAAGTAAACATGTAGTATCTGCACATCCAAAATTGTTCATCAGAGCAGATACACTTTCCATAAAATCAAAAACAATTATAATAATTTACGAAGAATTCATCGACTAGAGTTTTCATTACTGGAAACTATATTTATATCATGTTCCTAAAATGATGATGATAGGATGAATGTTTTAGATTAGCAGTTCTATAATGAAACTTCATTATAACTTAGATTACGTGGGAAAGTAGCTAACTGCTTAATTTATAATGAATACGAACAAATGTGTATTAAAAGAAGTTCATTTACATATAATTTGGGGATGAAATTAGAAAAGGAAATATTTAAACAATTAGCGAAAGTTAACGAGAGGGAGAGAGTACATTATTACAAGTTATGCAACAGTCGTTAACATTTTAAAAAGGGAAATGATAAAAAAGAAATATCACAAGTAAAAAATATTAATAACCTAATGAATATATGCAGTTTACGGTCAATCAAATCTAAATTAGAACAAATTTTAAGTTAGGACAGTTTACCTTTACTACGAACACGTCATGTAACCATTTGGCGGCTTCGGCTTCGTCTTCTGGTATAGTTTCAACCGGTATTCTTTCAATGTACAAGTGAGCATGTACCGGCTTGCCGAATAACATACTTGTTAATGTGGGTGGAACCTGTAACAAGTTATAGAGCATCTATATTGTTAATAAGAGTAAAAAAAGTGACGGATAACTACTTATACATAATTTATAACTTATTGTACGTTCATAAAATATCGAAACTTTAAAGAAATTAAAAGTGCGTGCGTACAAAATACACATGTCCGAAGAGAAACTTCTTTGGCAAACTATTTTTTAAGTCTTTTTTATATTTATACAAATCTTAGACTTTAGATTTTCAAGACTTAGAGGGAGGGAAAAGGCCGATATGTCAGGATTTTAGCTACATACATATATATATATATAGCACCACGCCTCAATCCCATAGGGGTAGGCAGAGACAATATCTTTCCATTTGCCACGATCCTTGGATATCTCCTTCGCTTCTTTCATTCTCATTAAACCTTTCATACAAGTTCGTCGGTTTAGAGTACTCTTGACTTGGCCCTTAATTAAAATGTCCTGGATTTGATCCAGGAANTGTGATTCTTCTGCCATACCCAACTTTCACTACCATACATAAGTGTTGGCACCAACACTCCAGCATGCACTGCCAGTCTAGCCCTTTGAGACACCATCTGGCTATTCATAAAGGCGTGCAGAGCACCATTTACCATATTCCCTGCATTCACTCTCCTTTCAATATCACTTTCACATGTTCCATCTTTTGTAAATTTAGATCCCAAGTATACAAATTCTTTCACCACTTGTTCCCCATTTATCGCAATATTGCGATCACAGATTCATCTCTTTCAAAAAGCATGACTTTCGTTTTGTTTACATTCACATTCATTCCTTTGCCTTTCAAAGCTTTATTCATAATATTTACCATCTCCTGTAGCTCATTAGCGGATGACGCAAGTATTACTTGATCATCAGCGTAAAGTAAACATTTGATGAGTAATTCATTCATTCTTGATTTAAAAGAAACCCATACATACTTTCTTTTAAATCTGTCAAACAGTTATCCATCACTTATCATTAAAATATTAAAAATGTCGTAAATTAATACAAATAATTTACTGAAATCTCAAATGACAAATTATAAATAAAATATGTTTTGGTCAATAAATTTTGTTTATGAATTTAAAATTTACAAAAGAGCAATTATGAAAGTTTTTTATTTGATATATTATAAAAAATAGTATATTAAATTATTAAATAACGAGTGGCAAATTAAAATGCCACATGTTATTTGTAAGTATTAAAACTACCTAACATTCAAACGAATTAGCATAAAAAAGCTGCACATCTTAGTGACGTTAATCACTCGTTTCATCCGTAAAAATTTTACCCTCATGCGCCTAAAGGAATTTCACTTCAAAAATGTGATTGCTTATTGGCTGCTGATGAAAGTGATTGCACCTCATATAACATGAGAGATAAAAATAAACTAGTGATAAATAGGTAAAAGCATATGTTTCTATAACAATTTTTTTATTCTGTGGGGTATAGACCCCACAGAGTTTAAACAAAGTAACTTAACATTAAATACTCTGCAAAGCAATAAGGCTAAAGGTCAATAACTATAAAAAATAAATGATGATACAACGAAAATGGCTTCATATATAAAAACATAGTTGCGCATAGCTTTACCTACAAAAATGCATTGTTATGATGGAATTTTTATTAAGTGTATCACGCAACATACCTTGGTATTTTTCTCGAAGGCCAGCTGTATGTTATATATGGCGGGTATTTTACCCCTAAAGTACTGAAGGCTTGTAGTGAAACCTCTTGTACGCGGTGTCAAATGGTGCTTGAGTTCGGGAAGATTTTTCTCTTTTGCAAACTTAATTGACGCTTCATGTTTGGTTCTTGTAAAACGGGTTCCCTCCGGTGTTAACAGCAGCTAAAATTATAAAAGCTACTAATGAAATGTACTAAGAATATGGCAAAAATAAAATAACCTACTGACAATAGATCAAGGGCGTAGTAACTTTTTATGCCCCAGGTATTTGCAACTTCATCAAGCAATTTGGGACTTACATAAAATTTATACCCAAATAACCCGCAAACAACCACAACAATAAATACTTCGAAGACTTAATTCTTAGCAAAAAATGGTAGTCATAAAAGTTAGAATTTATTAAAAATTTTTTTTACTTAGCAAATCTAGGCAAAAACCTTAAGTCTTATTGTTAATTCGATTACACTCCAATTGATTGTTTCAAAACGTTATTTCAATCTTTGATATCTTAGAATTCCAACTTTTAACAATGTTTTTTTTTGTTTTGCTCATCTTTTATATGAAAGTAAATGTTATAAACTTAAGTGATTTTAACATGCAAGTGTTTTAATGTACACTTATACGGGTGAAGTATATTTCATTGTAATATACCGTATAATTTTTTGCTGACGGGTCAAACAAAAAATATATTAATTTTGTTTTTGCTCGTTTCGCTTACAATCGCAAAAGTTCTTCAAAAACAAGGTATTTTTTTGCTTTTGTAAATGGCTTCGCTTGAGGAGTTTATACCAATAACTTTAGAACGTTTTTTCATGACGTTATCATAAAAATTGTTTAATTTACATTTTAAATCTACGATAGCCTAGTGTAATGCCATGATTTGCCGATTTTAATTCTGCGTAGTTATCAACAGTTTCTCTTTAATATATGTCCATATCATCAATTTGATTTTCGGTAAAGCAAACAAACGTTAGGAAACCTGCATATTCCGTGAGCGGGGTGGGTTAAGAGCAAATGAACTGACTTTATTATATAGCCTATGTAGTTACTATAATGATTCCCTATCAACAACGTGGAAGCTATACCTATCCAGACGTCCTTTCGACATATGAAGGCTTTTTCAAGAAAGCAAACTATAGAAAATTCGAGGCAGCAAGCAATTTAGCCAATATCTTCAAACTATGTGATTGAAGATGTGGCGACTTCCTCAAACATTAATTCATACCTCGGTCAATAACAAATAGGTGTCACTTGGTCATACAAATAAGGTACAATCATAAAGTATAGAATAAATACGGAAGCGTAAACTTGATAGGCGTACTAAATCCAATTATTTACACAAAGAATTTGATGTGTCAATTTCGTAATAAAAGCATTATCTCAAGTGTATCAAAACTTTCGACTGACTGGGATAATCTCCGAAACGAATAGGTCTTAGCAAACACTTAAGCAGCTCTAGGTATTTTAGGTCTAGTTTTTGAATATTGAATATTTGCGCAATTATAAGACTATAAATATTTGTTGTAAACCTATCTTAATCATTTAGACCATTTCCTAAATAAGTCTGATAAAAATAACGGATCTAAATGTTATTAGAGCAACTAATGCCCGATTTCACCAACAATCTTTAAATCATCACATAGTTACGGGACCCCTCAGCCTATATAAACAGTCCCCTAACTGCTCTTTAAAATGTACTTAGGGGACACATAAAGTTCTGCGGAGATTGAGGATATCGGACATATGTTCCGTTACACAAAAAAGTCAGATTAAAATTTAATTAAAACCACAGATATCATTAAAATAATAGGGATAATTGTATACCATAATATTATGTTTTAAGAAATATAGTAAACACGTTGAACTTGTTTAATTTGTAACTTTTTGCAATGGATGCAGCCTAGACGAAGTCGCGGTTAAATACTGGTAATACGTATAACGAATGTCTACAAATTGATTAGTCAAGGCTTTAAGTCCATCATATGAATAAAACATGGCATGTAGGTTTCCGTACGCGAGTATCTAACTATACATTTTTTATAAGATAACAGACACGTTTGATTGCTCATTACAAATGACGTATATAAGTGAAACTAACGCGTTTTGCGATATCATATTGCCTCATTAATATAAAATACTTGTAACATTCTCAATGTTATACGGCTACATAGAATAAATATTCGTGTATAATATTAAATATGACGTTTCCTTAAACCTTTTATGGTGATTTACATAAACATTGCATAGGTATATAATAGTGTAATAACAAGCAATATTAACAACGCATAAAAGCAAGTTTGCTTTGCAAAGTATTTGAATTTAAATAAAATCTATTGAATAAATAACTGGACTTACATAAAATTGTATATTTCAAAACTTACTCTATTTCGGAATCTAACCCGGGACCTTTAATTGTGGAAGCGAGGTCGTCGAGAGATAATTTATCAGTTTGTAATATATTATTATCATAGTATTTATTCTTTAAACGCAACGAGGAAGTTTTTTACGGTTTTTATGTTTAATTATTCAGCAGAAGATTACCTCGTTTTCGAGAGGTTTTTCTACTAAGGTTATAGATCATAAGGCCTTAAGTAAATCCCGGGTCGACTCTAATATAATTACAAATGATTTTTCTGTCAAGAAGTTACTACTACAATGTAGGAAACATTTATTTCAATTGTCAACAAAACTAAACAAAGCTTTATACCAATCATGTAAAGAGTTTGGTAAATATATAACCTTTCTTCACCTAACTATTAATGGCTAGTAGTTATTTTTAATACCGTAATATACAAGGCCAAAACCATCAGTAGTGTTTAATCTTTTCTCAAGGTTAAATACTACTAGAGAATTGTACATAAACATATTTGTTCAAATTCTAGCAAAACCGCACTCGTCATAGCTCAATATTGTATTACTACATAAACATTTAGAATTTCCCGTTCCAGTATTTCGGAGATCAGCCGAAACATATATTGAAAGAAATGATTGTGTCAGTACCATGGTTTTAATAAATGCATTGGCTAGATGATTTTTCTAGAAAGCTGGTACTTTTACATAGCAATGTTATTTATGACACTGCTCGTATAAAAAGTAATGAAATTATTTGTGTTGCATACTTTTTATAAGTGGTCGTTATATTGCAAGGTCATAAAGGTGTTGTATACGCTGCAATGTGGCTCAATTTGACATCATATACACTCCGGAAATGTTCCTTTCTCTTGGAAACTTGGCATATTTCTTATAATCAGTGAAAAGCACAATCAAAATCAAGCCAGAAATTTTGGAGGTTAATTTGAACAAACAAAATACTCTAACAACAATTTGTTTGGTATAAGCATCATTTATAAACATTTAGGAAAATATCGTAATTTGACTTTACAAACAAGGACATCAATTTAATTTATTATTATTAGTATAGATTGATAATGCAGCCGTAGATGCATGTAAAAATGTGGCATTATCTTACCCAAACCGGATCGGGATAATCGCATATTTCCGATATCTGTGTCTTGATTATTTCTTTATCTTTCTCAAATGACCTTTCCAAGAATACAAACTCTGAAAATTTCCACATCCAACCAATAGGTGGCATGTATTGTATGGACTTTTTCGCGTACGCTTTGCAATTCTGTAATAAAACTTATATTTAATAATAACACCTTTGCAATTTGATTTGCAATATTCTCCAAATAATTAAAAAGGCAGTCAATAATGTGTCGGAGCCATTGCCCCATATGCAGAAAGTAGTCAGTAAGTTAAGCAATAGCCTATTTAAGTCCCACAGTTGGGCATAGGCATGCTCATTCGTAGAAGAGATGGATTTAAAGCATAGATCCACCACGTTGCTTCACTGCAGAATGGAAGGCTACACATACGCCAGAATTACTCCCGGGATATGTAGGTTTCTTCACATTGTTTTCCTTCACTGCAAAGCACTATGATGAATTGAAGAAAAGAATCCAGTAAATATCCAATAAATAGTAGTAGTAATTTTTAGTTTTATAATCAGAAACGTAATGCTGCCTGCCCGGGATTTCATTAAACGAGGATCCACATGTCTCACCTAATGGTGGCATCGCGACTTTTAGAAGTCAGTAACAGCATATATTTTACAGGTTTTGTATACTCATATTTACTACGTGGATGTGGTTGAAAACACAGTCAAATCACCAAACAATTTCATAATACATTTTAAAAGTTTCTAAATGAGTCATTTACTATATAGCCTTTTTTAACTGCGATAGCTTTACTTTTAATATTCATTATATGTCCTATGACTATGATTTTCATCGCTAGAGAAAAGCGAACACTTGGCGGAAAAATGAAAACTGTTACTCTATTTTATTTTTCAAATGCATCCTTGAATGGAAAAATGGTTGATCTCTGGGTTTAATAAACCAAAAGAACGGGGTAAGGTATGCTTTTATAAATAAATGTTACTAAATATTTTCAAATGCAATATATATACTATTATTTTTATAATTACTTTTATGAATTGCAAAAGGTTATATAAGAATGGTATAAAAATGGTTATATAAAACCATTAATTATTCATACTAGCTGCATGTTATTATTAGGATATACCAGCAGCGTGTAATCATCAACTATAAAATAATCTTACTCAATACTATTTATGAAAAGGCTAAAATTTAACTTATTAGCTGTAATAAACATGATAATTACTTGAATATATTATCATTGCAAAATGTTTATGTTTTTAGATTTGTCTTTTAATCGACTCCAATCTGTGTTATCACTAGAATTGTTACACTATTTCAATAATCCTTCAGTATCAGATTCAGCACCGCATAGATATGGAATTATTTTTATGTAACAGATAAAGTTTGATATTTGTTACTCGTCATTACAAGACGTTTTCCAATCGAAATAAATTAAAAAAAACATTATCTATATAGCTGATTCTATGTTTAATTTATTACCTAGTTATTATGGAAATCGGTTTTCTTCGATGGTCTCATTGGCGTATTGATAATTTGTTTTCAAATTGAACATGAAATTGTATTACAATTCTTACTATTAGTTCACGTTTAAATTAAAATTTAATGAAAGTTTTGTTTCTATGTTGAAGAAAACATAGGATTTGACATTTTTTATATTTATTTTTCTACATCTTAATGGTAAGGGTTTCGAGTTGGTTGGTTACCTATACGAGTATACCAACTAAGACGTAAAGGGTAAATATTTATCGATAACATATTAAGACATTAATATCCGTTCTAGATCCTATTATATCATTACTTAACCTCAATAACAGAAATTATAGTCTCTAGGAACATAAAATTTTAATTGATAGAGCAATTATCATTACACAAAAAAGAACATTGAACTTAAAACAAATCTCACTAATTATAATAGTTATTCATCGTACCTATAAATAAATGTAATCAATTAGCTTTAGAGTTCACAATAAGCGAAAGGGTATCATAATGTCTGGACTTTAAGCTTTCCCATATATGTATAAGTAAAAAGATAGTCAATATTTTATTTATTGACAAAGCAATAACATTTGATTGAAACATTTATTACGTATGGACAAGTAATATTTTTCAGTGCTTTACCTAAAATATACATGAGTAACGTGGTTTTTCATTCCATATGTCACCGATTCGGCTAGTTATCTTGTGGTTTAATATAATATAAAAAATCAAGGTCCATTCCTACGCCATCTAGCATGAACCTCTTAAACTTATTGCATAGAAAAAACTTTTAAGTCAACTTTTAGTGTATTATATCAATTAAATAATAAATGGCGATGTAAATGTAAATTGCCGAGCTTTTTGACTAAATAAATTCAATATAAATTGTCGATTTCATATTTGAAAGAAAAATTTAACATCAACAAGTTTAAATATGTTTGAAGTTGAGTGGATTAATAATTAAGCATTTTATAAATTAGTCAATATATACATAAATATGTATATATACATACTAGCTGACCCAGCTAACGTTGTTTTGCCATATAATGACTATTATCGCTATTAAAATATATAGGTTGGTGGTAGGAGATTAAAAATCTAGGACTAAATTTATTTTTTACTCCCACACCATAACAAAATAACCAAAAAAAGCCTTACCAAAAATAAAAATATTTTTTTGAGATGAACCGCACTTAACACTTAGGGGCTAAAAATTTGTTACAAACCTATTCTCATATCTACTGAATATACATGTAAAGTTTCATCAATTTCGGTCCAGCGGTTTCGGTTGAGTATAAACACTAAAACTTTGGCATAAGCATTTTATATATTAGATATATATATATAAATGATAACTAGTAGTATGAATTTAAAAACATGTTTTCTCTTATTAACAAGTTTCTTAAATTCCGATGATAAATGGTTTTTATGAAATAAGGAAGCGTATAACGACTATCAGCTAACAAGAATAATATCCTGTCAGCAGCAGATCGTTCTAAATGAAAGGTTACCTCAATATGAAATGCAATGCGAAGTCAACTATAAATAGATTGTTCAAAATTATTTTTTTCATTTCTAAGGTATGACTAATTTGAAACACGTCTCAGTAATGTCTATATATTAAGAGTAGAAAAACTTAAAATAAATTCGGTAATTGTTTTCAAGTTTAAGTAAGTACTCATGCCATATCTACTGCGCTTGTGTCGGCCTTGGTTATGTATATTTGTGCTAAATTTTAATAAGTTCGGAAAATGTATATTTTTTACAATATATAATTTAATTTATATTCTTAATTACGGAAGGAGTCAAAAGTTTTTGTGGTATGCCATGTTTCTGTGTTTGCCGATTTTCATCACATATTAAATACTATTTAAGTGTATTCAGATTAAGATTATTGCATACTATTATAATATCTTGTTCAAATTTTTAAACTCTAATAAAATAGTTTTTATCTGTTCTCTCAATTGAATTTGTAGTAGATGGTACCTGATGTAAATACTATTGTTTCAAATACTAAATTATTAATTAAATTTAGTAGCTAACGTAAAAGGTTTAAAGGAGACTTTTAATGAAATGAGTTTAAGAGGCTCGTATTGAGTGCCGTGGTAATTGACTTTATTTTTAATATTCTACATATTATCTAATATGTTTAATTACCTGTTCTATACATAACTATGAATTTTAACTCATAAACGACCATCTTGTCTAAAACGCGATAATACATACTATATTTCTGTACTGTATGTAACAAAAAATATATACATTAATTTTATAACACATATTATATAATGAAGATGTATAACCCGAAACGGCTATGGTTATTTTGGTAACAGGAAAAACAGTAGGTACTAGTTCTGCAACGTAAGATTTTGATCGTAATTCACAAGTTCCTTAACATGGTTATTTAATGAGCGATGTATGTGTAACAAGCTAAAAATAGCTTTATTAACAAAACTATTCCAATCGTAATCCCATATATCAACATCATAATTTTTGAAGTGAAAGTTTCTTTACATCGACTAAAATTTCACCCATCCATCACATGATGCATTCCAACCGGCCGCAGATTGGGGATAAAGTGAAACAGTGTGTGGTTTCATAAAACCACTCTATGTTTTTGAAGTGCAACTTCTTCAGGCGCATGAGGGTTCAATTTTTACTGACGAAACGCGTGATTTGCGTCACAAAGATGTGCAGCGTTTTTGATGCATATTAATAATATATTGACAAAAAACACGCGGCGTTTTTATTTACACATCGACATTTGAGATATCAATAAATTATTTGTATTAATTTTCGAGACTTAATACTTTAATGACAATTAAATTCCTGACATATCATACTTTTTCCTGCCCTCAAGTTGCGGAAATCTAAAGTTTTACATTTGTATATATATAAACAAGACTAAAAAATTATTTTTGCCAAAGTAGTTTCACTTATGACGTGTGTACTTTGTGCGCACGCACTTTAATTATTATTGTTTAGTTTAATTGCATATTATGTTTTATTTGTGTAAATGTTGTGAAATGTTAAGCTTCTTTATCGTGTGTAAAATATAAACGCCAAGCATTTTAACTTATTAAAAATATTTTTTATTAAATTCTAACTATACGGACTTTAATTTAAAATACATTTACTAATAGGTACTTGTGATTGTTATTGATATTTGACGCCCTTGTTATTTAAAATTGTTCTTTAAATCAAGCATGGTTGATTTTATTTACAATTTCAATAAATTATGAATCTCTCCAACTCTATTGTCAAAGTTAAAAATTATATGCAGTACGTTCATGTGGTTTTTATACTGGGTATTAATCAGACAGACTTAGAATAGCATTAACCCCGTGAACAAAACGTACATTCTCATATATCATATACTAGCTGAACTCGCGACTTCGTCTGCGTGGACTGTTTTTTGAGTAGCGATTTCATTAATTTAGGCAAATTGTTTTACAAATAGGTAACATGACCAGTATTCAGTAAAAGGAATATTCCTATCAAATTTCAAGTCTCTACGACTTATGGTTCCAGAGATATTTGCTTACGTCTTATCATGTCAAAAAATTAAATCGTATTATTCCAACTAAGGGACACAACAGTGGGTTAATCCGCAATATGTTTTTTTTTTGTTTTGACATAAAAAATTTTCTAAAACTATATTTAACGTTCCTTTTTCCCAACCAAAATATTATGTGTCGTACTTGTATTTCTCTAATTGTATTTGAAGTATAATTGAGGCAAAGGAAAAATTTTATACTAATACTCGTACACTTAATGTCTTGCGTAAATCTCATTGTTTGGCGCACCTTAATAGATAGTACTATTGAAGAAGGATACTAAATATGAACTTTAATTAACACACAGCGTTAAGATAACGTATGGCTGCTTTGCATGAATAATCACACAATTCAAAATTAGGGACAGAAGAATCTAGTTTATATTTTGTAAAAGTGTTAAAAAATTATGTGTGTGTGTATGTGGTAGTACTAAATATAATTATTTTATAAATAATTTATTTCGTTTTAACACAAATGTCATGTATAATTAAGTTTTGTGAATTAAATCACTATTTATCGAAAGCAATGTCATTAAAAATAGTTTCAGTAAATTTTCTTCATAAGATTTAATGTTTTTTATTTAAATATATACGATGAAACAATTTGACGGCCTCGCTGGCGCAGTGGTGCGAGTATTCGCTTTGATAGAAGAGGTCCTGGGTTCGATCCCTGGTAGAACGAATTTTCTAATCTGTCTGAGTCTGGACTGGTGGGAAGTTTGGCCGAGGCTAGTTACCACCCTACCAGCAAAGACTTACCGCCAAACAAAGAGCTTTGGGTTCCGGTATGTTGCGTAGAAACCACAAGAGGTATATCAGATTAACACCCTTTCATCTTAGACTGTATCATCACTTACCATCAGGTGAGATCACAGTCAAGCGACAAACTGTCAGCAATAAAAAAAATCATATTGTTAATCTTTATCCTATTATACCCTACACATAAACATGTTTATTAATATTTACAGCTCCAAAGTCTAATATTAGGTTTTAAAACATAAAAGAACAGAGTAAATAAGTGCCACAATTAGCATTATAGAATTAGGACTGGCCGAAGCAATAGTATTGTCAAACAGTCTTATACTTTGAGTATATAAAATTACTAGTCTGTGGTCAGCAGTCTCACAAGGGTAGTTCCCTTTCTATGGATATATAGGAAATGATGAAATAACAAAAAAAACACCATCATTCTTAGTCTTAGTGAAATGCATTTATATGCAAAGGTATAAAGTACACAAGGGACATATTAATTGTGTTTATATAATGAAAATAAAAGCTAATAAAACAAAATGTTTACTTACTCCTAAAACTTGAATCCCATCACAGAAATGCCAGCCCATAAGCCAGTCTACTTCATAACTATGGTTCATGATGAGATAGCCATGTTCCTTTCCATAATACTTATTATATTCATCCTTCTTAATGTAAATAGACAATTTTGTCCCTGACCACCATTCTGACATGAACACTAATTCTGAAAAAGACACTTCTATTTGTATAATGCTAATTTTTCTACTCTCATTAGCATGCATGCATGCTGTGCCATAGAGTTACAGGTTGCATGTGAGCAACAGGCTGACAATTGCTGACCCCTGGTCCAACAAAAGATATGTTTTGTGAATGCAGTTCTAAACAGCTTATCCAATTTTAATAATTTTTTTTATATATCTGAGTTAGCTTCTTAAGTATTTTAGTATGAAATAATATATGGTGTTTTTTTGGTTTTTATTCAGTCTATGTTTTTCAACTAAATAGTGGTTTGGAGTGTAAATTCTATCCTGATTTCTATATTCCCTGTTCCCATATTGAGTATTATGAAGATGGAACAGTGGGACCACTGGGAACAGTTAGTATGCCCTATAATATTTATCATATATAAAATGGTATTTCCCATCTTTTGCATTCTAATTTTTAAAAACAACACAAACTCTTTCTGGTTGACTTCTTTTTCATAATGTTTTACAAGAAAAATAATATATCTAATGCTAAATTACTATTACTAGCTAAAATACACAATCATAAATAAATACATATTGTAAATTGATAATGAAAATAATTGCATTAAATAATGACTGTACTTACGACAATAAAATGAATAGGAGAGATAATAATTTATTTTTCTATAAAGTGTTTTGTTACATGGTTTCAGTCCAAAGTACAAAATGGCTTGAACACAACTTAGTATTAGGCCTGAAGTAAAATAAGATATAGCAAAACACAAATGTACAATTGTTGACTGCTTCAGTATGTTTAAGTAAAGCATCTTGCATATGTCAGCTGTCTAATTTGTTCATAAAACCTGAAAAATATCATATTAAAGGCACAGTATCCTTAATCAAAGTTAGCCCAAATTTTCCATTTAAAAGAAAACTTCTAAAGTTTCAAGACATAGTCTTCATATATAGATATAACATAGACTAAGAAATGTGATGTCATGGAAATATTTTATTATGTTTATTAATCTGAAAATTTCTAATCAGCTGCATAAATCTGATTAATAATCTAAATCTAATACTAAATAAATATTTTATATTCAACAACCTTATGGAAGCCAAATACTTTTAAAGGAATGGCCTATTAAGGTTCTACTACTGGGCATAGGTCACTCCGCTCATAAGTTTTATTGAGAGTAGTCCCACCATACCAGTGTCAGGTAAGCAAATATACAAACTGCAGAATTGCTCCCAGGACAATCAGGTTTCCTCGCGATGTTTTCCTTCAGCGTATTTCTTCCGTTTTTATTTATAACCAACATTAAGGTAATAAAAATAAAATATGATGATTTTATAAGTATAATATCAAAATTAATTTAAAAATATAAAAATGAATAAAAAAACTAAATGAAAAATTCCTGAAAATCACTGCCGCTACCGGCAATAACCAATAATGACCGAAATACACTAAAACTACTAATACTTCTGAATATCACAAAGGCTTTTTACTATTACACATTTTAAATTAATTTTACACAAGGCAATTTGAAATATAATAGATCCTTGTGATGGTTGAACAACTATGTTTACTCAATAGGATTTTGAAAAACTTGATTTTATTTTAATGGATATTAAATTTAGCTTTAAACTTACCTTAGAACGAGTTTTATGTCATTTAATCAGACGATTTAATTCAAAAGCGCATATTTACAAAAATAATTGTGTTAGCAGTGCCATCCGGTAATAATTACGAAATAAATTTAAAACGAAAGTCTATTTAATTACACCAAAAATATAATTTTTTCTTCTGTGACATATTTGTCTATGACTGCATGTACAGATTATTTAAAGATATCAATTTCATTCGTTTATCTGTAAACAACGCCATAGATATAATAAGACTTAAATGACAATTGCTATTGGTTTATATAACAGAATTTAAGTGGTGAAAAAATGAGAAACTATTTAGTTTCCTTCTACAGCGCATGTTAGTCTTTTTATAATTCACTAAAGACTTTAAAGTTAATAATTGCCTCAACATTTCCTGATAGAACAATAAGATCGGCTTCGCTCAAACTAATCATTGTATGTCTTATATATTATGTGGTGTGCAATAAAGTATATCATTTCTTAATAATACAGCATTTTTACTATTTGTGTATTTGTTTATAAAGAAAAGTGTGTATCTGTAATTTAGATAATAAAATGAAGCTTCAGAAAAAAGAAGAGACGATGATTATAGGACATACTGCATACTTGTATTCCCTCGCATGCTAAAACATACGAATATAAAAGTAAAAGTAAGTAGCAGCCCATTAACGTCCCACTGCCGGGCACAGGCCTCCTCACTCCGAGGAGCAAGGGTTTTTAGAGCATAGCATAGCAACCCACCAAGCTGGTACACTGCGGATTGGCAGGCATAGTACACAAGTGCACTCTCATAGTCCGTTGTGACGGGAATCCGACACGACCGTACACTCCGCGAGGGTACGAACTTGCAATACCCACTAAAACCCAGCGGGGCCGCTATCAACCATAAGTGGGGAGCCAAAGGTTCGTTGAGGCATTCCTCTCTGGCCCCTCGGTTGCAGCTCACACATATTTTACAGAGGCAGAAGTTGTATGAATCTCCGCCTCCTGTTTCCTGCACCCCTTCACCCTCTCCTTTTGCCGTGCCTCCTTAAATAATATAACAGTCTCGCAAAAGGAGGCAACCGCTCTCCAGGCCTAGTTATTCGTCGTCGTCGTCTCAACCGATGGACGTTCACTGCTGGACAAAGGTCTCTCTTAATTCTGCCGACGTTGCGTTTTCCGGTGCGAGGCCGCCACTCTAGTACCTTCAGGCTCCAACGTCCATCGGTTCTGCGAACTATCTGTCCTGCCCACTTGGTCATTTTAAGCCCACACATGTTCATTTTAAAGCCCACCTGTTGTGACTCTCTGCAGAGGTCATCGAGCTTTGTATTGAGATCTTCCAGAGTCTCTGCCATTATGACTATATCATTGGCAAACCGCGAGTGAGTGATGTACTCGCCGTTGATATTGATGCTGAATCCATTCCAGTCCAAAAGCTTGAAGGTGTCTTCCAGGAAATAGCTTCGGGGAGATAACATCTCTCTGTCGCACACCACGTTGCAATTGGATAAACGCTGTGCTTTGGTCCTGTACACGGATCGTCATGGTGGCGTTTTCATACTAACACACATGGATACTACACATGGATATACCGGTAGTCGATTCGGCATCTCTTCAAAATTCCAACACGGCCCAGGTTTTCACCGAATCAAATGCTTTTCATAGTCCACAAACGCCAAGCAAAGTGGCCGGCAATACTCTTCAGTATAACCTGCCGCAGCGTATGTATGTGGTCTATGGTGCTAAAGCCTTTTTGAAAGCCGGCTTGTTCGGGAGGCTAGAAGTTGTCGAACCTACGAGCGAGACGATTCGTTATGACTCTTGAGAACAATATGTAGACTTGACATAGCAGCGCCATAGTTCTTCAACAGAGTGTTATCACCTTTTTGAAAAACAGAACCACCGCTCTTCTATGCCAAGCCTTTGGCACCGTGCCCTTGTGGATGACGGACTTTAACAATTGCTGAAGGACTTTAAGTATAGGTTGGCTACCTGCTTTCAGGATTTCTACCGTGATTCCGTCATCACCTGGTGCTTTGTTGTTCTTCAATTGTTTAAGAGCCATCTCTAATCTCGTATAGGCTGACGTCCGGGATATCTTCGGTATAGTGTCGGGTTAGTTTGGCTCTGGGATCTTTGGCCAAACTGTCAATAGGCTTTGACGTGTATAGTAACTGCCCATAGAAATTCTTGACTTCCCTCAAAATCTCCGGTCTAAACGTAATGAGGTTGCCGCTGTCAGTCTTCAGCCTCGTCAACTGGCTGCAACCAAGAGACAGACCTCGCGCGAACACTTTTGAGCCCCTGTTCTGCTCAACGGTGTCTTTTATGAGTTCTGTGTTAAAGTGTCGCATATCACAGATTCGTGATTTTGAGAGCTGCATGTAACTGGACGCGTCTGCTGTAGACTATAGCCTCATTTTGTCTTTGGTCCATGAGATTGAGAGTTTGGTCCGAGAACCTCTTGGTTTTCTTTTTACTGGTCTTAAAATATTTAGTCCCAACCGTATGGACAATTTCCACAAGCGTATTGTGTATTTCATCCACTGTTTCGCCTAATTATTACGCGTGCTATTTATATAGAAACCGGTATTTAAAAATTATCTGTTACAATATATAAGCTATTTAAAGTTTAAATTATAACTTTTTAAAAAATCATGAAATTGCCAAGATTACCTTATTCCTTAATACTTTTAACAATTAGTTTATAAGGTAGTATTTAAGTGTTTATGATAACTTTCAAAACTCTAAAACTATTTTTTAAATATCGCTATGTAAATATGCAGTGCTGCCTGATTTTGTTTTTAAATACTATATAAAACAAATATTCGTAATTCGATACAGTAAAAACTACCGCTATAGTGGTATACCTTAACCTTATACTTTATTCATTTTATCCACAGACAGGCCACATATGATTGACAACTTAATTAGACATTAACATAGATAATACCTATATACTGGTTAGTATTAACACCACACCACAGACTATGTTAAATATATGTTTCATATAAATAAATATATAGTACCTAATACAATACTTTTAAAAATAATTAAATCTGTTCACTGTTGAGATCTAATAATTTTTTACCCAGTCAATATGCTATTCTTATTTTTTTGTAATGTACCTTGAGAAATCCACAAAGCATTTACACCAAATTATTCTGTAAGTTCAAATACATAACTAATTCTCAGTATGCAATTTATAAGGCATAAAAAATGTGTTTTAGAGTATATATTAAAGAAAAGTTTCATAAGTAACTGGTGCAAATTATTATCCAATTCAAGCACCATTGTTTTAGGTATAGAAACATCATGTGATGATACTGGCTGTGCTGTAATAAACGGAAAAGGAAGTATATTGGGAGAATCCCTTTATTCCCAAAATGCTATTCATGTTAGATACGGTGGCATTCTTCCACTTGTTGCCCAAGAATTACACCGTGATAATATAGAATTAGTTGTGGATGAAGCTTTGAAAAAATCTAAATTAAATATCAAGGATATTGATGCAATAGCTGTAACTACAAAGCCTGGGCTTTTAGCAAGTTTGCAAGTAGGTGTCAAGTATGCTATTTATATGGCAAAAACTCACAAGAAATTATTAGTACCGATACATCACATGGAAGCCCATGCATTAGTGGCTAGAATGTATGAAAATATTTCCTTTCCCTTTCTTACACTACTAATATCAGGAGGTCACTCTTTGCTTGCACTCGTTAAAGATATAGATAACTTTATACTGTTAGGACATACATTAGATAATGCACCTGGAGAAATTCTGGACAAAGCAGCGAGAAGAATGAAATTAAAAAATATTCCTATGTATTCTGGTCTAGCAGGAGGAAAAGCTATTGAGTTAGCTGCAAGAAAATCTACAAATCCTTATCTATTCAGTTTTCCCTTACCCTTAGCTAGAAGTAGAGATTGTTGTTTTAGTTTCAGTGGTCTTAAAGATGCTTTAATACGTCATCTTCTACGAAAGGAGAAAGAACATGGGATAGTAGGAGATGGTGTTATACCAGAAATAAACGACTTGTGTGCAAGCTTTCAACTAGCTATTGCTGAACATATCTGCCATAGAACAGAGAGAGCTATATTATATTGTGATAAATATAAGCTTTTTGATGAAGCCCATCGAAATATTGTAGTATCTGGTGGCGTAGCTTGCAATGATTTTATCTTCCAAGGTGTAAAATTTATAGGTGATAAGTTAAATTGTAATGTATATAGACCACCACCTAATGTTTGTACTGACAATGGTGTTATGATAGCATGGAATGGTATAGAGAAGCTGAAGAAGCAATGTCACTTTGACACTATAACAATGACCAGTATAGATCCAGCTGCACCTTTGGGTAGTGATATTATTGCAAATGTTAGAGATGCACATATAAGTGTAGGAATAACAAGATTAAAACATTATTAATATATAATTCAGTTGTATTTATTTATCAATGATTCTTAAAATAAAGAGATTAATGTTTGTTTAAAACCCACTATATTCTTCATTGTGACTTATATTTTATACATTGCTGTCAAGTTAACACTTAACTGAAATCATATATGGTAATGGTAATCATACTGATGATATTCTATACAATCTTAGGGTATGAATCTGCTACTTGACAGTTTCTACACAAACTAGCAAAAGAAAACCAGGTTAACATTTTTGCTGGCTCTGTTCTGGCATTGTCACTACTGAAAAGAACAAAATAATCATCATAATATAAAAAATAAATATAATTGACTTGATATATTCATTATTTTTGCTTTGATTATGAAGATACTCAGGTCTTGCATTTAAACTAGATATCTCAATGTAATGATTTTGTAACTTGATTAAAGGCATAATTAAAATATATACAAAATCCTGGAGGAGTCAGACTACTACAATCTAAATAATATCAACCAACTATAGTACAAACTAAATTATCCAATTTAAAAGGTGTTAAAATCAATGATTTAAATAAATAAAGACTGATGAATATGCTTTGTGCTCCAAAATTGATGTTTCTGATACCTGTATTAATAACTGATTTTTCAAAACAACAATAATAACAGACAAATAATGGAACAAAACTTTAATAAGAATATTTATTACAGTAAGCCTATTTTACATATATATTCATTGAAAATATTACATTTGCAATGATTTTCTAGTTGGCAGCTTTCTGTTGCAAATCTGTAATGAAATAAATATTAATTATTAAGTCATATAAAGTGAATAATGTATTTGTATGCATACAATTCTTCTGTATGTGAATATGTGACTGAACTAGCTAAACAGTTTGACCAATTTTTATAAAATTTTTTGTGTTCAGTTGGATTTGAGAAACAAGATTGATTTGATCTGGATTTTCCACAGGAACAACATATATGCAGGTAATGTTGCTGTTACAACTAATGTTTATACATATTCAAATAACTCTAAATCAAATTTAAAATTACTGTTTATATACAAATTGTCATGAAATCCCATGCTTAATAAATCTAATTTTCGAAAATACAATTAATAATAAAAAAATAGTATATTTTTATTCATATAAAATGCAGAAATTTAATTACACTCCATACAATGTTTAAATGTTTTTTAATGTTGCTATATATAGCCATCTAAGTAAACAAGACTTACAGTTTCAAAAACAGTTATGTTAAACATAATTTTTAATGTAACATAAGCATTATGCAATACTAAATACTTTTAAGTTTACAAATTGTTGATATTTACAAAAGACATCACAAAACAAATTGCAACTGCACACTTGTTATTAGACTGATTGGACTAAGTTAGTAAGAATGACATGCTTATTGACACACTTCTTTAAGTCTAACTTACACAACTTAATTATTCCTTTTCATCTGAAAATGAATTACAAAATTAAAATAGGACATTTAAATAAAGTCAATTCCTAATTACTCCTAGTTCCATCGAGCACCAGCTTAATTTCACTGTGTAGTATTTATATGAAAATACTGTATCTTTATAAAAAGCTGTTTGAACTTAAGTGGGGGAATAAAAGTGTTTACTATAGATTGAATTTTTTTTTAATATGTGTAAAGGGAGGGTGAAATAATAGTACAAATTGAAATACAAAATCAAAGTGTCCTTTTTCTGGAAAATAGCGTTAAAATCACTAAATAAATAGTTAAACTATTATTTGCTAATTTGAAGGTTTATGTCAAATTTAATGGGGGTGAACTTACGTGCTGGTCTTCCATTAGCCCATGGAGTGATACGAACATGGGATTCATCACGACGTAAGGCTTCGGTACGCATTTGTGGTTTTAAAGATCTCCGCAAAATCTTTGCGGCAATGTTGGAGAAGTTTATGTAACTAAAAATACATATTAAAGTTATGGGTTGTAATAACAATTAAGGTTTTTATCATGTACTTACTTTAAGCCGGCTTGTCTCCAGGCACTCATTTTGTTAATTATGTAAAGTTTAACTGCACAGTAGAAATTTTTAGCAATCGGAAAATTGAATATCGAATTCCGAATTCGAAGATGTGATCAATGATGTAACGTTTCACAGATAAAACAAAGCCTAGTAACCAGTATGTAGGTATTATCTACGAAGCCTAGTCACTATTACAATATACTCTGTGAACACTGAACAAAGCGAATATGTTTTTTTTTTACTTAGCGCGCTAAGATCTTGTCTTTTAAAACTATTTTTTGATATGGCTACGTGACATATAAAGAAAAGTTATTGCAGATAAAATTAATCTTTTAAATTGATAATTTCAACTCACACTCTCTTTATAGATGTTACTGTTATTATTTATAATAGGCTTAGGAGCTTTCGCTGACGCGCCTGTATCAATTACTGTGCTTTTTGTTATTGATATGCTTGTCCAATCTGTTCTTGAACTTATTATGTGATCTCGCTTTCACCTCACTCTCAGACAATTTATTCCATTGGTGTACAACTCTATTACTGAGAAAGAGCTTAAATGGAATCGATGATGCTCGCTTTGAACCAAGTTTAACATTATGACCTCTTGTTCAAATTTTCCATCGCTAATATAGTACTTTCTTATTCATCCACTCTTTATTAAATGCATTTTTTGAACGTGTAGTGGATAAGACTTGATGTTAGTACTGTTTTTTCAAATGTTAATTTTTTAATCAAATTTATTTTTCGCATAACTATGCAATGCCATTTATTCACAGCTCGTGCAAAAAAGTAGAATATTCCTTTTTAAGATTTTGTTTATTAAGAAGTTCGAGCAAGATGGCGTCACAATTGATTTACTATTTTTTTTAGTTATATTTAAATGTATTTATTCAATAAGAGCGATTGATTTAATCAGATTTGCAGTAATTAGTATTTTTTTATTTATTTAAAATTAATTGAAAGCTGACATTTACAGTCCACAGAGCACTTTCAGGCCAATATCTAAAATAATATTTTAACGACACTTGTCATTTGTCATGAGAACCGTCCTATTTGTAGTCTAATTCCAATTTCCAAGATGTTTTTTAAAAACTAAAGTAAAAAGTACGAGCTCTAAAGGCAAAGAATTAGTTTACCTAACCTGATTTTCAAAAGCTTACCCTTTATTTTAATACTTAGGTAGGAGTTATAATTACTTGTTATAAGTTTTCTTGGCGTGTTTTTAATATTTAGAATGTAGTTTTGATTCATGATATATATATATATATGTCGAATTTTATTTATAATGCTCTTAAAAAAGTTCAAATGGAATATTAACAAAATTGTCGTTATTAATTTATTCCATTACATATGTTGTGATGGTAATTTTGTATGTGCCACATCTGTAAACAACTTAACAGATGTCCACGTCGTTGTATACGTAAATTTATCATACATGAGCTTAAAGTTATCTATGTCCTTAACTCATCTGGTTACCACATTTATTAATAATATTTAATATTAAATGAAGTTTTGCTGGAGATTTTAGAGTACTATTTCATAAAATTTTTGATTTTTGTCTGTCTGTCATGTTGCTTGCAGTTATAGCCTCTCTGGACTAATGAATTTGTTTACAACTTAATATTGTATTTATCTATTTGTGTATAATATAGTTTTTAATTTATTGGGAATATAGGGAAATTGTTATTAGTGAGTTACTATGTTGCAAAAAGCTTAGTCAAGTCAATTGAGTAAATAGTTTTGGTGATCTTTTGGTGAGAGTGATCTATTTTCTGTGAATTTTAACTATCCAAATCAGCAAGAAAGATCATATTCCTCAATATAATGCATTATTATATTTATTATATTTTTAGAATAAGAATAATATGATGGATTCTGATGGAGAAAGGGAACAACTTCTGATTAGTCAACCAGCTAAGCCAACTGTTCAATGTGATTTTGTTAATGAATGTCAAATGTTTTTAAAAGCTGAGGATGGTGGTGGTGATGCACACACGAACATGAATCAAAATATTGCAGATGAAAAAAGTGGTAAATATTAAATACTAAGTTCCATAGTGGGAGTTTATATCACAACAAGAATAAATATGCTGAATTTCAAGTCAATCATGTGAAAAGATTTGAAGATGTGACTGGTTGTGAGGGTTACATCACTTGTACATACTGATCCTATGACAAAAAACAGATCCCATCCTCAACAGAAGTCCATGTCCCGAAAGGTATATCTGTACCAAATACCTTGTGATAAGTGATTAATATTCTATAATCATTTTGAAAATATTTCACATATTTGAATAGTTGTTCTGTTATTTTAGGCAAAGATGTAATTAACAAATAAAAAATCATTTAAATTGGTTTTGTGTTTCTTAAGTTATTTATGGTGTAATTAACCTGAACTTGTAATATATATGATTTTTTATTTGTTAATTACATATATATATGAGATTTGGAAAGTGAATCTGAAAGTAGCATTTATTATTTCTAAGGTAGAAACAATGTGTTAATAAAACTTTACAAATACAATTACAAATAGTTTACAATACCAATCATTTATACACAAAATAATTTGAAATACAAATAACTGTTTGTTGAGACAATTCAATGGGCAACTGTGTAACACAGAGTATTAATATATATATAAATGTCAATTTGCTTGCCTTACAAATTTTGTATGGTTTCTCTGAGGTTGTGTAATTTAGTATTGCTTTGTAGTTAGTATAGAACTAATTAAATTATTGCTATATACTAAAATGGTGAAGAGAAGAAATATTAAAACCCGTAATATATATATATTTTTTATATATATATATTTTGTGATATGAAGATTCTTATTGTTATTCTTAATGTTTAAGGTCGGCCTAACTTTATTACTCCTACACAAACTGACACAAAAGAGGTATTGTCTAATGAAGCAGTTAAAGATACAATTATTAATACTGATGGTAAGTGCTTATTTTTTTTTTTAATTCCTATTTTTAGTTCACATTACCTTATTTATATCAAATTTAAAGTTTGAATAGTCAATAAACTAATTAGTATTAGTAATTTAAATCTTAGTAGTCTAGAATTAGTAGTAATTTAATTCTTCATCAAGTGAAGGACACATAGATTTGAATAGAATGATACTTGGTGGTCATACAGTTTTATCAAATGTTAAGACATTAATTAAATTAAATTTTTCAATAATCACATTTTAAAATGTACAGCTTCATCTATTGAAAGTTCACATACAAGAAAGAGGTTTTTTTTTAATAATAAAAATTTTTATTGATGTAAATTTATCACTTATAAAATTATACAATCATTTGTTATCAAATTAAATTTGGGAATGTTTGATGATGGCAATATCTCAAATTTTGTTACAATTTGCTGCTTGGTAGGAATAATGAAGAAAGCTAATTATACATAAGAGCTTTTTCAAAATGAAATAGAATATGTAAATCAACTATTATGTTTTCTGGTACAGTCAATTCAGCTGATCTGAATGGGTTTTTACCACTAGAAAATATAGACTATACATATTCTGGATTTTGTTATCCTTACATCAAATTTTGAATTTTTTTCTATTATACAATTACTCATCCAAAATTGATATAAACTATCTAGTATATATAACAACCCAATATAATCTTATACAAATATTATTACTTGGGAAGCAAACAATATTATTATACACATGATTCACTTAAGTTTCCACTATGTATATAAGAGAAAATTAAAATAAAGTCAGGAAATTAGGTTCAACACAAAAAAACAAGGGTGATTTATAATAATAACTAGGAATGCCCCTCAGTTGGATTCACATAGATACCGATCTTGTGGCGGTGGAGAGTCTAAGTAGTACGATAGATTTATTTTTGTTAACATAAAAGTTTTATTTCACATAGTATTTAGTAACTTCCTTTCAGATTATTAGATACACACTTACATTCATAATATAATAAACATACAGATTTTACTTTACATTGAATATATATCTAACTAATACATTTTTAAATTTGTAACATCATTTATGTAGAAAGTCCAACATCAGCAAATTTAAAAATACTTTACAGATATTAATAAATTCTTGATTTCAAGGAGGTAATGTCACAATTTTTTGAATAACTCCAGTAATTTTTAGATTGGTAAAAATAAAAACAGTATAGGTATATCGGTGGGTAGCAATGGTATCCTTGGAATATATGCTCTTCAGTTGGATGCCCAGTTATAAGGATCTTCTTCAGGTATTGAAACTGCCTTTAGTAAAACCAGTAATACAGAGGTATATAATATGGTGTGATTATTGTCAGCACTTTTATTGTTTTTTAAAATATAAAAAAGTAGTTATATTGGCATAATTGCAATAGTTGGACTGTAGTCAAGCATGCATAAAGAATTTTACTTCTAAAAAATGTTGGCAATAAAAATGACTCCTATTAATTAGTTCTCAAAAGAATAGACTCAAAGCTAAGCTCTCTAATCAATAAATCAATAATTGTTCTTTGAGTAAATTTATAATGTTATAATTACTTACAGGACCTACTAAGGAGTCTTTAGCAGAATCAACACTAGATCTAGTGCCAACAGATAGTAGTCTCCCCAACACTGTAACTGTATTGGAAGCTCCAGATGGAGGCAAAGTGTATTTGGTTGGTACTGCACATTTCAGTTTAGAATCACAGGAGGATGTTTCAAAGGTACAACCAAATGTTCTAAATTCTAAAATTAATTTGTATATTACAAAAGTTTGTCATTTAAATCTTTTGAAATTATATTTTTTGAGCCTTTTCAGTATGAGAAAAATTTACCAATTTAATGAAGTAACATTGTAAAGTTAATTGTCGTCATATTGTGTGTAACATTAAAATGTAGACATTTTTTTAAAATGCAGACTGGTTAGTGCTTGGTTGTAATCTCACCAGATGATATAGTCTAGGATGGAAGTGTAGTCACCTGTTAAGAGGTGATTTATCTCTTAGTTCCTAAACAGTGTCGTAGCAATAGAAACTAGCCATGGCCAGAAGTCTCTCACTGGTCCAGATTTAAACAAAATAGAAAATACTAATACTCTTCTAAACTTACATTGCTGGGAATCAAAAGCAGGACCTCTGCTAAGTTAGCAAGAACTTGCACGGTTGGACCAGGGAAACCATTATTAAGTCTTTTGTGTGTTCTTTTGAGTCTGGGTGTTCTTTGTGTGTGTTCTTTTGGATGGGTTTAAGCTCCAAAACTTCAAACTCCACCTTGAATGAGTGGACACAATAGCATGCCCAATAGCAGGGTGTAAATTGACATTTTTAAATGTTTTAATTGATTTTTAGGTGATACAACAAGTATGCCCTCATGTTGTAATGGTAGAACTGTGTGAACAAAGAACTAATATTTTATTGCTCGATGAAGAAGTTATATTGAGGGAAGCGAAAAATATTAATATCTCCAAAATAAGGTTGGTAATGCTCATTTATATTTACTTTATGTAACCCTACTAGAAATAACTGTTGTCGATTTTCAAAAGTTTACAAAATAATGTTGACTGCCAGTAAATTTAAACACCTTTATTTACCTATGATTATTACATTGTTAAGCAATTGTAGTATGTTTGAATGAGTTTAATGTGTTTCTTGTCAAAGCATATTTTATTTTTGTTTCATAATAATGTAGATTTTTAAAATTTTATACTTCTTACTCTCTTAAGTTAAAAGTCAAATTTTGTGTTGACCCTTGTTATCTTTAACAGAGCAACAATGGCCCAGAATGGAGTTTTTAATGGGCTTATGTATATTCTCCTACTCAATATGTCGGCACATATAACTCGGGAACTCGGTATGGCCCCTGGCGGTGAATTCAGAAGGGCTATGGCTGAGGTAAAGATAACGATTTTTTTACACTACAATTATAAAGTAACTACAATCAAATAGAAAACATGCCAACAGTACCTGAACAAACCCGAGTGTGTCACAATGATAATTTCTCCTCACAATACTACAGAGCTGTTGTTGCTTTATACACAGCATTGTACAGGTGCGGAAATCTTTGCCGGTAGGATCACGGCCGAAGCCTCCCACCACTTCAGACTCAGACAAATTAGAAATTTCAAATTCTAAATTTGCCTTACCGGGAATCTGACTAGTAAATACTCGCTCAATTACACCAGTGAGACTAAAATCTTATTGACATATCTCCCATCCATTTAATGACAAAAATATAGAAAATGCTCACTATTTTAACGTACAGTTTACACTGTATCTTAATTAAGAACACATTGTTTTTAGGCTAAGAAGATCAGGAACTGCATCATCCAGTTGGGTGACCGCGCCATTGATATCACACTCCACAGAGCTATTGCGTCACTCTCGTGGGGTCAAACTATACGCTTTATTTGGCATTTACTTACTTCTAATCAGAATATTAGGTGAGAAGTTTTCTAAATGTATAAAATTAAAGTAAGTGCGTGCGTACAAAGTACATATGTCTGAGGTAAAACTTCTTTGGTAAAATAATTTTTAAGTCCTGTTTATATTTATATACTTCGGGACACATCTATTGGCCCACCTTGCATTTTCAGCTTCGTTTGGTCCTAGCTAAAATTTTATATTAGGTCGAGCAAAAAGTTTTTATGCAGTTTTGAACCTGGCACATTCATAATTTCATTCAATAGTCTTTTTT